>CM038678.1:538409279-538983363 GCA_021605205.1 Aegilops longissima
CTTAGCACTTGATCGCTTAGTATGTTGCTATTGCTTTCTTCATGACCTATACATGTTCCTACAACTATGAGATTATGCAACCCTGCCACCGGAGGACCACTTTGTGTGCTACCAAACGCCACAACGAATCGGGTGATTATAAAGGAGCTCTACAGTGTCTCCAAAGGTACATGTTGACTTGGCGATTTCGAGATTAGGTTTTGTCACCCGATTGTCGGAGAGGTATCTCTCGCCTCTCTCGGTAATGCACATCACTATAAGCCTTGCAAGCAATGTAACTAATGAGTTAGTTACGGAATGATGCATTACATAACGAGTAAAGAGACTTGCCGGTAACGAGATTGAACTAGGTATTGAGATACCGACGATCGAATCTCGGCAAGTAACATACCGATGACAAAGGGAACAACGATGTTGTTATGCGATTTGACCGATAAAGATCTTCGAGAATATGTAGGAGCCAATATGAGCATCTAGGTTCCGCTTATTGGTTATTGACCGAAACGTGTCTCGGCCATGTCTACATAGTTCTCGAACCCGCTGGTCCGCACGCTTAAAGTTTCATGATAGTTATATTATGAGTTTATGAGTTTTGATGTACCAAGGTTGTTCGAGTCCCTGATGTGATCACGGACATGACGAGGAGTCTCAAATGGTCGAGACATGAAGATTGATATATTGAAGCCTAAATTTGATGTCGGAAGTGTTCCGTGAAATCGGATTTTATCGAGTACCGGGGTTACCGAACTTCGGGGCTTAATGGGCCATAGTGGGCCTTAGTGGAGAAGAGGAGAGAGGCTGTAGGCAGGCCGCCTCCTCCCCTAGTCCTAATAGGACAGGAGAGGGGGGCCCCCTTCCTTCCTCTCTCTCTCCCTCTTCTTTCCCTCTCCTAATCCAACAAGGAAGGAGGGAGTCAGATTCCGGTGGGAGTAGGACTCCTTGGCGCGCCTCCCCCCGGCCGGCCGCCCCTCCCCCTTGCTCCTTTATATACGGGGGGGGCACCTCTAGAGACACAACAACAGATCATTGATCGCTTAGCTGCAGCGGTGCCCCTCCACCATAGTCCTCCTCGATAATATTGTAGCGGTGCTTAGGCAAAGCCCTGCGACGGTAGAACATCAACATCATCACCACGCCGTCATGCTGACGGAACTCTCCCTCGACACTCTGCTGAATCGGAGTTCGAGGGACGTCATCGAGCTGAATGTGTGCTAGAACTCGGAGGTGCCGTACTTTCGGTGCTTGATCGGTCGGGCCATGAATATGTACGACTACATCAACCGCATTGTTCTAACGCTTCTGCTATCGGTCTACGAGGGTACGTGGACGACACTCTCCCCTCTCGTTGCTATGCATCACCATGATCTTGCGTGTGCGTAGGAATTTTTTTGAAATTTCTACGTTCCCCAACACATGAAACATGTGACAAACACATTTAAGTCTAACATACTTCCTATGCATAGGCATTTTATAAGCAAACAAATGATCAAGGCAAGCAAAAACTACCATATGCAAGGAAGAAGAGAGAAACAATAGCAATCTCAACATAACGAGAGGTAATTTAGTAACATGAAAATTTATACAACCATATTTTCCTCTCTCATAATAATTACATGTAGGATCATAAGCAAATTCAACAATATAGCTATCACAAAACATATTCTTAACATGATCCACATGTATGCAAAGTTGACATTCTTCCAAAATAGTGGGATTAACATTAACTAAAGTCATGACCTCTCCAAACCCACTTTTATCAAAAATTTCATAAGATTGAACATTCTCCAAATATGTGGGATCTAAAGTTGACACTCTTCCAAACCCACTTTCAATAATATTGCAAACACTATTATCAATCTCACATTCATCATGTGGCTTAAATAAATTTTCAAGATCATAAAAAGAATCACCCTAATCATGATCATTGCAACAAGTAGTAGACATAGCAAAACTAGCATCCCCAAGCTTGAGGTTTTGCATATCATTAACACAATTGATATCAATAGAATTTATAATAACATCATTGCAATCATGCTTTTCATCAAAGGAACTATCAAGTATGGGCACAATAGCAACGATCTCATGTTTAACATAAGGAACTATAGCAAATTCGTCTTCAAAGATATTGGCATCATGGCCACAAAAATTGCAAGCATCATGTTCATCAAGGGAAATTTCAATCAAATCATCGGGATCATCATTATCTATAGATTCATGCATATCATTATTTTCTTCCAAAGCAACGGTCATTCTCTCAATAAATTCTTTGACATAGACATTATGAGCATAGTTTCCATAGCAATATTTAAGTATGTCAAAATTTTCAGATTCGTAGAGTGTAATATCATACTTTTCAATCAAAGAAGCAACTTCATAAGCACCCTTAAAAGCAACAAATTCTTCAATTTGTTCGATATCATAGTAACTATAAACACGCTTTGCATAAGAAGATAAGATTTCATTATCATTAAACTCACATAGGTAGGGGAGGTGTTTTTGAGGGTTCTTAGAGCAACAAGTAAAATCATAAATTCCACAAAGATTCCAAGCATAGCACAACAATCTGTTTATTTGATCCCGTAAGAGTCTCCCCTTTTCAAACAAACGATGACACACAAAATGAGCATGCTCGTCTAAAGATTTCCCGTCAACTAGGCTAGTTGGAGTTTCAGCACGAGCGCAAATCGATCGAAGATGATCCAAGTAGAACACTTTAAGTGGATCCATATCAATAGATTTTTAGCAAGCAAATAGAAGGTACATGGAAACACAAAAAAAAGACATACGAAAAGAAGGCAAAGAAAAGGCAAAGGTGAAGTGGGGAAGAGGAAAACGAGAGGCAAATGGCAAATAATGTAATGCGAGGGATAAGAGTTTGTGATGGGTACTTGGTATGTCTTGACTTGAGCGTAGACTCCCCGGCAACGGCGCCAGAAATCCTTTTTGCTACCTCTTGAGCATGCCACTACAAAAAAAAGACACATCCGTGACATTTTGGGCCGAACGAGTTTTTTTTCTGTCATACATATGACACTTCTATGACGATAATTGTGACAAAACCCGATCATCATAGATGTGGTGGGCCTTACTTATGACAAAAAATCATGACAAAAATGGGCTTTTCGTCCCGGTGGGCCGGAGATGCAGCTGCATGACATTCTTTGGGCCGCCCATGACGGAAAATACCATGGTAGAAGCGAGGGGAGGAAAATTTCGGGAGTTGCCGGTTACGGTGGAGGTCGGGGCCGAGCGATGCACGCTTTCTACATACGCTGCTGCAAAAGCGTAGGCGATGGCTCTAATCAAGCTAAGCGAGGCGTTGGGTTCTAATCTGAACCCGAAAGGACAGACCGCAGTTACGCTACATCGAACCCGAGCAATCGATCGATGGCTGTTAATCAACCCGATGGAGCGATTCTTCGCCATCGCTGCTAATCAAGCCGCTCGATGCTGCCTTTGGGATGAACAAAGTGAGCGCTATGGGGGGTTGATGAATAGTGAGTGGTGGCGCTGCTCGATGAACATGAACCCGTGGTGTGGAGGGCTGGATGAACAGAGACGGTGGAGGGGTGGCCGGGAGGGTGGTTGAACATGACCCCGTGGTGTGGAGGGCTGGATGAACAGAGACGGTGGAGGGGTGCCCGTGGAGGGGTGGTTGAACAAGAGCGGTGGAGAAGCAAGGTGGAGGCTGGATGAACAGGAGCCCGTGGAGGCCGGAGGAGGTCGACGGTAGCCCGTGGAGGCCGGAGGAGGTCGACGGTGGAGATGAACAGATCCCGTGGAGTCCTGCTTTGCACGCCACACCCTCCCCCCAACACAAGTGCTTTCGACTGTGAAGGCCCAACACAAGTCCGCTTTCCGCTTCTGCTTTTGCGGTACGCCATACCCTCCCGATCAACAGACCCCTGCTTCACCGTAGGAGGTCCGCTTCTCCGCTTTTGCGGTACGCCAGCCCTCCCGATCAACAGGACTCTGCTTCAAACGTGGCTGGTCGAACACAAGGCCGCTTCTTTGTTGTGTGGTACGCCAGCCTCGCTTCCATCGCCTGCTCCGGCCCAAGCCTCCCGGCGAACACGACCACATATTTCGCTCCGACCCAGCCGGTTGGCTCCCATGAACACAACGGCGACGCTGTTTCCCGTTCGACCCAGCCATGTACGAGCGCGCGAGTAGGCGCTCAAGACCCTGCCCGTATGCACGACGCGGGTCAGATTTTCTTTCTTGCACCTCGCCGATGTACGCGACGCAGTACATGCTACGCGGCGCCTTACTACGACACACGCACGCCTACATCTACGACACGCGCGCCGCTTACATCGACCAAAGATGTACGCACACGCTCACGCACCAGAATGACAACACTATGTACGCTTCACCAGGTGGGTCCCGACCGCCGCACTTCCTTGCGGCGAAGATGTAGCTGGTGGGTCCCAACAATGGGGCTAATCGCTTTTTTCCCGGACGCACTTCCTTGCGGCGAAGGTGTAGCTGGTGGGTCCCAGCAGTCGGGGGAAACGCTTGTTTCATGAAATATGGTGGCCCATCCGTGGGTCCCCGCCGTCGTGGAGGAATAATTATTTTGCGCTGTAATAAGGAGGCACTTCCTTGCTCGCGTCAGGACCCAGCTTTCAGCCTCTCCACGCATACCCCACGCCCGATGGAAGCCGCTCGACCACGCTGACCACGCCGCCCGAGAGCACCAGGGCGGTGGACGACGGCGAGGCCTAGGAAGGGGACAACGCGAGCCGGGAAGACGCGATGCGGGATGCCCACGCCAGAGGAGTACGAGGGTTCACCGTTCGCCCGGTGTGAGGCTGCCGCTGCGCAGAATAACAGGGGTGGGTGAGTAGAGGGATGGCCCGCCAGCGGTGGGAGTAGTAGGGGCGGTGAGGCCTCCGCCAGATCGCAGCCGCCACAGGAGGCAGGAGCACGAGGCACGACCGGCGCTGGTTTGGGCGGCCGGAGCAAGAAGACCAGAGGTTGAAGAAGCACTACGGCCGCTGGATGGACATCGACGGTCACCGGAGCTAGAATCGCAGATATTGACTAAGTTGACAAAGCCCTCCGCTCTCGCTCAACTTAGTAGGCCCACAAGTCAGCCTACCACTATACCGGGTCCCAGCTAATAGGGGAGTATTCATTTTTTGTGCGTAATAAGGAGGCACTTTCATGCGTGCGAAGATATAGCTTGTGGGTCCGAGCTGTCACCGCGGTAACGCTTTTTTTCACGAAATACCGAGGCCCTTTGGTGGGTCCTCATGTCGTGGAGAAATCATTATTTTGCGCTGTAATAAGGAGGCATTTCGCGCGGTCGTGGACCCAGCTGTCGGCCTCTCCACGCACAAATCCACTTCAGATGCATGTCGGTCGCTGACCACGTTGACCAGGCTGCGCCGAGAGCACCAGTGGCGGTGGACGACGGCGCAGGCCTAGGAAGGAACGACACGGAGGTGGGGAAGACTCCGCAGCTTGTTTCCCACGCGGAGGGGAGTGCCACCGAACGAGGGTTTATCGGTTTGCCCGCCGTCACGGAGAATAACAGCAGTGTGGGTGAGTAGAGGGATGGCTAGGCCAGCGATGGGAGTACGGTGGGCAGTGAGGTCTCACAAAGACAGCCTGGCCACGATGAGGAGGGAGCAGCAGTCCCACCGGCGCTTGTTTGAGAGGCCGAGCAGAAGAGCAGAGATTGAAGAAGACGACGGCCGTTGGATGGCCATCCAACACCACCGCTTAAAGGCCAACCTTTTTTAGGAAAGCCTCAAATCTGTGGAAAACAACATACAACCCATCTGCCATTATTTCTAATAATTTACAGCCCATTTGCTAATTCTTAAGGTTTTGTTTGGAGCCCATATTCTTTTGTTAGCATTACAGCCCATATTGTGGCCACGGTTAAAAAATTATACTTAAATTTTGCATATTTCAAAAGGGTCCTAACTGTTTTTAATCCCAAAATTTCGACTCACATTCAAACTGATTTTAAAAATAAATGTATATCAATATAAAATCCAACAAATTCTCCACGATAAAAATTAATGTAATTTAAAATCTCAAATGAAAAAAGATATTTGAAACTAATTGCCGGTTTGATGTGTTTTAAAATTGTACAACCCATTTCTCATTATCGATAGGCTATTTTCTCGCCAGCCAAATGAAGCTCTCCTCGCCTTGAAAGATTTGCAGCCCAACAGGCCCGACAAAGCGACTTTACTTGGCAAATCACAAAAAACTAGGTCAGGGTACTTTGGACCCAAGTCGGTTGTTGACCACGCCTCTCCATCGACAGGAGAAGACGCGGCAGGATGCTTCCGATGGAAGTTGGTCGCTGACCACATTGACTACACCGGGGTGTGGGTGAGTAGAGGGATACCGCCGAGAGCACCAAGGCGGTGGACGACGGCGCTGCTTTGGGCGGCAGATTGAAGAAGCACTATGGCCGCTGGATGGACATCGACGTCACCGAGCTAGAATCGTTTATATTGACTAAGTTGACAAAGCCCTCCGCCCTCGCCAACTTAGTAGGCCCATTAAGTCAGCCACCCACTATGGTGGGTCCCAGCTAGCGTGGGGTATTCATTTTTGTGCGTAATAAGGAGGCACTTCTCATGCGCAGAATATATAGCTGGTGGGTCCGACCTATCACCGGGGACGTTTTTCGAAATACGTAAGCCCTTCCCACGCATGCACGACAAGCGTAATAAGGAGGAACTTTCCTTGCGTATGACCATGGACCTCGTGGGTCCCAGCCATCAGTTTCCACGACAGTCCTCTTCCGATGACTCTCAGATGTTGACCACGCCGCTACCGAGCGCACCGAGGCGGTGGACGACGGCAAGGCCCTGCATCGAACGACCCGGAGATGGGGAAGACGCGGCAAAGGAGTCGCAGACGGAGAGGAGGGAAACTTGACTGGTTCAAAAGGGTGGGCCTACACTGGCAGAGAATAACAGAGGTGCGGAGGAGGGATGGCCTGCCGTCAAGGGGGTAGCGTTACCGAGGAGCAAAACAACGCCACTGGAGACCAAGGCTAGAGCAGGCGGTTCCGCAGCGCTGGGGAAGAAGACGAGATTGAAGAAGAATGCCGCCGCTGGATGTAAATCCAACGCCTTCTTAGGCTTTCACCCATCGCCCACATGTCACCAGTCCATTTGTTTTTTAGTCCATTTGGTGGGCTGGGTGAAACAATGATGTAGCATCTATGCAGCCCGCTTAAATCCCATTTGCATTTTTCTCAAATCCATGGACTTGCTGGGCTGGGTGAAAATATCATGTTGGGCTAGACGGAGAAATGTTATAAAACATAAACACATGATTGCACGCCAAGAAAATCTTTGCAAGCTTATGTACGCAATCACTAGGAGTTAACTTGGCAAGTTATATATAAACAATTATTATTATTATTTTGTAAGAACTTTCAACTTACTTAAATAAAATATCATTTTAATTTGATGAGTTAATAGTACGTGGGGTATTATTATTTTTAGGCTAGACGGGACAGCTTGAGTTGGTTCTAGGGAAAGTACGGGAGAAAACTCAGTTTACATCGAAAAAGAAAGTGGAGAAAATTCAGAGACCTGCTGGGTCCACCTAAGGAGAGGAATATGTTGGGAGGAAGGAGATTCAAAGCACGGCAGCCGAAAGTGAACTAGTTTTTTTACGGACAAGTGAACTAGTTTACATACATTAGCAAATAGCCACTAAAAAAGCAATCAGGTTAATGGGTTCTTAAAAGAAATATTTCAAACAAAACAGATAATTACTTACACATAGGCTAATGCATGAAACACTCAGATGATAAAGGTGCTTATAAACAGATAAAGTACAACATCTAGACCTTCCCGGCACGCTTGATCATGACGCCGCGGCTGTCCGTACTACTGCCGGTTACGGAAGCGTACACGCCTCATGTCCAAGATCTGCCTGTACATGTCGTAGATGCGATGCGCCCTGGCCGCAGAGGTTATGTAGGCTAGATTCAGAGGTACCTCCCACGTGTTCAGGTCGCCTTCTTTCATGTTGGCGATCATTGGTCGATGATGGTCTCAACGAGGTCAACCACGGAGTCCTTCTCCCGCCTGCTGTCGATGATCTTGTATTGCTTCCGGATGTCGACAAGCTTGTTGCACCGTGATGGCCGAATCGCGCGCTCTTCCTTCTCTCCACCGTAGCATCAAGGTGCAGTGGGCACCGCCGATGAAACGAGCGAATGCTCCGTAACTCGGTGCAGCCATAGGACTGAGGCGAGGTAGAGATTCACCGAGTCCGATCGCTGGTGTACATCACATTCAACTTGGTGCAGCCATAGGACTGAACGGCGAACTAACTCCTTGTCAAGTCCATATCCAGCAGGCTCACCCTCGATCGCCATTGAGTCTCTTCGAGCATGGTTAATAGTATAGCTACCTGCTGGCTATAAGCCGCTGCCATGTCATCTACAACCCATCTTATAGTCAACATGTACAATAGTAGATCAAAAGAGTGTACTATTTTTTATTATGTGGCCCACCTTTCATTCTCACAAAGTGCCTAGGAGCACGCATAGAGCTGGCTCTTCACGAAGAGCCCGCTTACCTTCTCTCTCTCTCTTCTCTTTCCTCCAACTAAGCAGAAATATACTAGTTTATGCCTTATAGCCCACCGACTCAGCTCTATTGTACTTGCTTTTCGAGTGAACGAGTGTGTAGGCGGCGGCAGCAGCTTCGCTTTTTCAGCTCTTGGGAACTAGATTCAATAGTAAGTTGAGTGTGTAAAGGCAACAATAGTTACTACCCTCCTCATCCGCTGCATGCCCGCAGAAGATGCACCTCGGCGCATTCAAACGCCCATTAAGAAACCCATCTCCGCCACACGCCGGTTCACGAGCGGGTCTCATTGGTACTCAGAATAACAGGAGTTAGTGGTCACTTTACTTAAATTTAATTAGCTTTAATAGAAATTTATACTTAAAACAAGCAATGCATTGGCTCGTTCTATCGCTGCACGGATCAACATGCACAACAATTAGAATTATTATTCTCGTGACACACACGATCAACACATTTGTCGACTTTCACAAAGATAATACTACCAAGTTTGAATTGTTTGTTATGGTTGTTGTCTCTCGCATCATCATGCCGTGTTTCCCAGCTTGCAAGATTCGTAACCAACAAATAAGATCCAAATAATAAGTACAACAAAGATGCCTACACATCTCATTGATTCCCAGCTTGCAAGATTCGTAACCAACAAATAAGATCCAAATAATAAGTACAACAAAGATGCCTACACGCCTCATTGATTCCCAGCTTGCAAGATTCGTAACCAACAAATAAGATTCAAATAATAAGTACAACAAAGATGCCTACACATCTCATCGATTCCCAGCTTGCAAGATTCGTAACCAACCCATTAGAGCCTTTTGATAAAGTGAATATCGGGATTAAATCCATCTTGGCTAGCCATGTCATACAATCAAGAACTTGGCGTAATGCTCTTGACCGTCACAACATCTGTAGTAGAGTATTCCTGTTTGCACAAGATGTTTGCATAGCACAAACAAAGAGACAGAGAGCATGATTTCGCTTTTAGTTGAACCATTTTGTGCAGTTCCACCAAAATTGAGAGATGTTGCTTTGACCGTCACAAGGAGACAGAGAGCATGGTTTCACTTTAGTTTAACCATTTTGTGCAGCTTCACCAAAATTGAGAGATGTTGCCCACGTGACATTTTAGTTGAACTGCACAAGACACTCATTAAAAAAAGTGTTTTGTGCAGTTCACCAAAAGGTCACAATAGCAACAAGGTGAAATGGATATCCCTATCTCGCACAAAATGATAGAAAGTAAACAGTTGTCTGGTCAATAAGAATATACAAAACATATACAAAATGAAAAGAAGCATCTTAATTATGTTCATGGCAATCACGCAAGGACAGTAGAAATTTTAAACGCCAAGCAATGCTTCATGTTACCAAAAGCATTACGATCAACAATGAGATTCCTCGATATGGGATTACTTTAATGGTGGCATTGCTTGTTTACTGCACACAAAATCAACAGCAGCTAAAGAGTTGGTTTAAGGGCATGGGACCGTGGGGACACCAGGACACTCAAAGAGCAGAAGGAGCAACTTACTTATCATACGGGAAAACAGCAGAGTGCCATTTGTAACACAATTTAATTGCATCTTATCACCGGAGGCATTAGATTAACAATAACACTGGTTAGACATGTCCCTAAGGTAACAGCAGGATCGCTTATTTTACATGCGCCTTACAGCAAAAGGTTGGTTTACCCAAAAAAAACAGCAAAAGGTTGGTATAAGGACATGCGATAAAGGACGATCAGCACAATGTACCTACAAGGAGGCATAAAGTGGTGATGCCGAGCTTGTTCACGCTATGTGAGGGCAGCAAACCTAATCCTCGAGACCTTTTACTATGTGAGGGCAGCAAATCTAACCTCGGAGGCCTTTACTATGTGAGGGCAGCAAATCTAATCCCGAGACCTTTACTATGTGAGGGCAGCAAATCTAATCCTGAGACCTTTTACTATGTGAGGGCAGCAAATCTAATCCTAAGACCTTTACTATGTGAGGGCAGCAAATCTAATCCTCGAGACCTTTTACTATGTGATGGCAGCAAATCTAATCCTCGACATACTCGCTGACTTGTCCACCAGCCGCCACTTTCTATCCTTTTTTCAACCAATAATAGATCTGTTCCTTATCCAGTTTGTACCGCTTTTCCCATTATTTCCTTTTCACCAAGAGACCGTTGGGTATCCGTCTCTACTACTTTTACCATATTATTTCCTCTTTGAATCAAGTCCTAGATTCATGCTACAACTTTCCCCTTTTCGTTGTTTGAACAAAGCCCTAGATTCAATGCATGAAGTAGCTTTACCTCTAATAATACTAACAATTTAGGTGGCTTTGGAAGAGCTGATGGGAGTAGAAAAGATGCACATGCATACACGGGGAGCTGGGGCAGAGAGCAAGGCCGCCAAGAACTTATACCGAGGGTCGCCGGATGTCGGCGGCGGCAGGTCGGATCTCATGGACAATACGCAGGGAGGAAGAAGGGTCGAGGACCTCCCGAGCCGGCGCTGTGTCGGAGAGAACGACACGGGCAGAGGATCGGGCCCCTCCGCAGCTGTGGGTTTCTCCTCGGCGGTGATGACCGCGTGAACGATGCACCTTTTAGTCCTCTACACACACCGGCCAAGGGATCCGCCGGATCTGTGACCAGCGGTGAGCAGAGAGAAAATGTCGCTACCGCTGTCTTGTTTATATCCTAGAGAGGATGAGAGAATGAAGAGAGCAACCCAAGTAAAGCAAGCGCCAGCCCTCAAGGCCCATATATAGTGGAGTGATTATCTTTTTCTCTCCACAACAAGCGCTTTCAATTTGTGTACGTGGCATTAAAAAAAGAAACTCTCTATTTAAGGTGACTACTCTACTAATTACTACTTACTACTACTACAAGATTACCTCCGCCCCGGTTTATAGGTCCTTTATAGTTTGTGCCAAATTTTGACTAAAGATTTAACTAACAAAATGTTAATGCATGTCAAGAAAATTATCTCATTGATTCAGATTTGAACATAGTTTTGAAAAATATAATGTTTGGTGACATGCGTGAACATTTTCTTAGTTTAATCTATGGTCAAAATTTGGCACGAAATACAATGGGGACCAATAAACCCGACAGAGGTAGTATTGTTCACTTGTGCTCCCCGCCTCCATTCATTGAACAACCCCACGGGTGAATAAACATACAGTAAGTATTGTATTTATATAGAACAAACAAGCTCGAACTATTTTCGCAGAGTTAAAAGTTGAGGGCGGGCTTTTCCCGGCAAGACGCTGCAGCTTTCGGGTAGGCGGTTTGACAGAGAGGCGAGGAGGGTGAGCGAGTGGGCTGCGCGATTTGACGACGCTGCATCGCTGGAAAGACTTGTGATATGACCACTCACTATAGTCATGAATATCGGCGCCCGACCGGGTGATGCCCCTTCCGCTCCGCGCCTAACTGGTGCATGACACGCCAATTCGGATGTCGGCTCTCCCACATGTAGGAGTAGTAAGAAGGAGCAAAGAATGATGCGGTATATACTAGTACTACTCAGGTCGGAGGAGGCGAACCACGGCAGCCCAGTAAATGAACCAGCCGCATGTAACCACGGTAGCCCAAAGGAACCAGCAGAGAAAACAATAATGTGGTGATATGGCCATAAAAAACAATGTGCTACGGTCCACATCGTAGCATGTACAAGAACACTCCTCTTTGTTTGGATCCTCGAGTTAGAGCTAGTTTGGGTTGAAATAGCCTCAAATTATCGAAACAAGAGGGGTTAGTTTGAGCTAGTTTGCTCTAACCCAGCTAAAAAACTAGCCCGTGGAGAGGTTCTAATTGGGTTAGTTATCCCGGCCCACTAAAAGAGAACTAAAAATCTCACCCGCCCGCACTGATCGCCTCCCTAAAAATCTCACCTGCCCGCACTGCATCGCCTCCCTCGCACGACTCCTCTCTCTCCCCATAGGGCCGCCGCCTGCGCCGCCTCCTCTCCTCCTCCGCCTCCTTCCGCCCTCCGCCTCTACTCCGCCGCCTCTCCTCCGACCTTCAAGGTCGCCTCCCCCTTCACCACTGCTTTTCTCCTTCTGTCAGAGCGGGGCGGCAAGATCTACCACGGAGGTCGCGAGAGGGGTGAGTTTGTTCGCTCTTCTCTGCCTCACGACCATATCATTGATCTTGCTTGCTCTAGCGCTAATTCTGATTTGGAAAAGTAGATCCCATCAAACTTGCTATAGATTTGTGGTGCACGATGGAATTGTTTGATGCTGCTTGAGGAGGTAATAAATCTTTCTAGAGGCCCAAAGATTCAGGTCACCTTTCTAGGTATTTCAATTTCAGTGCTTGCATTATTTGTAGAGGCCCAAAGATTCAGTTCACCTTTCTTGGTATTTCAATTTCAGCTTGCATTGTTTCTAGAGGCCCAAAGATTCAGTTCACCTTTCTAGGTATTTGAGTTTCAGTGCTTGCATTATTTCTAGAGGCCCAAAGATTCAGTTCACCTTTCTAGGTATTTCATTTTCAGCTTGCATTATTTCTAGAGGCCCAAAGATTCAGTTCACCTTTCTAGGTATTTCAGTTTTAGGCTTGCATTATTTCTAGAGGCCCAAAGATTCAGTTCACCTTTCTAGGTATTTAAGTTTCAGCTTGCATTATTTCTAGAGGCCCAAAGATTCAGTTCACCTTTCTAGGTATTTCAGTTTCAGCTTGCATTATTTCTAGAGGCCCAAAGATTCAGTTCACCTTTCTAGGTATTTTAGTTACAGGCTTGCATTATTTATAGAGGCCCAAAGATTAAGTTCCTGGCCAAGGCAAGCTGCCCTGCTACCCATGCCGGTGTCGACCTCAACTTGCAAGGGCCAAGGCTTGAGGGGTTCCTGGCTTGGGCTCTACAGAGCCTTCCTCCAGAGCGACGATGGCGAAGCTCCTCTCCCTCGGTGCGTGAGGGGCTCCGGCTCCCTCCCTATCGTGAACAACTTCCGTGATGAGTTAGCTCATTCTTTGTTTCATGAAGTGTTTTTTATTTTGTGAAGCTTGATTGACGACTTGTATGTTTAAGTGGATATCTCATTTGTATGGACAAAGTAAAATTATCATGTTTTGCATGCTTGATTGTATAGATGGTTCGCTTATGTCAATTGTGAGCGGAGGAGGCCACATAAGAGCCGCCACACCAAGAGGGTGCTTGGATCCAAGGGACTTATTTTAGTCCGACTAAAAATAGGGTCCAAAGTAGTCAAATGATTGAGATAGAGCATTTATTGTCAATCTAACCCTGCCATCCATACACCTCTTTGGTTTAGAGTTAGTTCAGGTTAGAATCTAACTCTAACCTCTAACTGAGTTAGAGTTCTCCTCGCCTCGGTTCATCGCCATCATACTTTCCCCATTCCTGTGTTTTCAGATCATGCTAATCAAAGAGGCCATTTTTTTCGAAAATCAAAGAGGCCCTTAGACTGGTTTAGGTCCGGTCATTTTTATAAACGTGTTATGTCCAAAATTTAATGAACGTGTTCGTTTCCACAAAAATAATCCGATTTCATGTAGTAATTCATTGATTTATTTATTCTTCTCATGGGGTTTGTATGTAATTCATGAGGTCTAAAATGTAAAGTACCCCGCATATGCTCCGAGTCGCATGCACTACGACCCAGATGCTCTATGTCCCACATGTCGGTGAATGGGAGCACGTGGAAATAGCCTAGGAGTACATATAGGAGGATAAATGCGTGAAAATATGTACTGTGAAGCGAGCCATGGTTTGAAAAGTAGACCTAAAGTGATGACAGCTATAGGTCGACGCACCCAACTAGTGGTACTAGACATATGACTAATTTTTCCTCAAAAAAAGAGGCACGAGTGCTCAAGATTCTATTCTATAAACACGAGTCCCATCTGACAACAACGTCTGTATACAGCTAGCCCTCCTCCCTCGCTTTCTCTTCTAACTCTAAACTCGCCGACGCTTGTGGGTGGGTGGGTTTGCTCAATCGCGCCCCACCTCACAAAGGAAAACGTTACGACTGAATAAAATGCCATATACTCCTCCGCTCATAAATATAAGCCTTTTAGATACTACTTCAATGGAATACAACATACGATGTATGAAGACATAGTTTAGAGTGTAGATTCACCATTTTGTTCGTATGTAGTAGTCACTTGCTGGAATCTTTAGAAAGACTTATATTTGGGAACGGAGGGAGTACTATACTAATAAAACATTAAGGCCACGAGGCGATGCATTGCTGGTTACAGGAGGCAAGAAGAAGAGATGCATCCATCGACGACGCCCACCTCTCGATCAGGGCGCCGCCCACCGAACGGCGCCTAAGTAGCAGCGGCTTGTGGGCTGTGTCGACGTGCTTCAACAATGGCGCCCAAAGATTCCAGCCACCGGAAGAAGGCCAACGCCTTTTCTGTCCTCGCTGTTTTGTAGTGGCCTATGTAGACGATTTCTCAGAGACGGGATGTGCAGGTCGACGGTTTTTGCATGGCGAGGCGCTGCATGGCGAGCGCGCCTCGAGGTGCACATTCTTCGTCGCGACCTCCGCACCGCAGGGCCACCAGGCTTGAAAGAGTTCGCCACCATGTAGGCCGATGAGGGTGGCAGGCAATGAGGAGCCTGGGCGCTGGCTGGAGCAAGACGGCAAGGTCGTCTGCGCGCTTCTTGACGGCGGTGAACTTGCGGATGGAGTTGACCATCATGTCGCCCATGCGAGAGGCGGCCGGCGCCGGCGAGGGCTACGATGCCCGTGGTCGCCAAAGACTGTGGAAATGCTGCAGGTGTCGGGCCGCAGGCCGGCGCTTTGATGATTTGGCACAGCCGATCGCCGCCGCGGCCCATCGCCTCCATAGGTGCTTGTGGCTTCGTCACTTGGTCTTGGATTGGAGTGAGCAAAGTTATGCAGAGACTTGGGAGTAGATGGATTGGAGTGGGGGCGCTTTATTATATATGAGAGTCCAAACTCGCTGTATTCACATCGGCTAGCTCTAGTCTCGCTTCTCCAATTAATTCCTCTCGCATGTAATTGAGGATGCATCATTGACCGCTCAACGCCTCGGGAACCGCTACCCTCTTCCTCCTTGGCATTCAAGCACCTATGGACCCGCCGACGACGAGGTGCCTATGGTGACTTCAGAATTTCAAGATGATAGTGCCGTGCGGTGTGTGTTCATAGGGTGAGTGTATGCGCTGTATATGAGCGCCATGCTCCAGACTCGGTCAAAAAACGAATGCGTGTCAAAAAGAGACTAGTCAAGATACTCAATATTGTGCACCTCGGAGAGGAAAACGATAGAACTAGTACGATTTATTTACGTGCAGATTCACCATTTTGCTCCATATGTACTCCGCCTCGTGTAGTCTAGTCACTTGTTGAAATCTCTAGAAGGGCAAATACTCCTTTCTGGTTTACTGTGGCTATACTAGCAAGTAGTTGTACGTATTAGTACAATAGTGGGCTCACATAGCAATTTTGTCTCATGCAAGAGCTCGGCTATATGCGTGTCCAATGTTCGCAACTTCAACGTTCGGTTTGCGCTTGACTCTTCGCTTCTTCAAGAAGACGAACAATGATGTTACTACTACTGCTTCTACGGTGTCGAATCCATCGCTGCATGTCCGCCCACCGCGAAGCGGACGGATAGCTTGTTGTGGAAGTACTACTACTAAGAAAAGCTCTGTCCTCGCTTATGCAGCAATCACACAAGATGGGCGAGGGAGAAGGCGTAGTAAAATCAAGCTTCTCCTCCTTCTACGAGTTGACGCGACACATCATAGCACCGGCCCCACATGCTTGCCTCTAAACTTGGCTGAAAGACCCGCAGGTACAATATATTTGCTGCAACCTCTAACATTTACCCACCACAAATTAAAATATATGTGGTCCGATGCATCGCTCGATGCAGAGGCCGGGAGTCCCCCTTTAAAAAAAAACAAATTAAAATATATATTCCTGTCTTGACCAGATGAGCGCAAACTACAATCACCGGGTGACAGTAGGGCCGTAAGACTATTTTAATTTTAAAAACTTCGAGACGGCCACATAGCATGGAGCCGACCCCAACGATTTTAAGCTTACAGCACGCTACACGCCATCTAGACTACTCTACACATGAAACTGCCACACGAGCGTCCGGCTGCGCTTTGGCTCTTCGCCTTCGAAGTCGAACAATGATGGTGTACTACTACACCGGAGGAGTACTACAAGACGCTTCGCCATCCGCACCGATTGAACTGCTGCATGTCCACCGCATATGGGAGGGAGAGCGTAGTAGCGAAGCTTCTCCTAGTCTTGCCACCACCACGCCATGGGCGAGGGAGGGACGCCTGCTTTTGCGTATGACAGGTGGGCCCGACAGTGTGTGGGCCAACCTGTCATACAGCCAAAGGCAAAAGTGCAGCTTAAGTCCGCGAGGGAGAGGATAATCAAACTTCTCGTTGATGTACGAAAGGACGCGACACATCAAAGCACTGCACTCTATATATTTCAATAATTTGCATTTACCGATGCATTAATTACAACACATGCATGCATGCCGTGATTCTTCTTTTGATAGTACTTGCATGTGTTGATTTAATGCACCTTGAAGGATGGTTGTGCATGAGGAGGGCGAGATCATGCGACTTAACAGAACAGATGCACGATGGAGCTCTCTAAGGTCTCCATGGACCTCACCGTGCTCCATCGCCTTGTGCCTCCACCCTTGACGCCCAAAGGTATGAGGTTCAATACACCTCGTCTGCTCGCTGATTGAGCAAGGTGCAGGTTTTTGATTGATGTGTCGTTGATTGATTTCGCAAAGGCAAGGGAGGGCACCTGTCTCGCGCGGATCGCCGCTGCCGAGCGCCCGGGAACCAGCGGCAAAGCTGTAAGGCGAAGCGCGGCGGTGGCTTCGACGCGGAACACGGCGGTGGACTCCGCCCTTTCATTGGTGAGGGTGGAGTGCCCGCACGAAGGCTGTGGGCTCTACGCCACTTACCACAAGCTCGCCGATCACCAGAGCGCAGTGTCCGCCATACCGCAAATGCCCCTGCGTCTGCCTCATGGGCTACGGCGGCCCGCCACGACACTCTACCACCACATCAGCACCGCGCATCCCATGCCCGCACATGATCCAAGACGGCAGGTGCTCCAGCTGCAAGTGCCACCGCCGGAGCCACGGTTTTGCTGTTCATGGAGGAGGACCGCCGCTGCTTTTCTTGGTCGACGCGTGTGCGGTTGGTCGCCGTCAGATCGTAGCGGGCGCCCCCACCGCCGCACTACTTGGCTGTTGTGGGCGAACGGCCTGCCGGGGAGCCCAAAGGCACGACCGACGCCACCAAGGTGGAAATGGAGGTGACAAGCAGCAAGGATCCCGCGACGCCGACGCAGGAGCTGACCTTCTGACAGCCCGCCTAAGCTGCTGGCCGGGCTAAGCTTGTGTCCCTCCACATTCAGATTGACAAGCTCACGCCCTAAATGTTTCGACAAAGGCCTTCTGCTTATCTTAGTAATATGCTAATATAGGGATTACCTTGGTCTACTTTAGCTTAAGAAATGGTGGGTTTTGGTATGCCAAAGCAATTACTTCGACATTAGATCAAGAATTTCAACAAATGAACGGATATTTTGTGTCTGTTGGATATAAAGTTCCTTTGGGTAAGAGTACTACTTGTCATCAAAATGGATAAAAGGAGATGTATGTAGACGTATTTTAGTTCTAGACACGCCCCTTTTATCCATTTTGATGACAAGCACTCCTCCGCTCCACAATACATGCCTTCCATTTGTCAAAATATAGATGTATCTAGACATGTTTTAGTATATAGGTACATCCATGATAGAGCCAATCGGATGGTTGAGAACACTACAATTGTAGCTACAGATGCGTGTGTGACTCCCAAATGCAGAGGCCGGGGTCATCATCCTCCTTTTCGAGAAAAAACAGACGATGTGTGAGAGGACGAAAAGGCATGCACCTCTTCTCTTCCTCAGATAACGTACTACTAAACTCAGAGTACAAGTTTTTGAGCTTATGCCTCGTCACATTCCAAATTACTCCATGCTATATTGAATTGCAAACCTGTTCACACCGATCACAACCTAAACGGTTTCCCACTTAGGAGCATATTAGTACCACGCTAGTATATTGAATTCCAAACCTGTTCACACCGATCACAACCTAAACGGTTTCCCACTTAGGAGCGTATTACTACTCGGTTATAAATACTAGTACGCCAAGATGACTGCACATTCCTCCTCAATTCCTCATCCACAAAAACAAACAAGTCATTCAGCATCCTTCCCTTGCGTCTGCCATGACCAGCGTGAGTTCTGGGTCGAGAGATTGCTACCAGGGAGAGGCGAGCATGGAAGCGGAAGCACGAGAGATGTCCTGCCTCGCAGCGAGAGCAGCCGACATGTCCCGCCGCGCGGAAGTAGCAGCATAGAGGTCCTGCCGCGCCGCTGAAGCAGCACGGAGGTCCCGCCACGCCGTCGATGCAGCAGACTGGTCCGGCGCCGCCGCGAAGCAGCAGAGATGTCCCGCCGCCACGCAATGCAGCAGAGATGTCCTCGCGCCAAGGCGGCTCGGGAAAATTTCTCGCAGCAGGCGACGATCGTTATAAAGCGCATGCATGCGATCGCCCATAGCCGATGGATCAGATCTCCGGTTTGGCGAGGTTGCAGGACGACGGAAAGCCTCGCTTGAACAGGCTACCGCGCCATCCGCAACTAAGGGAGGGCAATGAGAGGCTCCGCCGAGCGCGACCTGCCGAGGGAGAAGATCGTCAAGTGCGCACCAGCAGGAGGAGACCAAGGCCTTGTTGAAGAGGACCGCGCCATCGCCAAGAAACTTATGGACGAGAATGACATGCTCCGCAACGAGCGCCAAAGGCTGGTGGAGGAACCGTGGATGTTCTCAAGCAGCGCCTTGAGGACACGAAGAGCTCATCACGCCGCCGCTGGAGACTAGTTCCTCGGCCTGCAAAGAACGCATCAAGAAAGTAGAGATCAGCGAGCCGATCCTTGTCTTCCTTCTTCTTTGCCCTTGTGTATTTCGGGCATAGCCGCATGTGGCTTTTTAATTATCTTTCTAATTATGTAAGACAATTAATCATCCTTATCTTCTCGTGGAAGATCAATGTTGCGAGGCTGGAATGAAGAAAACTCTTGCCGGATTTGCATTCTAGCGTTGTTGTTCTTCTAGTTGCTGCTAGGCTTCCTTCAGCTTCCTGGTTTCTTTTGATGTAATAATCGGTTTAGGATGTCGATTGTGTCGCCGGTTGTGAAATGTTGGGTTCTAGCGCTGATGTTTGGCCTTTGTTGGCCTCTTGGGATGTTGCGATTTCAACTGTACTTTTAGTCCTTCGTGTTAGGCTCGAGTTGTGCTGAACTTCTTGTGAATTGTGGTGGTTTTCAGAATGAAATCGAAGGGCAAGCCCTTCTTTGATCAAAAAATCATCCTTATATATTCATCGCCTTGCTATAAGTCAGAGATGCTATATAGGTCCGCCGGATCTTACATCAAGATCCGTGTTGTCAGATTTTCTTTTTTCTCTTAAATCTCAATGAGTGAGACATAGCCACGCATTAAACAGAGGCTCGCGCCATTAATGGAGACCTTGGGAGAGAGGTGGACGCAGATGGAGGTCAAAGGGCTCTCCTCCCGATAAGCACGCCAGGGTCTGATCGCACGCCTCTCAGACTAAATAGCTACCTCGCACGGCGCCTCCTAGCTAATAAAATGGGACGCTGTATGCACGTAAATGGTACTAGTAAGTAGAACGCCCACGGTTTCAATAATACTTGTGTTTCCGATTGTAACGTGACAACACTTGTTCCAAAATGACTTTGTTGATTGTTAATGTGTGCGCCGCAAATCGGACTGCAAATTTACTATAAGATGTTGGTGCCATGTCATGGCACCAAGCCAAGTTTCATTATTTTCATGCGTGTTTTGGATTTACAGAATTAAAAACTAAGTTTCTCAATGTTTCCAACCCAGCCACGACGCCTGAATTTTGAATTTCATTCCCATTTCTTGCATGGAACCTAGAAATTTACCCGAGGACACACATGTGATTTTTCAACCAACTTTGGTGCACTCGAACATGTGCTTGTATTTCAAATTTGAATTATGCACATAAAGGTGACACGCTCCTCCCGTAACCACGAGCCTTCTTGAGAGAAGTCTGATTTGCAAGAAGCTTATACCAAAATTTGTTCCTATTCGCCAATTTTTTTACCATGGCATGGTACTACCATGACATGACACCATGCCAAGTTTCATGATTTTAAAACCAAGTTTCTCAATGTTCTTGACCGAGCCACGATGCCCAGATGTTTGAATCTTATTCTCATTTTTTGCATGGGAGTAGAAATTCACCCGAGGACACAAATGTGATTTTCAACCAACTTTGGTGCACGGGAGCACGTGCTTGTAGTTCAAATTTGAATTATGCACATTAAATGACCAAAAACTCAATTAATGTGTACATAAGGCCAAACAAAGCCGGAATAATTCCAAAATTTAACAGGACACTCATGTAGTTCTATGTTGCCTTTGTAAATAAACTCAAGGGGGACAACATATATCATTTCGCACTCAAAGGTGACACGCTCCTCTCGTAACCACGAGCCTTCTTGAGAGAAGCTTCGTTTGCAAGAAGCTTATACCAAAATCTGTTCCTATTCGCCATTTTTTACCACAACATGGTAGTACCATGACATGACATCCATACCAAGTTTCATGATTTTCAGACGTGTTTTGGATTTACAAGAATTTTAAAACCAAGTTTTTCAATGTTCTCGGCCGAGCCACGATGCCCAGATGTTTTAATTTTATTCTCATTTCTTGCATGGGACCTAGAAATTCACCCGAGGACACAAATGTGATTTTTCAACCAACTTTGGTGCACGAGAGCATGTGCTTGTAGTTCAAATTTGACTTATGCACATTAAATGACCGAAACTCAATTAATGTATAAAAACGACAAACTAACCCGAATAATTCCAAAATTTAACATGGCACTAATGTAGTTCTATGTTGCCTTTGTTAAGAAACTCAAGGGCGGTGGTGGCACGCCCTCTTAGAACCACGAGCTTCCAAATCGCCCATTTTTTACCACAACATGTTAGTGCCATGACATGACACCATGCCAAGTTTCATTACATGAATTTAAAATCTAAGTTTCTCGATGTTCTCGGCAGAGTCATGACGCCTGATGTTTGAATTTCATTCTCATTTCTTCCATGGGACCTAGAAATTCAACCAAGGACACACATGTGATTTTTCAACCCACTTTGGTGCACCGGAGCATGTGCATGCAATTCATATTTAGATTATGCACATTAAAAGTCCGAAACTCAATTAATGTATAAAAGGCCAAATGAACCCAAATAATTCCAAAATTTAACAGGCACTCATATAGTTCTATGTTGCCTCAGAATAAAATCAGGGGAGGCAGCGATATCGCTTTCAAGACACAAAGGTGACACGCTCCTCTCGAACCACGAGGCTTGTTGAGAGAATCTTCGGTTTTGCAAGAGGCTTATACCAAAACTTGTCCCAATTCAGCCAAAATTATATGTATGAAAACAGGGTTTAGATTATCCCTAACATCTCGCTACCTAGACCAATAATGTACTATGATTTGAATTCAACATAAAATGGATACATATATTTGAATTGAGAGCGATGGTACATGTAGTTCATAGTGAAATATGATTACTGCTATATGCATGTCTTTTGTTATCAAGATAATATTTAAATTATTGTATAACTTGACAACAATCGTATTCAAATAAGGAAAATTGATTCAAATTTAGTCCATATGGTAGACGACAATATATATGTTCACATGGTGGAGTAAAATGTTCATATATGATGGAAGATCAAAATGTATGACTACATCAATTATAAACCGCAAGGTCACCTAATGATATATTCGAATTCAACATAACGTGGATTCAAAAATTGAAATTCGAGATCATGGCATCTGTAATCATATAAAAAGGGACATTACTCTTTCTTTGGTGGGAATTGATTTGTTTTTTTGTTGTTGTTGAGGGAAGTGCGAATCGATTTGGTACTGTGCAGGGTAATCATGTTCTCCCATTCTTTTTACATTTTTCTTGTAGTTTTTTCAATGGCATCTATAGCAATATAGTAAAAGGGGACATGACTCTCTTGTGTCTTGTATGATTTTTTTTACACGTTAAGTTTGTTCTTCCGAACAAGGAATCCGCACCTTGTTATCCCGAAATTTTCAAGCTCGAGTATCTTTTGTCTCACCTGCTTTGAAACTCCCGCTTCTTCAACCCGCTACCGCCTTTGTTATCCAGAATTTGATGCGCGAGAACTCCCTCCTCATCCAAATCGCCCCGCAGCCCGCATATCGCCGAAATCCCCTTCTACCCTCACCGAAATGAAGCTCCACGTCATGTGTCAAACCGTGGGGTACGCTGTAACTTACCCTACATTTCGACAAGCGCCCCTAAGCTTGGCTCCCCCTCCCCTTCGCCCCCTCCCCCCATTCGCACACCGAGGCCGCCAAAACCCGCGAAACCCCACGCCTCCGCCGGCCACCGCAACAGCTCGCCGTCCCTCATCCACCGCACCGATGAGGATCCGTTGTCGATCTCGCCGCCCCGCCGGATCAGCCGCCCCATCCTCCACCTCCAAGGAGCTGCCCCGACGTCGCTTCGCCTATCGCACCACCTCAATCCCCACATCGCCGCCTTGACCTGCCCCACCGAACCGCAGCACCTCACCAATTCCTCCGATGAAGCCGAGGCCAACTCGGCGCCACCAAGGAGGTTCTGCACTCACCGCTGCATTTTATCTTTTATTCGATCTCAACGGGCTGCCGGTGCTCGATATCGAGCGACATGGCGCTCCATCGACGGGCGCTCGCCGCCGCCACATCATCCTCGGCGCGATTTCCATGTCGCCACTAGCTGGTTGCTCCGCTCGCTAGCGCTTACGGCTCGTTTTGCCGCCGGTCGCCGCTGCACTGCTTCCTCGCTTTCATTCGTGTTGCTGCTGCTCGCTTCTTGCTTCGCTATGCCGCTGCCGCTGCTGCTGACGACCTCCGCAGCTACAAGAGTTGCTGCTTTAGCACTCGTCATGGGTGCTACCGCATCGACTTTCTCTCTCGCTAGTGTGTTCCTCGCCGAGCGCCTCGCTGATTTAGATCATCGCTTTCTACTACTAGTGCTCGAACGCCCTAAACATCTATTGCAATGCTCACATTAGTTCAATCAGTTTCGACAAGAAAATTCAGTTTCGATCGTGAAGTTCATTTTCTTCGCTAAGTTCAGAGTGAACAGATTTACAAGATCCGCCGGAGCTGCCGTGGCGCTGCTGATGCGCTTTACATCTAGCACTTTTTGGTGATGTATTTTACATCATCTATTGCGATGATATTAGGGTCCCACTTTAGATTAAAGTTGTCTGTCTTGTCATGCTTCAGCCTCGCCGCCAGACACCTTAGCGGAGCTGCTCCAACGACGGAACTGGCCCATCACAGCGAGCAGACTTCGCGCCGCTTCCAGAGGCCTCGGATCTTCTTCCCCGCCCCGACAAATACACCAAAGATCATCACCATCCTCCACGCCCAACCCAATGATGCCGAGGTCCACAAGGCTATGCCAAAGAGGTTGTACACTGTCGCATCACTTTGTTTCTCCATTCCTCCGTTCTTCCAATTCATGTGAGCCAAACACCCAAAGTTGACTGAAATCCTATGTTTCCAAATGCCTGCTTTTGCACGTGCATTCCTATCCTATTCCCGTGTTTTTCCTGTCCCTCGCTTATAGAATCCTCCAATTCTAAGGAGCCCTTACAGATTTACTTCATTTTCAGATTGGCGTGAAAGAAAACTCTGTGTTATGTCCTGCTCCTGCCGCGTCATTATCCACCCCACCGAGGTGCACCATCGATGTAAGCATTCACGCAGCAGTAGATCCCCCGCAGACTTTCTTTCGCCGCCTCGATCATCTTCCCTGCTGCCGCAGCCACGCCTAACTGCATTACCATCATCGATCGAGCAGATGAACCCGAGGACTAGACAGTTCCTAAGAGAGGTCGCAGTTTTCGTGTTTGCTTACATTATACATCGGTTATTATTACCGCTACTTTATCGCTCAATCTTGAGTTTTGAATTGCCCATGGGTCTCATATCGAGCCAGCAACGAATAGTATCCGCTCTACTATCCGTTCATCCGGGTCTTCTATGTGGTTCATGTTGGTGGGCAACAAACAATAGATGATCCATTGTCTATCTTTTAAACTAAAGCTATAATCTACCGCTATCATTAGTTTTGGATCCATCCACTCATTTGCTACCATCAGCCTTGATTTTTGCATGCACCCTTTAGGCCTTACAAAATCTAACTATTTTTTATTATGCATGTCGATATTGTACACAATCGCATCGAACATGTAGAGAAAAGAGAAGACCGTAAGGCATAATATAATGTCATGCAGACGCTGCTCCATGGTGGGCTAAGTGCCCCCTCTCCTGCATTTCCAGATTGTATTCCAGAGGAAGATAACTGCTCGATGGAGATTGAAAAGGAGCCGACCATGCCTGCTACCACCGAGGTGTTTGTTTAACTCGCATGCCGATGTTGGTCATATCATGCATATGGCGCCTTGCATTGCTTACATTATACATCTTATATGTCATCAGCTTAGTTTAGATTTGCTTTGTGTGAATGCCACCTGTTTGGTTTTATATCATATTCATTATTCTTAATATTTGTCTTTTAGAGATTTCAACAAGTGACTACATACGGAACAAAATGAGTGAATCTACACTCTAAAATATGTCTATATACATCCGTATGTGGTAGTCCATTTGAAATCTCTAAAAAGACAAATATTTAGGAATGGAGGGAGTATATGGGAATTATGCAATGCCATCTTCTTTAGCCAGGCATCATATACGTGAATCATGCAATGCCATCCTGTTTAGCCACCATCGATATGTGAATTGTATCGCGCATATTTTTTTCCATAATGTGTTCCATTTGTCAACAATGTTTATACATTCATCTACTCTTCCCTGCATCAGCCATTTGAGTCGGTCATGGAAAATCTGGAGGAAAACAAGGTCTTCAGGCAGGCATACCCGTCGATGCAGATTTCTTGTGGTTACGATAGCTCCTCGAGGAGGATTCAGAGAGATGACCAACATCCCCCCGAGGTGCATGCTCTAACTTGGCTGGGTTATATTGCTCATATCATGCATATGGTGTCTTGCATTGCCATGCCATCTGCTTAGATTAGACATGCTTTGTGTGAATGCCTCCTGCTTGCTTTCTATATCGATATGTGAATTATGCAATGCCATGTTTTTCAGCCATTATCATATATGTGAATTATGCACCGCCATGGAGCCAGCATCATATATGTGAATTATCTCATGCCATCTTTTTTTTCATTACATATTCCATTTGTCGACAATCTTTGTATATTGAACTACTCTTCATGTGTATCAGCCATTTGAGCCGGTTATGGAAAAATCTGGAGGAAAACAAGGTCTTCAGAGAGGTGCAATGGTACCTGTTGAAGCATATATCTCGATGGTTACAGGAGCTCCTCGAGGAGGATTCTGAGATGATGACCAGTCCTATATCCCACCCGAGGTGTATGCTCTAAGTTGCAATGTTTATATTTTCATATGATGCATATGGTGTCTTGCATTGCTTAGTTTAGACATCATATGCACAATATTGAATTCTATCTCGCTTAGTTTAGAGATCATACATGCGAAAGTGCCAACTGCTTAGTATATGAATCAATTATGTCAATTATATCATGCCATCCTGTATACTTAGACAACATGTATGTGAATTATTTCATCCCAACCTATTTTAGAAAGACATCATATAGTTTTGTCATGTCATCCTATTTAGGTACTCATCATATGTTGAATTATGCCATTATATCCTCGTTAAGTTATCCATCATATATCCTAAACCGTGTCATGCTATCCTGCTTAGTTAGGCATCATATATGTGAAATTGTGTCATGATGTCCTGCTTTGGTTAGACAACATATATGTGAATTACCACATCTGCTCATCATACAATGTCTCAGACGCTCAATTTCTTTTCTTGTTTATCAGCCATTTGAATTGGAGGGGTGATGGCAGATTCTAAGGGAGCAAAACCCGTTCTTCACAAAAGACAAGCTACCCGTCGATGCAGATAGAACCATGGTTGTACTGCCCACAAACTAGCCCCACCACACATAATCGAGACTCTTCCAGATTGCACACTTACACCGCTAAGCGAGAACCAGCTACAACCCATCTAACCGCAACCCCAGCGGATAGTAACCCACTTATAGTTGACAAAGCACCATGTCCACCACAGAGTACCCCCACACGAGCAGTTTGTCAAGCTATCGCAAAGGCTCCAAAGCACTAAGACCACCACAGCCTAACCCAAACTCCACGCTTAAAGCGTAAGAGCAACTGTTCTCGTGTCGATTCTGTAGCTATGGTCCATACTCCTTGTCTGTTGCATCATCAGATTTACTCATACCAACTACTTTCAATTTGAAGGATCCAATTGAAACTCCAATGGTGCAACATGTATGTTTTAAACCTATTTCTTTAACTGGATTGTTGTTCTAACTTCTTGCTCTATGTTGATTTTAGTTTGTTGTATAAACAGTTATGTTCTCATGTGATGCACATTACAAGTGCTGCCAATGCCGTAGTTTCTCACACTTATATTCTGTCTATGCTGCCGTGTCTTAAAAATATATGAGTTGAACTGTGTCTCTATCTTGATTAGGGAACATAAACTAGAATGATATGGACAACACAATGACCATAGTACATAGATATATGTTTGTTTCATGCTGTTATCCTGTCCACCTTACTATTGAACCAGTTTACCAAAATGAGTTTGGTATACTACAAGCTAAACCTGTGATGTGTCTGCTTGTTTCTCTTGTAGTATGTAAATAGAATATTGGAGAACAGCACCCCACTATGCAATGGTAGAGAAAGTAATGCAGATAAGGTTCAAGATAGTGAGACAACCCTGTTGGTCTCCAAGAAAGGTGATAAAACGATCTTGTAGACAAGTGAGAAAACCCCACACCCCGCTGATGTAGTGTTTGAGTTATCGCCAGCATCACCGCACAAGCTCTTCGAACTCGCCTGCTCAATCACTTCGCTTTTTCGCCTCACCATAAGTGAAAGGCATCACCATCCTGTGTGGCGCAAGAAGTCAAGGACCGAGGAAGTCCCCGAGAATTCAGATGTGTACTTTCTGTGCAACAAAGAAGTTACTGGAGGATTTAAGCGCCAAACAAGAGAAAGTTAATAAGCTTGCTAAGCATCTTGCCAAAGATTATGGGTACCTGTGATATTGTTTCTTGAACTCTTCAAGTGGTTTCAGCTCGACTTGTTTTGCTGCATGTGTTTTTATGTCATTGTTCTCTATATTTGCACCGGTGGTGAAATTTGATGCCCAGTGGATGTAATATGTGTAATAGCCGTGATAGCCTAGCATAAGTTGCTTGCTTATTTATTTCCTTGGTGTCTTGTTTATTTGTTTGCTTGTGGTTAGTGCAGTTCTTTTTCCGCGGTTTTGCTAGTGATTTGTTCCCTAATTTTTTGCTAGTGGCTGCAATAATCTATTTTTTAAAACTAGGCCACAATAACCATGGGCTAATATTTACCGTAGTGACGCTGGCCTCCTACGGGTCAGAGAACAAGGGGCCTTCTACGGGTCAGAGAAACAGAGAGGCCTTCTATGGGTCAGAGAACATTGGGCCTTCTACGGGTCAGAAACAATGGGTTCTGCCACGGGCCCTATCATCAATGGGATTATACGGGTCAGATGGTCGACACAAACATGGGCCAATAACAGTCGCATTATGGCCGTAAACGGCTAGAGTTGAATCGTCTGCTCATGGGTCACCATAACGGGCCATCGTTAATAGGCTGTATTTGATGATGCTATGAAAACGACCAATGTATTAACGACCACAAACGGGCCGATCAGAACCACGGGCTGAATTTGGGCCACAAGCGTAAAATTACAAGAACGGGCCGTAAGTAAATGAATGCTCAAATGAGCCCAAGAATAAATGGGCTCGAGAAGGCCAAAGATAACATGGATGGAAACGCCCAATCAATAACGGGCCATTAATAGGTATAAAGTGATACACGCTCATTACGGGCCGCCACCACGGGCCGTTAATGGGTCTAAAGTGATACATCGCTCATTGCGGGCCGCCACCACCGTCCGCTAATAGGCCAAGAGTTACATAGGGCCTCATATGGGCCGAAGACGCCATAGGCCATACATGGGCCGGCGAAAACGGCTGAATCATATTAGATAGCCCAGATGACGCATCGGGCCTAATTCGGTAGGGCGAACGGGCCTTGGGA
Organism: Aegilops longissima; assembly: GCA_021605205.1. NCBI lineage: Eukaryota > Viridiplantae > Streptophyta > Magnoliopsida > Poales > Poaceae > Aegilops > Aegilops longissima. Next base: position 538,438,236 of record CM038678.1, read on the forward strand.
TAGCGGGCTGTAAATGGGCTATATGCTAACAGGCCGCTAACAGATTTCCATGGGCCGCCCGCCACCTGACCAAGTCAAACGGGCCGCCTTTTCACGTGAATGGGCCTCGCTAGCGGGCCACGGTCGACGTATCATAGGAGCCTTCATCCAATGAGTGGATGACATATGCCCCAACAATGAGCCGACATCGCAGTTTTCTCCAGCCAATGACGATTTTACACGTGGAAAATCCCCATTGGTCTGGCTGTTAACGGGTTATCGGATCCAAAACCCGACCCGATAGCTTAACGGCGCATGCTACGGTGGATGCCACATGTCGGTCACCCTTGACGAAAGCACTTCGTGACGCCGCAATTTATCGTCATGGAAGTGGACACTTCGCGATGATAATTTTGGTAATGTCATGGAACACTTCTACGACAAAGACAAGTATAATTATCTTGATTCTGTCATAAATTTGTCATGGATGTACATGCATGACCAAAACGCGACTCCATCGTGACAAACACGTATCATCATGGAAGTGTATTTTTTGTAGTGTGCGCTGGTTTTCCTTGAAGAGGAAAGAGTGATGCAGCAAAGTAGCGTAAGTATTTCCTCATTTTTGAGAACCAAGGTATCAATCTAGTAGGAGGCTACACGATATCCCTCAGACATGCACAAACAAATAAGAACCTTGCAACCAACGCGATAAAGGGGTTGTCAATCCTTCACGGCCGACGGTGTCCCGGACTAGGGTACTCACCACGCCGCTCCCGATCGCTTGATTGGGCCGAGGATCCCCATGGTCAGATACTCATGGGCCAATCCGACAGTTGCCGTGATACAAGGAAGATTCCACAAAGACTTGGCGATCAAGACAAGGACTCTCCCCACCGGCGATTCAGCTAGGACTTTGTTATCCTAGGCCTCTCGTGCATTATATAAACCGAGGCCAAAGCTAGTCGATAGAGATACAAGAACAACAATCATACCATAGGCTAGCTTCTAGGGTTTAGCCTCTCGATCTCGTGGTAGATCTACTCTTGTACTACCCATATCATCAATATTAATCAAGCAGGAGTAGGGTATTACCTCCATCGAGAGGGCCCAACTCGGTAAAAACATCGTGTCCCTTGTCTCCTGTTACCATCCGCCTAGACGCACAGTTCAGAACCCCTACCCGAGATCCGCTGGTTTTGACAATCGACATTGGTGCTTTCATTGAGAGCTCCACTGTGTTCGCAAAAGGTCGATGGCTCGCCTCGCAGATCAATCGCGACTTCAAAGATCTTCGCCACCACTGACCGGTCACCTTGGTTCGACCAAGGATCGCGCCTACCTCCGATCGCCATGTTCGAGGAGGGCCTTCATCAACATCAACTCCGATCTCTATCAAGATCATGGAGGAATCATCCAGGAGCCCGAGGGCTCAACGCCAACATTGCCTCTCGGGCGATCAGATCGTTTTTCTCGACAGCGGACTTGTGTCCGCCGCCACCGCCTCCTCAAGCGCTTGTTTTAACGATTGCTTCAGTGGAATTATGCGGAATTGAGTCTACAACAACCCTGGAAAATTTCGCCGAAGTTCTGATGGAGGAATCTCCGGTAATCTCCGATATACCGAGCCGCATTGAATCTGGACGAGAATCTGACGAGTTTAGGGCGTGGTGTCCAGCTTCTAGCTCGAACTTCCTTTGAAAGATCCAACCGCTAATCGGCTGCGGAATTCCTATATCTACCACCCTCAAAATTTCAGCTCGATCCGACCGCCCAAACTCCGGAACCTTCCGATTAGTGCATCACTTTTCGGATCTGTTTTCTGCGCGAAACGAATCCGACTCGAGTTCGCCTTTTTATGAACGGATTACGGACATCCTTTTGAAGGAAGTTTTGTATGGGGTGTTGTGTTTTGTTTCCAACACATCCCACTAACTTTAAAATCTTTTGAACATGATCTTCAATATCATGCTGGTGTCAAACCAGTCCGCAATATTGCTCCACGGCCGCCGACTCCACGCTTAGACACGTTGCCACTTTGTTGAGCCGAGCTCAACTTCTTCGGATCATCATCTCGGCAAGCCGATCAAGAGTCCGCATCACGGCGATAAATCATCACCAACATCGCCGCCCATGATTACACGGAGCGGCATACCGCATTGCCGCACGCCGCTTCCATCAAGCCGCATCGACCACGCCACGACCCGCATCGGCAGGGCCGCACTATTGCTTCTTCAAGCCGGTGTCCATCACGCCGACCTACTTCGACATCTCGGTGGACCGGGGCTTTGCTATCTCTTCATCAACCTACTCGAAGCGCTTCAAGGCCGCTTAGCCGACCAGCTCCACACGTTAGCTGGACCGAGGGCTTTGCCTCGGCGAGCCAACCTTTGCCAAGATTGCCATGCCGCTGCTTTATCGCCCATCGTGCAATGGGTGCGCGGATCGAGTCCCAATCTTGGGAATCACCTCCTTCAGACATACAACAAATAAACCAGGTGCTATTAATCCCAGTATTTTTGCTTGTTTGGGTTCATTTTTCCCAAGGAATTATTACTCGGGTTTGTCCATCATATGCACACAGCCTATAAAATGGTGGCCGATTATCAACGGTCGATGATGGTTCGGCCGCTTCGACATAGTCCGCTAACGCCGATCCGAACTTGGACCGACCTGTGAATCCAGGCTTTGCCACGCCTTTATTGCATTACCGACGACCTGCATCGACATTGACTTTGGCGCCAGCCATATTTCTTTTATTACTCACTTTGCATAAACTATTTATTATGCAATGATTTTTTAATTATCATTATTACTATTATCCCCGATCTACACTATTTTTGTGCATGGAAAATGATCCACCGGACTATATTCTTTGGCGCCACCTCGGCCGGACGGGGCTTCATTAACACTTCATTACCCCATGCAGGGACTTCGCATCACTCGGCCATGCATTGACTGCGGTATGTCACCACTTCGAGTGCCGAGCTCTTGCTCCGCCACCGGGATCGGCTTGGGGATGGAACCTTGTCCCGCATCAAGCTCGGACAGCCACAATACCGAACACATTAACCAGCTAAGTTGCCTTCATGCTCAAAGTTTTAAATTTTAACTTGTGTTCGCTCGACTAAGCTGCTATACTTTTTGGGAAAAAGTTGCTTGTAAAATTTTTCCTTGTCCAAACTTTGTTTGTGACGCTTAAATTCAAATACCCTGCTTACTTGGGGGCTTCCTTCATGAAGCTTTTTCCTCTTGCACATGATTATACTTGTACGGCTTCGCTCCTTGTTCGTATTACGCCACAATATGCACCATATTGACTTAAGTGATTTGCAAGTTGGGTTGTTTTGTTCTGTGTTTACCCCTACGCTCCCGATTGTTCAGCTAGGGAGTAAAGGGAGCACCTCTCGCGATTGTCACGATCGGGTCACCCGAGCCGACCTCGACTGGTGAAGCCGAAAGCTAGCGCCTTACTGTTTTCAATAATGGTCGGCACACAACGGAACTCATGAGTACAAAAATCTATTGCACAAGTCTCATATTAACAATGAGCACCAAGAAAGGTATCGGTGGGGGTACTATTTTCTTCAAGATGCTTCTACACTTTATCGAATATAGCATAAGTTCCCCGAGCGCTTTTGTCTCGTTATAGCCTTATGACCTGATTGCCCGTTATTGGAAACACCGCCGATATTCTCGACGATGGAGTATATAACACTTTTCGTCCTCGACCAAGAGGGAGAAGCCGACGGTCGGTTAAGACGCTTTAAAGTTCGTTGAACATAAATATGATATAAGTACTTCACATAGAATCATCCTTTACCTAAGTCACTTGGGGGCTCTTATGTTTATTTGAGCCGCTTTTATAATAAGTGTTTTTCTTCTTAGTCGCTGCAGAGTTTTTATTATTATTTATCACCCTTTTCACGACATGAGTGTGCGGTCACTAGCCGGGAGCCTAATTTCTCTCTCAAACCGCTTAGAGTTTAGTTTTCTAAACTCGCCTAATGAGAAGTACTCCGCTGGATGGGAGACTCAAGTCGATGGTGACCCGCTTGAAGTCTTGAGATAGGATGTGTCATGTTAAAGCACGGCATAAGCACTTTTTTTTCTAAAGTCCAATTTTCGATTGGCACCAACACTTGATCTTGTTCGACATCATGTTTTTATCGACGCTTTTTGGTTTTCCAAGCTTTTGGCACTATTAAACTATTTGTGTGTTTTCAGCACAAGTCTCGCAGGCAACGCCGACACCTTTAGAGATTCGCAAAACATTCTCGGATATTGCTATATATGCATCAGTTTCAATTGTGTCTTCGGTCAATAGTTGGGCTGCCCGCCCCCGCTTGCCTCCTACGCCCGCTTTGTTCGCTAGGTGTGCAAAGGAGAACCATCGCGATTGTGCTTCCAGCTCGCATGGTCAAGCACCTCAGTGGAGAAAGTCAAACCCGACCGTCACAATAGGTGTAAACTGGTCACGATCCGATAACTATATTAAATGACGGGCCATTCATAAAATTGGTCAAGTGTTTCCGCTTGACCTCGATTGTCGCCAACACTACCGGGGCTAGTAACTCGCCTCCCAAACTAAATCCTCAATATTTTGCTCTTACATTGAGCTGTGGTTTCATGATCATGCTTAGCATGACAACCCAAAGAAAGGAATCGATAGCTGGACTATTTTCTTTGAAGACATTTCTTCATAAACAGAATATAACATATCTCTCTCAGCACTTTTGTTTATAAAACCGTATGGCCAGATTGCCTTGTTTGTCGTGAAATCTTTGCCCTCATAAAGGCTTTATAAAGTAGGACAAACACTCCTGCCATCGGGCCGAGGAGGTTGAAGTCGATGGTCGGTCAACAAAGTTTTGTACAATGCGGATCCGAGCATTAATGACATAAAGTACTTGGATACATTGAGTCATTACACATAATTTGTGATTTTACTATAGATATTGATCTCATTCGCCACCCGTGTCTGCATTAAGGCTCGGGGCTACTGGGCTTCGGCTTATTATTTACAAATATTAAAGGCACATCAATCCTCGATCCGTGTTGCCACCCGACCAGTGTCTCGGGGCTACTGATTGCCTCGTTCTATGCGTAAAATTTTAAGTGCAATATAGTTTCCGAGAGATTTTGATCCTCAGTTGGTCGGCCACACCCAACCCGAGTCTCGAGGATCGAGCACGCCGCTTTTGTGTCCCAAGTATTCTGCCGAGCTAGGACTTGATGTCGCCGATTTTGCGAATCAACCCGAGTCTCAAGTGCCATCGATCAGCGGTCTTACGCCATCCTTCGTGCATCCGGTTTTAGACCAATACACACCTTGTGGGCTATCGCTATGTATCTCGGCAGAGAATAAATTGCACCAATCAAAATCAGGCCACATTCGGGTGGTGCACCACTCGAAGCAGTCCGCATAAAGCTCTGACGCTAGTGGCTGGCTCCATAGAGGGCATTTCCGTAAGCTCGGCTAAACTCCTTAAAACTTCTTTGAACCAAGGTGATTTACGACACCCTGGATACAGTCCGACGTTGGAGCTCTGATACATAGTCCGTGTTGGAGCTCGGATACCGTCCGCGCTGGAGCTCGGATACATAGTCCGCGATAGAGCTGGAAGTAGTCCGCTGGTGCTCGCTGCAAAGATACTTCCAATGTAGTCCGCTTAGAGCTCGGACTAAGAGGACACCGCCTGTGGAATAACTTCAAACCCGAGGCGGGCATAAAAATAACAAGGCATTGATAAAGGCCAGAACTTAAAGGCTCTCTGATACCCAACGTAAACTCTTCAGATGCACTTAGGCTGCTCTCAAGATCAAGATGAGAAGATTTGTTGAACCTGCTTTCAAGACCGACGATCAAGATGAAGAACAGTTCGAAGAATCGAGGAGCGCCCCTAAACTTGAAGACCGGTTCAGGGGGCTACTAACGTGTCCTGGACTAGGGGTACTCACCACGCCGCCTCCCGATCGCTTGATTCGGCAGAGATCCCCATGCCAGATACTCATGGGCCAGTCCCGACAGCTGCCGATACAAGGAAGATTCCACAAAGACTTGGCGATCAAGACAAGGACTCCTCCCCACCGGGCGATTCGGGTTAGGACTTTGTTATCCTAGGCCTCGTGCATTATATAAACCGAGGCCAGTGCTAGTCGATAGAGATACAAGAACAACAATCATACCATTGGCTAGCTTCTAGGGTTTAGCCTCTCTCGATCTCGTGGTAGATCTACTCTTGTACTACCCATATCATCAATATTAATCAAGCAGGAGTAGGGTATTACCTCCATCGAGAGGGCCGAACCTGGTAAAACATCGTGTCCCTTGTCTCCTGTTACCATCCGCCTAGACGCACAGCTCGAACCCCTACCCGAGATCCGCCGTTTTGATAATCGATAACCACCACTTGCAAAAGTGAGATCTGATAGAGATAATAAATATTTTTGGTATTTTTATGATATAGATTGGAAAGTAAAGATTGCAAAATAAAGTAAATTGGAAACTTACATGACGGAAAATAGACCCGGGGGCCATAGGTTTCACTAGTGGCTTCTCTCAAGATAACATAAGTATTACGGTGGGTGAACAAATTACTGTCGAAAGCAATTGATAGAAAACTGCATAGTTATGAGAATATCTATGCATGATCATGTATATAGGCATCACGTCTGCGATAAGTAGATCAAACGATTCTGCATCTACTACTATTACTTCAAGACATCGACCGCTATCCAAAGATGCATCTAGAGTATTAAGTTCATAAGAACGGAGTAACACATTAGGCAAGATGACATGATGTAGAGGGATAAAATCAAGCAATATGATATAAACCCAATCTTTTTATCCTCGATGGCAACAATACAATACATGCCTTGTTGCTCCTGTTATCACTGGGAAAGGACACCGCAAGATTGAACCCAAAGCTAAGCACTTCTCCCATTGCAAGAAAGATCAATCTAGTAGGCCAAACCAAACTGATAATTCGAAGAGACTTGCAAAGATAACCAATCATACATAAAAGAATTTAGAGGAGATTCAAATATTGTTCATAGATAATCTTGATCATAAAACCACAATTCATCGGATCTCGACAAACACACCGCAAAAAGAATTACATCGAATAGATCTCCAAGAAGATCGAGGAGAGCTTTGTATTGGGATCCAAAGAGAGAGAAGAAGCCATCTAGCTAATAACTATGGACCCGAAGATCTGTGGTAAACTACTCACACTTCATCGGAGAGGCTATGGTGTTGATGTAGAAGCCCTCCGTGATCGATTCCTCCGACGGAGCACCAAAAGGCCCCAAGATGGGATCTCACGGCATGTAAGGTTGCGGCGGTGGAAATAGGGTTTCGTGGTGCTCCTGGATGTTTTCGTGGTATATGAGTATATATAGGCAAAGGAAGTCGGTCGTGGAGGCACGAGGCCCACGGTGGGGGGCGCGCCACCTGGCGCACTTCTCCTGCCTCGTGGCCGCTGCTTTTCTTTGACGCCCACCGCAAGTCTCCTGGATTATGCTTGTTCCAAAAATAACTCTCCCAAGGTTTCATACCATTTGACTCCGCTTGATATTCCTTTCTCGCTAAACACCAAATAGGCAAAAACAACAATTTGACTGGCCTCCGTTAATAGGTTAGTCCCAAAATAATATAAAAGTGTATAGTAAAGCCCATTAAACATCCAAAGCAGGTAATATAATAGCATGGAACAATCAAAAATTATAGATACGTTGGAGACGTATCACTCCCCGACAACGTCATCACCGGTCTCCTGGTCGCCAGGGAGGGGGGCTGTTTTCTTGGTGTCTTCGCCTGCTCCAGCAGTCTTCCAGCTGAGCTTTGGTGGATGACTCCACTGTCGCTCGAGCTGGGGCTTCTGGAGGTCTCTGGCGGTGGCGACCAAGGGCGCCACCGGGCCGTCTCCCTTCTTCCCAGCTTCGCCACTCCCGATCTTGTCAGGCCTTGCGTCCGGCAAGCCTCGACAAGATCAGGGTGGACTCTGTCTTGGGCGCTACTCCCGGCCTCTTTCTTCTCTCCGTATATCCTTGGGGGAGAAGGAACAGGGAGAGGAGTTTACAGGGCCCTTATCTGTTTTCAATCTTAAACTTGTAGGCATTTGCCAAATTTTAATTCAAATAATGTAATCCCTCAAGTCCATGTTTGTGTTCTGTAATGCTTGTACTTGTATAAGCATGTTAATGAAAAAGATAAACCTTGCCGAGAACTCACGCATGTATATGTCCATGCAGAGGTGGGATGCCTCTTTAGTGTAACTAAACGAGTTTGCCCCGACAGGCTATCCTGTCGGCCCCCTTTTTGTCTGCCGGAGAACCTTATCTGCCGGGTTACAGACAGAAGGGCCAGCCCCCCGCTAACTCCCTTCTATCAAAGGCAACTACAACCATCCTGACGGAAGCAGCGTTCAAGCCAGGAATGGGAGCACCTAAGTCTAGAAGGAGCGGCGAGGCTTTCTAATGCACAAGTTATAGCTTACAGAACACGAATGGTCAAGAGGTAGAACTTATATGTTTATTTGCCGATCGCAGCTGCTGCAATCTTCTCACCCTTTGTCGGAGCTAAGTCCATAATGAGAACCTGCAACTCCATATGGATGAGAATGAATGCAGGATGCGATCCTATCTATATGCATATGCAGATGCTCATGGAAAATGCTTATGCAGTAATATGAAATGCTCATGCATGCATGCAATCTAGGTTGGGGCCTCATAATGCTTCTTTATTTTCTCTTGCACGGGTCATCGCCTGCTTTGTACAAGGGGTTACATGCACCGAGGCAAGGCATGTATAATGGGCGGTTGACGGGCAGGGCCCGACAGCCTCGCTACTTTATGGGTAGAACTTATGAGACGCCAATATTCCAAGAGTTTTGCAACAGAGTGCCATCTTCGGTTCCGCACGGATCGCGCCAGTCTGTTGACTCGTACTACCCGGTAAGGGCCTTCCCACTTCGGTGACAGCTTGTGTGCACCCTTGGCGGACTGAACACACCTATGGACAAGGTCACATTCCTCAAAACACCGGGCATGAACCTTGCGGCTATGATAGCAACGCAGGGCTTGCTGATAGCGTGCAGCACGCGTAGCAGCCCGGAGACGGTTCTCCTCGAGTAGCACAGCGTCGTCATGCCGGTGCAGATCTTGTATGATTTGATCGTAAGCAAGTACTCGAGGTGACCCGTAAATGAGTTTTGTGGGGATAACTACTTCTACCCCATAGGCCAGGGAGAAGGGAGTCTGTCCGGTAGCTCGGTTTGGTGTTGTTCTGAGGGACCAAAGAACTACCGGCAGCTCCTCGATCCACCACCTGCCGTGCTTCTGCAACGTATCAAAGGTTCTTGTTTTGAGTCCGCGTAGCACTTCAGCTAGCCCTAGGAACCCATGAAGTTGATTTTTTGGAGGGCACCCATGAATTCGGCTAGCCATGGCTTGTGTTTGTATGGATGAGGGGGATTAAACCTTTACCTTTCCGCATGGGAACCGCCGATAATGTGTTTAGCATGGAAGATATTGAAATCCCTTGTCATGACATTGACAGGAAAAGCACATGCACCTCTCAAAATGTATTCATATCTGTTTTAAGCTTTGAGCTTTGGCACCTCTGCAAATCTTTGCTCCCCTCTGCGAAGGGCCTATCTATTTACTTTCATGTTATTTACTTTTATTGTTGATTCATCACCTTCTCATTCAAGCACCAATTTGAAGAGCGCTTATTTTCATTCTTAGTTTACCATGCATCGAGTCTCGCTAATATTGATGTGACCATGATCGATCTCTTCTACTCGAAAGTTACAATGTTTAGTCATTGCTTGAACTTCAGAGGTGCTCTGATTTATGTTTTATGTCCTAGAAAGGGCTAGCGCCATATGTTATCAATATCATATTATCTCATGACTGTTTTGATGTTGTTGGCATCCGAGATATCTTATTATTGCTCGCTTGCTTGGTTATGTTATTGTCATGAGTTAATATGAGTGTTGGAGAACGTAGTAATTTCAAAACAAAAATCTTACGCACACGCAAGATCATGGTGATGCATAGCAACGAGAGGGGAGAGTGTCGCCCACGCACTCGTGAGACCGAAGCGGAAGCGTTAGCACAATGCGGTTGATGTAGTCGTATGTCTTCATGATCTGACCGATCCAAGTACCGAACGTACGGCACCTCCGAGTTCAGCACATGTTCAGCTCGATGACGTCCCACGAACTCCGATCCAGCAGAGCTTTGTGGGAGAGTTTCGTCAGCACGACGGCATGATGACGGTGTCGATGATGCTACCGACGCTGGGCTTCGCCTAAGCACCGCTACGATATTACCGAGGTGGAATATGGTGGAGGGGGGCACCGCACACGGCTGGGAGAGATCAACATATCAACTTGTGTGTTCATGGGGTGCCCCTTGCCTCAGTATATAAAGGAGGAGAGGAGGGAGGGGCCGCCCTCTATGGCGCTACTGGGAGTCCTACTCCCACCGAGTAGGATTCCCTTCCATGTAGTAGGAGTAGGAGTCAAGGAAAGGGAAGAGAGGAGAGAAGGAAGGAGGGGCGAGCCTCCCCTAGTCCACCGGATTAGGCCTTGGGGGCGAGCCTCTCTCTCTTTCCCCTAAAGCCCAATAAGGCCCATATACTCCCCGCTAATTCCTCGAAGTCTCCCAGATTCGCAAATACCCAATCACTGAACCTTCCGATATCCGAATATAGTCGCCCAATATATCGATCTTTACGCCTCGACCATTTCGAGACTCTCTTCATGTCCCCGATCTCATCCGGACTCAACTACCTTCGTACATCAAAACACATAACTCATAATATAAATCGTCACAGAACTTTAAGCATGCGGACCCTACGGGTTCGAGAACTATGTAGACATGACCGAGACACGTCTCCGGTCAATGACCAATAGCGGAACCTGGATGCTCATATTGGCTCCCACATATTCTACGAAGATCTTTATCGGTCAAACCGCATAACAATATACGTTGTTCCTTTTGTCATCGGTATGTTACTTGCCCGAGATTCGATCATCGGTATCTCAATACCTAGTTCAATATCGTTACCGCAAGTCTCTTTACTCGTTATGTAATGCATCATCCCACAACTAACTCATTAGTCACATTGCTTGCAAGGCTTATAGTGATGTGCATTACTGAGAGGGCCCAGAGATACCTTTCCGACAATCGGAGTGACAAATCCTAATCTCGAAATACGTCAACTCAACAAGTACCTTCGGAGACACCTGTAGAGCACCTTTATAATCACCCAGTTACATTGTGACGTTTGGTAGAACACAAAGTGTTCCTCCGATAAACGGGAATTACATAATCTCATAGTCATAGGAACATGTATAAGTCATGAAGAAAGCAATAGCAACATACTAAACGATCAAGTGCTAAGCTAATGGAATGGGTCAATTCAATCACATCATTCTCCTAATGATGTGATCCCGTTAATCAAATGACAACTCATGTCTATGGCTAGGAAACTTAACCATCTTTGATTCAATGAGCTAGTCAAGTAGAGGCATACTAGTGACACTATGTTTGTCTACGTATTCACACATGTATTATGTTTCCGGTTAATACAATTCTAGCATAAATAATAAACATTTATCATGAAATAAGGAAATAAATAATAACTTTATTATTGCCTCTAGGGCATATTTCCTTAAGTCTCCCACTTGCACTAGAGTCAATAATCTAGTTCACATCGCCATGTGATTAACACCAATATTCACATCTGTATGTGATTAATACCCATAATTCACATTGTCAATTGATCAACACCCAGAGGGTTTACTAGAGTCAATAATCTAGTTCACATTGCTATGTGATTAACACCTAAAGAGTACTAAGGTATGATCATGTTTTGCTCGTGAGAGAAGTTTAGTCAACGGGTCTGTCACATTCAGAGCCGTATGTATTTTGCAAATATTCTATATCTACAATGCTCTGCACGGAGCTACTCTAGCTAATTGCTCCCACTTTCAATATGTATCCAGATTGAGACTTAGAGTCATGTGGATCGGTGTAAAAGCTTGTACCGATGTAACTCTTTATGATGGGCTCTTTTATCACCTCCATAATCGAGAAATATTTCCTTAGTCCTTACTAAGGATATTCTTGGCCACTGTCCAGTGATCTACTCTTAGATCAAAATTGTACTCCCTTGCCAAACTCAGAGCAAGGTATACAATAGGTCTAGTACATAGCATAGCATACTTTATAGAACCTATGACAGAGGCATAGGGAATGACTTATCATTCTCTTCTATTTTCTGCCATAGTCGGGTTTTGAGTCTTACTCAACTTCACACCTTGCAACACAGGCAAGAACTCCTTCTTTGACTGTTCCATTTTGAATTACTTCAAAATCTTATCAAGGTATGTACTCATTGAAAAATCTTATCAAGCGTCTTGATCTATCTCTATAGATCTTGATGCTCAATGTGTAAGCAGCTTCACCGAGGTCTTTCTTTGAAAAACTCCTTTCAAATACTCCTTTATGCTTTCTAGAAGATTCTACATTATTTCTGATCAACAATATGTCATTCACATATACTTTATCAGAAATGTTGTAGTGCTCCCACTCACTTTCCTGTAAATACAGGCTTCACCACAAGTCTGTATAAAACTATATGCTTTGATCAAAATCAAATGACAACTCATGTCTATGGCTAGGAAACTTAACCATCTTTGATTCAATGAGCTAGTCAAGTAGAGGCATACTAGTGACACTATGTTTGTCTATGTATTCACACATGTATTATGTTTCCGGTTAATACAATTCTAGCATAAATAATAAACATTTATCATGAAATAAGGAAATAAATAATAACTTTATTATTGCCTCTAGGGCATATTTCCTTAAGTCTCCCACTTGCACTAGAGTCAATAATCTAGTTCACATCGCCATGTGATTTAACACCAATATTCACATCTGTATGTGATTAATACCCATAGTTCACATCGTCAATTGATCAACACCCAAAGGGTTTACTAGAGTCAATAATCTAGTTCACATTGTTATGTGATTAACACCTAAAGAGTACTAAGGTATGATCATGTTTTGCTCGTGAGAGAAGTTTAGTCAACGGGTCTCGCACATTCGTGAGTCGTATGTATTTTGCAAATATTCTATGTCACAATGCTCGCACGGAGCTACTCTAGCTAATTGCTCCCACTTTCAATATGTATCCAGATTGAGACTTAGAGTCATCTGGATCGGTGTAAAAGCTTGTACCGATGTAACTCTTTACGACGGGCTCTTTTATCACCTCCATAATCGAGAAATATTTCCTTAGTCCTTACTAAGGATATTCTTGACCACCGTCCAAAGATCTACTTAGATCAAAATTGTACTCCCTTGCCAAACTCGTAGCAAGGTATACAATAGGTCCTGTACACAAAGATAGCATACTTTATAGAACCTATGATGAGGCATAGGCAATGACTTTTCATTCTCTTTCCATTTTCTGCCATAGTCGGGTTTTGAGTCTTACTCAACTTCACACCTTGCAACACAGGCAAGAACTCCTTCTTTGACTGTTCCATTTTGAATAACTTCAAAATCTTATCTAGGTATGTACTCATTGAAAAATCTTATCAAGCATCTTAATCTATCTCTATAGATCTTGATGCTCAATGTGTAAGCAGCTTCACCGAGGTCTTTCTTTGAAAAACTCCTTTCAAATACTCCTTTATGCTTTCCAGAAGATTCTACATTATTTCTGATCAACAATATGTCATTCACATATACTTTATCAGAAATGCTGTAGTGCTCCCACTCACTTTCCTGTAAATACAGGCTTCACCGCAAGTCTGTATAAAACTATATGCTTTGATCAACTCATCAAAGCGTATATTCCAACTCCGAGATGCTTGCACCAATCCATAGATGGATCGCTGGAGCTTGTACACTTTGTTAGCACCTTTAGGATTGACAAAACCTTTTGGTTGTATCATATACAACTCTTCTTTAATAAACCCATTAAGGAATGCAGTTTTGACATCCATTTGCCGATTTCATAAATGTGGCAATTATTAACATGATTCGGACGCATTTAAGCATCGACATTTAGTGAGAAAATGTCGTGTACTAGAGTAGGGGTACCCTAGTATCCCGAACTTGTGCACGGGCAGTTACAAAAGACTCATGGGCAAGGCTTGCCGGGTGACCGCCAAGGTCCTCCGTGGTTCCTTTGGAGCCATTCAAGAACAAAGTATTCAAGCCAAAGGAGACAAGGCCCCGGCAAGAGGAGCTTGCCGGGAAGGCCAACCAAGGCATCTCAAGGAACCTGCCACGACGCCGCCACGCTGCCCCGGCGAGGCCCGATGAGCGACAAGCTTCCGGACGCGACAAGACAACGATCAAGGCAAGGCGCTTGCCGCGCAAACTACCACTCAGACCAAGGCTTCCAGACATCGACCAACGTGTCGCCTCGACCTTTCCAGCGCCAAGGTGGCAAGAGGTCTGGCAGCCAGCGCGCTGTGGCGTTTACGCCGACAAGATTGCCATCGTGGCAGCGTGGCGCCCCGACGGTCCTTTTTGCACTATTTGGGCGACGAGATGGGCATTTAATGCCTTTGTCCCCCGCCGCCGTGGTTAGGTATGATACACTATGCGTAGTTGTACCAACCGCATTCCTTTTTCCATTTTTACCCTTGTCTACGCTGCCACCGTCGGAGACCCCTTGAGCATATAAAAGGAGGCCCATGCGCAACGAGAGGGGGGGAAGGCAGAAAACACTCACGCCGGTCTCGCTCAGAACTCGTGTGTATCAGAGCACTCAGCCCCCCGAGCAAGAACTCAATACACTCAGACATGCAGCAAGAGGGAGTGTTATCTCCGAGATCTCCAAAGCTGGGTAACTGCTGCGTGCTTCGCCGATCCGCTTCCATGCGATCTCCGCCTCGCCGAACCGAAGGGGCTCGTCCGCCGTCCCATAGGTGTTCGTGGATCAGCTTCGACATCTTGGCGCGCTGTAGGGGCGCCGAGGTTGTGTGAACCTGATCCGACGCTCACACGAAGCTAGATCTTCATCTTCTTCATCGACATGCCACCAAGAAGAAGGCTTCGCGGAAGATGTTCCGCCCACATCGATCCCACCACCACCGAGCAAACGGGTGGTGGGTAGACGCCGCGAAGAACGGCATCGACGAGGGAGCCCACGGTGCTGCCAGTCCAAGGACAAGGCTGCGCAGACTCGGCGTCCAGACATGCACCGCGCCCATCTCAGAGGCGCGACCGACAGCCGCCATGGTACTCGCAGTACTATACGCTCGCTGGGCCAAGATCGAGCTGGTGGATTTCGGGTGCTCAAGACCAGCATGCACGCCAACATGCAGGCACGAAGCGAGGCATCGTCGCCGACGGGATATCGCTCCTTCTAACATAGTTAGAAGTCCGAGCATATCCCGCCTCGCGCCGTTTCGCCATCGCCGCCCGCCACTCCAGCAAGCTTTGGTGCGAGCTCAACTACTCCTAGATTACCTCCAACGCGCATAAGATCGATGAATGGAGGGCCACTATTCGTAGTCTCATCGGCTTCGCTTAACGGCGACACTCCACGGCAGCCGAGTACATCGCTGCCGCGGCAGACTGCCAGCACGAGCCGATGGCAACGAAACCGTGGGGTGCAACCACCATGCACTCTCCACCTCAAGGCCAAGATCGCCGACTCGCCGATCCACCTCGACAACGACTCCACCGCATCATCAGATCCACGAGCTCGCCGCGATCAGCGCCAAGTTCTTCACGAACGACAAGAATAAGACGCCGAACTCGTGATCGAGCGCCAAGAGAAGCGCGGCCAATCGGACCAGCGCTACTGGGCCCTCTCGTCGACATGCATGCACCAGGGGAACCAGCGACTTGTCAGACGCGTAGGTTGCCCTGCGCTCACTCGTGAGTCGCGGCAAGTCCAAAGGGCCCAAAGACGAAGAATTTCAAGCCGACGCATTGAGAAGTACCACGGCAAGTCGATCCGTCGGAGTTCCTCAAGATCTACACCATCGCGTGCAAGCTGCCGGGGCGGACGACAAGATCCTCGCCAACTACTTCATGCCGGTGCTCAAGCCCAATGTCGATCCTGGCTCATGCACTTGCCGGACAACCCATATCCTCTTGGCAGATCTATGCCATCAGTTTGTCGGCGCTTTACAGCGCCACAAGCCTCATGGCCAAGAGAGCGACCTTCATCCGCCGCCTGTAAGGAAGGAGAACCCCGCGCAAGTACATTCAGAGATTCAGCCACAGACAAAGACAACATCCCAGATGTCCACCCCGTCACAGTAATCAGCGCTCCATCGAACGCGCGAAACCGCAGGATGCGGAGGAGATGGCGATGTGCAAGATCGTAGACGCCAGCTGAGCTATATGCCCCGGCCGACAAGTGTGCACGCATAAGGTAGGGAGGAAACTCCCGAGAGAATATGTAGCAGGAGGATCTCGATAGTGAGGAGGCTGCCCTGCAAAGAAAAACCGCGGCGGAACAACAGAAGAAGAAAGGCAAAGATGTGCTAGTCGTTGAGCAGTCCGGCAAAGGAGGTGGCGCCAAGAAAGCCAAAGCTGGTAGCTCCGGCGAGGAGATTGCCGCAGGCACCAACTACCAGGCTTTGGCGGTCGCCGACAAGCAGGACGGAGCCAACAAGCAGTACTGCAAGATCCACCGCACCAAGGGCCACGACCTCCAGAGCTGCAAGAATGTCGAGCAGCTTGTCGAGCAGCAAAAGGCTGAATACGAGCGACGCGACAAGGAGAAGGCCCAGGAAGGTGCTGGAGGAGCCGGCAAGAAACGCCCCAGCCGAGGAGGACGCCGCGGCAAGGCTAAGCAGCGGCAAGGAGATAGACCTCCCTGCGGCCGCGAGAAGGATGAAGATGACGAGACCGATGAGCAGGAGTTCCAGAAAGCCACAGAGGTCCTGTGCGTTGACGGCGGTGCTTCTTCGATACTTCACACCGCCAGCTCAAGCAAAGGTGCGGAAGTCAATGCGCGTAACCACCCGCCGAGTCGCAAGAAGCCTCTGAAATGGTCTAGCACGCCTATCATCTTTGATATTGAGGACCACCCGATCGCATAATCATGGGTCGGTGCTTGCCGATGTTGGTTTCACCAACTATCCGCAACCTCAAGGTCACTAAGATGCTAGTTGACGGCGGGCCGGCTTGAACCTGATCTCCTCCGCGTAATCCGTAAACTCCAGATCCCCGATGGCGAGCTCAAGAAACCGCACATTCAAGGACTCAATCCGGGAAGGAGCAAGTCAAGGGAAAGATCACGCTGCCGGTGACATTTGGCAGCGAAGTTGAACTTCGTGGACCGAGAGGGTCACTTTTGACGTTGTCGACTTTCCATTGCCTTACAATGGGATACTCGGCCGCCCAAAGACTCGCCAAATTCATGGCAGCCTCTCACTATGCATACAACATGTCAAGATGCCAGTCCCGATAAGTGTCATCTCCGCCCTCGGCGACAAGAAGGATGCTCTTATGTGCGCCGACAAGATCTACCGGAAGCCGCAGCCGCAACAGATCGCAAGCCACTTGCCATTGAAGCTCCCGGGCGAAGAAGAAGACCAAGTCCGCAAGAGTTCTGATGCCCACTCCGCAAGCGCACTCTTCGGAGTGCTGCGCCACCGCCGAGGACGCACCATCGAGCTCCACCGCAAGTGTAAGAAGACAATGGCAGCTCCACCAGAGACCAAGAAGGTGTCCGCTAAGGAGGATGGCACCGGTGGTACCTTTACCATCGCCACTCTCGACCCTAAATAGAAAGCGCCGCTGCTTTCTCATGGGCTAACGCCGACGATTTGCATGGCAACCGCCCGACATCCCCGTGTTCCTGTGAAAGTAATCGAGCACCATCTTGCCGCCTGTCCTCGCGCGCGCCCGCAAGCGTAAAGTCGAAGCAGTGCAAGGAGCGCCAAGAATTCATCGCAGAAGAAATCAAGAAATTGGAAGCAGCAGCCTTGTCGAGGAGTGCTCCATCCTACGGGTTGGCTAACCTCGTAGTCGTCGGCGCAAGGCAAACGGGAAATGGAGGCTTTGTATCGACTTTACCGATGTCAATAAAGCTTGTCCCAAAGACCCATTTCCTTGCCGCCAAGATCGACCAGATTGTTGACTCCACGGCCGGATGTGACTTGCTTTCATTTCTTGATGCATACTCAGATACCATCAGATCTTCATGGCGTAAGAGGATGAGGAGAAGACCGCATTCATCACCCCATGTGGCACCCATCTGCTTGCACGGATGCCTTTCGGTTTAAAGAATGCTGGTTCAACATTTGCAAGGGTAGTCCATGATGCTTTTGAGCCGCAAATACACGTAAATGTGGAAGCCTACATGGATGACATAGTGGTCAAGAGCAAGGACAAGGCGACTCGATTCAAGATTTAGACGAAACCTTGCAAACCTGCGCAAGATCAACCTCAAGCTCAACCCCGAGAAGTGTGTGTTTGGAGTCCCTCCGCAAGCTTCTCGGATTCTTCAGATCTCAGCGGGAATTGAAGCCAATCCCGACAAGATCAAGTCCATTGAGCAGATTGAAGTACCAAAGGCCAAGGATGTACGAAGACTTGCTGGTTGCGTAGCTGCTCTCAAAGAGGTTTATCTCTAGGTTCTGCTGAGCGCTACTCGCCATTTTTCAAAATATTGAAAAGGCAGGTCCAATGAAATGGACTCGAAGCGGAGGCTGCGCCGCAGGACTTAAAGAGATACCTGTCCTCCACTCTAACACTTGTCGCACCTAAGCCACAAGAGAAGTTGTTGCTATATATAGCGGCAACCAATCAAGTGGTTAGTGCTGCGTTAGTAGCGGAGAGGGAGGCGGATGATGAGCCAGAACCACGGCAGATGCATCCAGCGACAAGCAAGGGACTTCACCGCAAGCTCGTCCCGACTAAAGATGGATCTCAAGCAGCGCCGAGAGAAGATGCAAAAAGAATGGTGCAGCACCCAGTTTACTTTGTCGGCCCCTTCGCAGGGGCTAGGTCAAGGTACTGTGTGCAGAAATTGCTTTTCGCCTTCTCATGGCCTCTCGAAAGCTGCGCCATTACTTCCAAGCACACGAGATCACAAATGCCACTGCTTTCCAATAAGAGGATATCGCAAAATCCGTACAACAGCAGGATTGTCGAGTGGGCACTCGAACTGTCAAGCTTTGGCCTCAAGTTTGAGAGCACTTCAACTATCCAAAGCAGAGCATTGGCGGAGTTCATAGCAGAATGGACGCCAACACAAGATGAAGAAATTCCGTAAACGAGCATCCCCGCAAGGAAGCAAGCAAAGAGTGGCTGATGTACTTTGATGGTGCCTTCGCTGCAAGGCGCCAAAGGGAGGCAGCATTTGTTGCACCCAATGAAGAGCACCTCAAGTACGTAGTCCAGATGCACTTTCCTAAGGAGCAAGCAACGAACAATAGTGCAGAGTATGAAGGTTTGCTTGTCGGTCTCAGGATCGCAGCAGACCTTGGGATCAAGAAGCTCATTGTCAGGGGTGACTCACAGCTTGTCGTCCGCCAAGTGAACAAGAATTATCAGAGTCCGTTGATGGAAGCTTACGTCGATGAAGTGAGAAAGCTAGAAGAGCACTTCGACGGCCTACAGATGGAACATGTTCCAAGAGCTCGAACGACATTGCCGATGGTCTCGTCGGAGGCGCCGCACTTAAGTTACCTATGGAACCAGGGATCTTTGTGCTCAAACTGACTCAACCGTCTCAGAACGCCATCAACCGGATGTAACAAGAAGAGGAAGTTGATTTCGGTGACTATTTTCCGCAGAGCTCCCCGGCCGCCACCAAGAAGGTCCTCAAGATCAACACCAAGGGTGCCGAGGAGCAGTCCGCCCGCAAGCCCTAGGGTTTGTTCCGCTGAAGCGCACGCCCCGACAAGTTTTGCTCCGCAAGCTTGCCGGGAACGCCAAGCTCCGGCCGAGCCGTAGATTCTCGCCAGAGAAGCGGATGTTCCCGCAGCAGCAGATGTGCCTTTAGTCCTTGTTGTCGAGCCGCAAGCTCCAAAGATGGGCACAACAGATTGTCCTGCTTCTTCAGACAGAGAACTTCCCAAGAGCAAGAAGAAGCGTAAAGAGTAGCCCGGCAGTAAGTATGTACCAGTTTGTCGATGACACACTGCATGTAAGAAGACTCAACGGTGTGAAATTGAAGTGTATTCACCGGAAGATGGATGTAAGTTGTTGGCAGAGATACATGGAGGCATATGTGGTCACCGTGATTGGCGCAAGAGCACTTGCCGCAAAGCATTTCGCAAGGTTTCTTTTGGCCGACAGCCTCCGTAATGCAATCGCACAAGTAACCAAGTGTGAAGCGCAAGGCCCATTCCAAGCAGATACACCACCAGCTCAAGCTCTCCAAACAATCCCTTTATCCCGCCATTTTTGGTCCGGGGCTCAACATCCTCGCCCCTTTCCCGAAGTCGTCGGGGCTTTGAGTACTTGTACGCTATGATCGACAAGTTCACAAAGTGGCCGAAGTGGAAGCAGTGAGGAAGGTGACAAGACAACAAGCAATAAGTTCTTCAGTCGATTGTTTGTCCGCTTCGATCCCTAACAGGATCATCACCGACAACGACACGCACCACGAGCCGCACCTTCATGCAAGACGCCCAAGATCTTGGCGCCAAGGTCTGCTTCGCTTCGCTTGCTCATCCGAGAAGTAACGGTCAAGC
Source organism: Aegilops longissima (assembly GCA_021605205.1). Taxonomy (NCBI): domain Eukaryota; kingdom Viridiplantae; phylum Streptophyta; class Magnoliopsida; order Poales; family Poaceae; genus Aegilops; species Aegilops longissima. The sequence goes on from CM038678.1 coordinate 538,458,920, forward strand.
GGAGAGGGCAATGCTGAAGTGCGCGGCTCAAGACCAGGACTTTCGACAGTGCTGCACAAGTGCGGAAAGAACTGGATTGAGGAGCTGCCGTGGTTCTTGGTCCATCAGACGACGCCAAATCGAGCCACCGCCGACACCTTTCGCCTAGTCTATGGAGCAGAGGCAGTTCTCCCCATGGAACTCGTGATATGGGTCACCTCGAGTGCTTGCTTATGATGAGCTCGAGCAAGAGAAGTTGCGATAAGATGACACGCTGCTCCTTGAGGAGGACCGCCTTCAGTGCCGCTAGGACGAGCTGCTCGATACCAGCAAGCTTTGCGCCGCTACCATAGCCGCAAAGCTAACGCCGTAAGTCTCGAGGAAGGCGACCTTGTTCTTCGCTGCTCAGTCCGCCAAGAATTCCAACAAGTTGGCGCTGAAGGGGAAGGCCTTACCGGTGAAACGAGTCACTAGGCCTGGCGCTGTCCGCTTTGAGACCAAGATGGCATTCCGTGAGCAATTCCTCGAACATTGAGCATCTTCGTAAGTTTTACTCAGAGGCGCGGTTGCCGGAACCTGTTCCGTAACCACCTTTTGTACAAGTCTTGCCGATGTTGCATGTAATCCTTTGTACGGTTTGGCGCAGACCCTGCATAAGTAGCTCATGTGCTCCGCACATCTTGTCAATTTCATGCTTTCTACTTCTTTTCTTTTGCATGTGTTATCCGACACTTTGTGCAGCGCCACCCCGGTAGCAATAACGAGCCATAAGGCTCCATATCTTTATTTTCTCTTCTTTCTTTCTCAAAGAAAGGAAGGTTCCTCGCCCACAAGTTTGCCGGGGAAAGGAGAAGATAATGGTGGACCAAGGCCGCCGAGGAAGTTTCGCCTACCGAAGCAAACGATGTAAAAACAGCGACAAGAAAAAGAGAAAACGGGTGGCCTAATCTACGCGATCGCCTCAACCTCTTGATCCCGCCACCTTGTCCACAATGGGTGCGATAAGGGTCTTGAGCGCCCAGATCAACATCCGCGCAAGGTCTTGAGGACGCGGTGAGGTTGAGGCCTGGGTTGCGGAGGCCACCTTCACCAAAGACCTTTTGAAGAGCTCCTCACAGATCCGGGCGCGACTCGCCGGCCGATGCTTTGGGATCTTCTCCGAGTCGCTGGAGGGCTGCCGCCACGCCTTTGAAGAACAAGCTGAGCTTGGCGCTGGGTTGAGGTGCTCATCGAGGAATACCCAGATCCTCCATCCCCACCGCGCCACCTCCCCGTCGATGGCTGCGGCAACATCCACGAGACCTCGGTCCAAAGGCTCCACATTCTCCCTAAAGTGTTCTGGCGGCAGAAGACTCGCCAAAGCGCGCTGTCGGCCTTGATCTTCTCCTCCAAGGCCACCTCCCGCCTCCGTGGCGCCTGGCCCAAATGCCTTGGTCAAAGTAGTCAGCTTCAACTCAAGATCTGCGTTGAGTCCTTGGCGCGCTAAGCTCCTTGCTCCTCTCGGCGAGACGACCCTGCAGCTCACCAAGGGTGTAGGCGCCCTTCTTGCGCCACGCTTGAGCACAGCAAGCCTCGCCGCCACCTTGAGATCGGCCTCCACCTGCGCCACCTTCGCCTCCAGCTTCTTCTTGGCGGCCTCGGCAGCTGCGGCAGCATCCTCTGCTTCCTTGAGAGCCCTCACAATGTTTGCTCACGCTGCAAGCTCCTCCTCGTGGCTGTCAAGGTTAACCTTCCGCTGCACCAACTCGCCTTCCCAAGCAGACAGCTTCTCGGCAGCAAGCCACTGTTGTTCTTCAACTTCAGCCTTCTCGAGGAGGAAGGCTTTACGCCTCGGCGAAGTCGCCCCCGCCTCCTCCGCCAGGACCGGAGAGCTTCTCGTTGAGGCCCCGAGCTCCTCCGCTTCGATTTCTCCGCTCCCGCCGATAAGCGCTTCGATACCAGCTTGGCCTGCTCGGGCGCGGTAGAGCGACAATAGCTTCCGCAGCAGCTGCTCCTCAGTTCGCCACTGCTGCTGTTCGCGGGCGACCAGCGCCACCAAGCGGAGGCGAGCAACTCTTCATCAAAGGTTTCTCCTTCGACGGGCGCTCGGAGCTCGACGCCTGTGGAGCTTGATGAAGACGCCATCGCCGCCTTCAAATAGGCGCTGGCTGGGGCTTTCGAGCCTCGACGCTGCAAAGAAGCGGCGAGGGATCGGCGGTCGGCGAAGCGCCCGACGCCTCGCGCCTCGGTCCGCTGGCGATCGCCGGACCTCGCCACCTTCTGGGCGGCAGCTTTACGGCCTCTCCGCAAGGGGTCATCAGCCGCTTCTTCTTCGTGACAAGGCTGCCGGTATTGCCTGCTGCTTTCCTTGCCGCGCGACTCGGTTTCCATCAGCCCGCGGGCGATGGACCTCGACGACCGAAAAGGAAGAAAAGTCAAGCAAATATTCAAAAGAAAATCAGAATAAGAAGAACCCAAGGGAAGTTTTCAAGCAAGAGGATAACCTGTACTAACCGTCGTGGTCTCCGCCACCGGGGGGTCGCTGGTGCTGTCCCTTGCCGGAGAACTGTCCCTTGCCGGAGACTTCTCCCTTGCCGGAGAATTCTCCCTTGCCGGGAATCCTCCTTGGCGGTGTAGTCAAGCAGATGGCATGTCGAGCGGCTTCCGACACTCTCGGTGAGGCTGCTCGCCCCACGCAAACCAATAGTCGATGTCAAGAAGAAAGAGCACCCATGCGCGCTTAACAGCAGGAAGTAAACCATATGCTTACGCTAGGGGCTGCGCTGGGGCTGCTTTGGGGAATTGTTGCTGTGTCCAGAAGGTGGTTCGGACACACCCCTCGCTGTCATGCGTGGGTTCGCCCTCGATGACAATCACCGGACCTTGGCTCTTCGCCGCCTTCCGCCGAGTCCTGAAAAGGAATGGGTTCGAGTAAAGCAAATCAGATACAAGACAAAACAGCAAGAATTGAAGAATTACAAGTACAACAAAGAATCTTACTCTTCCTCTTCCTCATCGGAGCTGAGCGCGGAGAGGTCAAGTCCGCCCACCTTCGACGCGACAAGGCGGAGGAGTAGGTTCCTTGGCCGCTTGGGAGCAGAAGTGGTCCGGAGGGCCCCGCCCAGCTTGCCAGAACGGCGTGAGGTGCTCCCGCTGCAACAAAGGCTTGCCACGGTGGAGCATGTCGCAAGGGCGGGCGGCTGTTGACCCATCTGCCGCCTCGCCACGCCCCCGCCTTGCGGAGACGCCTTCAGGGGGGCTGGGGCTCCGCTATGCAAGCTGTCTCAAGGTGAGAAAGAGGAGGAGTCGATTCAACGAAGTCGCCGCGCTACCGGCGGGCTCGCCGACCAGCTTCAGCTCGACAAGCTCTTCCTCGCCGCAAGCTCCTCTCGCCGCAAGGCTTGCCGCCGCTGCCTCTCGCCTCCACGGTGAATCCAACCGCCATGGTAGCTGCCGCCGCCTCTTCCAGCCTTAGTGGCGGCGCGCTGCATCTCCGTGATCGGTGGTGTCGCGAGTAAGGCTCTTCTGCTCGCCGGAGCGACCGGCATTTCTACCAAGCCGCAAAGAACTCCTGCACGAAGTCGCCTGCAGTTCTTGCCAAGTTGGGACAATTCCATGCGAATCGCACAAATGCATCATTGCACGGATGCGGTCGAGCGAGGAGTTGTTGCACAGCGGAACGACACTTCGGCAACCTCGAACACTTCGGATGTTCAGGATCGCGGCTTGAACAGTTCCGTAAGCATCGCGGCCCAGTTCCTGTGGCAGTGAAGTTGAAGTTGAGGCCCGGCGCAGCCTCATGATATCCGCCAGATTCGAACTCCCAGCGGGTCTCCTCCTCTCCGCAGGGGGGGTGATGCGCGCGAAGAAAGTCTCAGTGCTAACGGCGCTTACGGTGAGCCCGCAAGCCCGAGGCGAGGATCCGGTGACGGCAATCTTCAGCCTATCGCCTTCCGGGGCCACATGGTTTCCAATCGCTGCCGCAAGACCACCGGGCTTGGCGCTGGGCAAGAATGGCTGCGGTTCTCCTCGACAATCCAGCACCACCGCTTCCACTCATCCCACTTGCTGTGGAGCTCTCCTCCGTATAAGCTTCCTTCTTGCCGGTTCTCGAGATCCAGCGATTCCACGGATAAAGGCTCTCTCTCTCAACTTGGGGCATAAAGAAGTGGCGAAAAAGAGCTACATTTGGATAGATTCGACAAAGTTTTCGCAGAGATGTGCGAAAACTGCCATGGTCGAACGGCGCTGGGGTGAAGTCAAGGAGGCGGAACCCGTGAGGTGTTCATAATGTCACGTAAAAACTCAGAGAAAGGCGGGCAGAGCCCGCAGAGAAGAACAACGCGAAGAAGGGATATCCATTCGAGCCAGTTCAAGCGGCAGCCGGGAGTACCTTCGCACGGATGCGCCGCCTCCGCCGACCGTAAGAGGTAGTAATACTCCCTCGATCCTTCAAGCGCGAGCTGAGGGGGGAAGGTTGCTCGCTTCCTTTCGCAGCGCCATGAGCCGCCAAGGCCTCCGGGCTGACTTCACAACCTTCCCGGCTTTGGAGCCATGGCGGAGGTGGTGAGAGAGATCGACGGCGCGGTGGTGCCGATGGCGATGGGGCGGAGCGCGCTCTCTTTTCAGCTTTGGAAAGAAGGGGAGCGCGGAGGTTTTGAGATTGAAACAAGAATCAAGGGATGGGCGAACGCCCCTGCTTCCCTGCTTATAAAGAGGGAGGGGCAGACGCTCCGCTCTTCCGAATAAAGAAACCACCCACGATCTCTCCCACGACGCCGCATTCGACGCGGTCGCTCGTGGAGGGCGCGTGGATACGGAGTGAGATACGGCGTAATTCCAGCCGCACGCATTCGCAGTTCGCTTTGGGCCCGGCCCAACAGCTCTCGCATCGCAGGTGGCCCAGTTCCCGGGCTCTGCCGGTGTACTAGAGTAGGGTACCCTAGTATCCCTAACATGTGCACGGGCAGTTGCAGACTGCGGCAAGGCTTGCCGGGTGACCGCCAAGGTCCTCCGTGGTTCCTTTGGAGCCATTCAAGAACAAAGTATTCAAGCCAAAGGAGACAAGGCCCCGCAAGAGGAGCTTGCCGGAAGGCCAACCAAGGCATCTCAGGAACCTGCCATGACGCGCCACGCTGCCCCGGCGAGGCCCGTGAGCGACAAGCTTCCTGACACGACAAGACAAAGACCGCGCAAGGCACTTGCCGCGACAAACTACCACTCAGACTAAGGCCCAAAGACATCCACCAACGTGTCGCTCGACCTTTCCAGCGCCTGCGGAAAGAGGTCAGTCGCCAGCGGTGCGCTGTGTGGCAAGCGACGCGACAAGATTGCCATCGTGGTAAGCGGTGGCGCCCCGACGGTCCTTTTTGCACTATTTGGGCGACGAGACGGGCATTTAATGCCTTTGTCCCCGCCGTCGTGGTTAGGTATGATACATCGTGCGTAGTTGTACCAACCGCATTCCTTTTTCCATTTTTACCCTTGTCTACGCTAAGCACCTGCCGGAGACCCCTTGAGCATATAAAAGGAGGCCCATGCGCAACGAGAGGGGGGAGGCAGAAAATACTCACGCCGGTCTCGCTTAGCAGCTCGTGTGTAATCAGAGCACTCAGCACTCCCGAGCAAGAACTCAATACACCTCGCACATGCAGCAAGAGGGAGGTTATCTCTCCGTGGAGCTCCGGGTGGGTAAACTGCTCAGGTGTTTCGCCGATCCGCCTCCGCGATCTTCGCCCCACGAACCGAAGGGGCTCGGTCCGCCGGTCCCATAGGTGTTCGTGGATCAGTTTCCCCGACAGAAAATCTCATCGTATTCAAGACCTTGAACTTGTCGAAAAACTTTTTGCAACAAGTCGAGCTTTGTAGATAGTAACACTACTATCAGCGTCTGTCTTCCTCTTGAAGATCCATTTATACAATATGGCTTGCCGATCATCGGGCAACTCCACCAAAGTCCACACTTTGTTCTCATACATGGATCCCATCTCAGATTTCATGGCCTCAAGCCATTTCGTGGAATCTGGGCTCATCACTGCTTCCTTATAGTTCGTAGGTTTATCATGGTCTAGTAACATGACTTCCAGAATAGGATTACCATACCCCTCTGGTGCGGACCGTACTCTAGAAGACCTATGAGGTTCTGTAGTAACTTGATTTGAAGTTTCATGATCATCATCATTAGCTTCCTCACTAATTGGTGTAGCAATCACTGGAACTGATTTCTGTGATGAACTACTTTCCAATTCGTGAGAAGGTACAATTACCTTATCAAGCTCTACTTTCCTCCCACTCACTTCTTTTGAGAGAAACTCCTCTAGAAAGGATCCATCTTAGCAACGAATATTTTGCCTTCGGATCTGTGATAGAAGGTGTACCCAATAGTTTCCTTTGGGTATTCTATGAAGACACACTTCTCCGATTTGGGTTCGAGCTTATCAGGTTGAAACTTTTTCACATAAGCATCACTGCCCCAAAATTTAAGAAACGACAACTTTGGTTTCTTGCCAAACCACAGTTCATAAGCCGTCGTCTCAACGGATTTTGATGGTGCCCTATTTAAAGTGAATGCAGCTGTCTCTAATGCATAATCCTAAAACGATAGTGGTAAATCGGTAAGATACATCATAGATCGCACCATATCCAATAAAGTGCGGTTATGACGTTTGGACACACCATTACGCTATGGTGTTCCATGTGGCATGAGCTGTGAAACTATTCCACATTGTTTTTAAATGAAGGCCAAACTGGTAACTCAAATATTCTCCTGTACGATCAGATTGTAGAAACTTTATTTTGTTGTTACGATGATTCTCCACTTCATTCTGAAATTCTTTGAACTTTTCAAATGTTTCAACTTGTGCTTCATTAAGTAGATATACTCATATATGCTCAAGTCATCTGTGAAGGTCAGAAAATAACGATACCCGCCACGAGCATCAACACTCATTGGACCGCATACATTGGTATGTATTATTTCCAACAAGTCAGTAGATCGTTCCATTGTTCCGGAGAACGGAGTTTTAGTCATCTTGCCCAAAAGGCACGGTTCACAAGCATCAAATGATTCATAACCAAGTGATTCCAAAAATCCATCTTTATGGAGTTTCTTCATGCGCTTTACACCGATATGACCCAAACGGCAGTGCCACAAATAAGTTGCACTACCATTATTAACTTTGCATCTTTTGGCTTAAATATTATGAATATGTGTATCACTACGATCAAGATCCAACAAACTATTTTCATTGGGTGTATGACCATCGAAGGTTTTTATTCATGTCAACAGAACAACAATTATTCTCTGACTTTAATGAATAACTGTATTACAATAAACATGATCAAATCATATTCATGCTCAACGCAAACGCCAAATAACATTTATTTAGGTTTAACACTAATCTCGAAAATATAGGGAGTGTGCGATGATGATCATATCAATCTTGGAACCACTTCCAACACACATCGTCACTTCACCCTCAACTAGTCTCTATTTATTCTGTAACTCAGGTTTTGAGTTACTAATCTTAGCAACCGAACAAGTATCAAATACCCAGGGGTTACTATAAACACTAGTAAGGTACACATCAATAACCTGTATATCAAATATACCCTTGTTCACTTTTCCATCCTTCTTATCTACCAAATATTCAGGGCATTTCCGCTTCCAGTGACCATCCCCTTTGCAGTATAAGCACTCAGTTTCAGGCTTTGGTCCAGCTTTGGGCTTCTTCACGAGAGTGATAACTTGCTTGCCATTCTACTTGAAGTTCCCTTTCTTTCCCTTTGCCCTTTTCTTGAAACTAGTGGTCTTGTCAATCATCAACACTTTATGCTCTTTCTTGATTTCTACCTTCGTCTATTTTAGCATCACGAAGAGATCCGAAATCATTTTTGTCATCCCTTGCATACTATAGTTCATCACGAAGCTACAGTAACTTGGTGATGGTGACTAGAGAACTCTGTCAATCACTATCTTATCTGGAAGATTAACTCCCAATTGATTCAAGCGATTGTAGTACCTGCATAATCTGAGCACATGCTCACCGCTTGAGCTATTCTCCTCCATCTTTTAGCTATAGAACTTGTTGGAGACTTCATATCTCTCAACTCGGGTATTTGCTTGAAATATTAACTTCAACTCCTGGAACATCAGGTATGGTCCATGACGTTCAAAACGTCTTTGAAGTCCCGATTCTAAGATGTTAAGCATGGTGCACTAAACTATCAAGTAGTCATCATATTGAGCTAGCCAAACATTCATAACGTCTGCATCTACTCCTGGAATAGGTCTGTTACCTAGCGGTGCATCAAGGACATAATTCTTCTGTGCAGCAATGAGGATAAACCTCAGACAATGGACCCAGTCCGCATCATTGCTACTATCATATTTCAACTTAGTTTTCTCTAGGAACACATATAAAACATAGGGAAGCAACAACGCGAGCTATTGATCTACAACATTATTTGCAAAATACTATCAGGACTAAGTTCACGATAAATTAAAGTTCAATTAATCACATTACTTAAGAACTCCCACCTAGATAAACATCTCTCTAATCATCTAAGTGATCACGTGAACGAAATCAACTAAACCATAATCGATCATCACGTGAAATGGAGTAGTTTTCAATGGTGAACATCACTATGTTGATCATATCTACTATATGATTCACGCTCGACCTTTCGGTCTCCAGTGTTTCGAGGCCATATCTGCATATGCTAGGCTCGTCAAGTTTAACCCGAGTATTGTGCGTGTGCAAAACTGGCTTGCACCCGTTGTAGATGAACATAGAGCTTATAACACCCGATCATCACGTGGTGTCTCAGCACGACGAACTTTGGCAGCGGTGCATACTCGGGGAGAACACTTTTATCTTGAAATTTAGTGAGAGATCATCTTATAATGCTAACTTCAATCAAAGCAAAATAAGATGCATAAAGGATAAGCATCACATGCAATCAATATAAGTGATATGATATGGCCATCATCATCTTGTGCTTGTGATCTCCATCTCCGAAGCACCGTCATGATCACCATCGTCACCGGCGCGACACCTTGATCTCCATCATAGCATCGTTGTCGTCTCGCCAACTATTGCTTCTACGACTATCGCTACCGCTTAGTGATGAAGTAAAGCAATTACAGGGCGATTGCATTGCATACAATAAAGCGACAACCATATGGCTCCTGCCATTTGCCGATAACTCTGTTACAAAACAAGATCATCTCATACAATAAAATTTAGCATCATGCCTTGACCATATCATATCACAACAAGCCCTGCAAAAACAAGTTAGACGTCCTCTACTTTGTTGTTGCAAGTTTTACGTGGCAGCTACGGGCTGAGCAAGAATCGTTCTTACCTACGCATCAAAACCACAACGATATTTCGTCAAGTTAGTGTTGTTTTAACCTTCTCAAGGACCGGGCATAGCCACACTCGGTTCAACTAAAGTTGGAGAAACTGACACCCGCCAGCCACCTATGGCAAAGCACGTCGATAGAACCAGTCTCGCGTAAGCGTACACGTAATGTCGGTCCGGGCCGCTTCATTCAACAATACCGCCGAACCAAAGTATGACATGTCGGTAAGCAGATGACTTGTATCACCCACAACTCACTTGTGTTCTACTCGCATATAACATCTACGCATAAACCTGGCTCGATACCATCATTGGGGAATGTAGTAATTTAAAAAATTCCTACGCACACGCAAGATCATGGTGATGCATAGCAACGAGAGGGAGAGTGTCGCCCACGCACTCGTGAGACCGAAAGCGAAGCGTTAGCACAACGCGGTTGATGTAGTCGTACGTCTTCACGATCCGACCGATCCAAGTACCGAACGTACGACACCTCCGAGTTAAGCACACGTTCAGCTCGATGACGTCCCACGAACTTTGATCCAGCAGAGCTTTGCGGGAGAGTTTCGTCAGCACGACGGCGTGATGACGGTGTCGATGATGCTACCGATGCAGGGCTTCGCCTAAGCACTGCTATGATATTACCAAGGTGGAATATGGTGGAGGGGGCACCGCACACGGCTGGGAGAGATCAACAGGTCAACTTGTGTGTTCATGGGGTGCCCCTTGCCTTAGTATATAAAGAACGAGAGGAGGGGAGGGGCCGGCCCTCTCTATGGTGCGCCCTGGGGAGTCCTACTCCCATCGGGAGTAGGATTCCCCCCCCCCCCTTCCATGTAGTAGGAGTAGGAGTCAAGGAAAGGGAAGAGAGGAGAAAAGGAAGGAGGGGGCGAGCCCTCCCTTGTCCAATTCGGACTAGGTTTTGGGGGGCGAGCCTCCCTCTCTCTTTCCCCTAAAGCCCAATAAGGCCCATATACTCCCCGGTGAATTCCTGTAACTCTCCGGTACTCGATAAATACCCGAATCACTTGAACCTTTCTGATGTCCGAATATAGTCGTCCAATATATCGATATTTACGTCTCGACCATTTCGAGACTCCTCTTCATGTCCCCGATCTCATCTGGGACTCCCAACTACCTTCGGTACATCAAAACACATAACTCATAATATAAATCGTCACCGAACTTTAAGCGTGCGGACCCTATGGGTTCGAGAACTTTGTAGACATGATCGAGACACGTCTCCGTCAATAACCAATTGCAGAACCTGGATGCTCATATTGGCTCCCACATATTCTACGAAGATCTTTATCGGTCAAACCGCATAACAACATACGTTGTTCCTTTTGTCATCGGTATGTTACTTGCCCGAGAGTCGATCGTCGGTATCTCAATACCTAGTTAAATCTCGTTACCGCAAGTCTCTTTACTCGTTATATAATGCATCATCCTGCAACTAACTCATTAGTCACATTGCTTGCAAGGCTTATAGTGATGTGCATTAGCGAGAGGGCCCAGAGATACCTCTCCAACAATCAGAGTGACAAATCCTAATCTCAAAATATGTCAACTCAACAAGTACCTTCAGAGACACCTGTAGAGCACCTTTATAATCACTCGGTTACGTTGTGACGTTTGGTAGCACACAAAGTGTTCCTCCGGTAAATGGGAGTTACATAATCTCATAGTCATAGGAACATGTATAAGTCATGAAGAAAGCAATAGCAACATACTAAACAATCAAGTGCTAAGCTAACGGAATGGGTCAAGTCAATCACATCATTCTCCTAATGATGTGATCCCGTTAAGCAAATGACAACTCATGTCTATGGCTAGGAAACTTAACCATCTGTGATTCAACGAGTTAGTCAAGTAGAGGCATACTAGTGACACTATGTTTGTCTATGTATTCACACATGTACTATGTTTCCGGTTAATACAATTCTAGCATGAATAATAAACATTTATCATGAAATAAGGAAATAAATAGTAACTTTATTATTGCCTCTAGGGCATATTTCCTTCAATGAGACCTAAGTGTTATCATTCATATGGTTAGATCATAATCTTTGTTGAAAACTTGAGCACTAGTTAAGCATATATACCGCAACGAGAACAAAAGAGTTTGTAAAAGTTTTTCTTTATCACTTTTAGTTTGTCAACTGAATTGCTTGAGGACAAGCAATGAGTTAAGCTTGGGGGAGTTGATACGTCCCAAATGTATCTAATTTTCAAACACTTTTGCTCTCGTTTTGGACTCTAATTTGCATGATTTGAATGAAACTAACCTGGACTAACGTTGTTTTTAGCAGAATTGCCATGGTGTTATTTTTGTGCAGAAATAAAATTTCTCAGATTAGGTTGAAAATTTACGAAGATTATTTTCAGAATATATAAAAATTATTAGCAAAGAGAACTACTGGAGGGGGACCACCAGAGAGACATGAGCTCAGGGGGTGCCCCCTAGGGAGCGCCCTGTGAGCTCGTTGGTCCCACATGCCTCGGTTTGCCCTACCTCCAACTCCATAAGTACCGTCTCGCTGAGAAAAAAGATCAAGAAGAAAGAATCATTGCGTTTTAGAAGATGGAGCCACCGCCACCTCCTGTTCTTCATCGGGAGGGCTGATCTGGAGTCCGCTCGGGGCTCCAGAGAGGGAGATTCGTCACCATCGTCATCATCAACCCTTCTCCATCAACTTCATGATGCTCACCACCGGGAGTGAGTAATTCCTTCGTAGGCTTGCTGGACGGCTGTCGGTGTCAAAACCGGCAGACCTCGGGTAGGGGGCCCTAAGCTGTACGTCTGAGGACCAATGGTAACTATGAACAAAGGACACAGTGTTTACCCAGGTTCGGGCCCTCTTAATGGAGGTTAAACCCTACTCCTACTTGATTATATTTGAGAGTATAGGGGTTACAAGAGTTGATCTACCTCGAGATCGATTCGGCTAGCCCTAGATTAACTAGCCTAGCAATGTTGTGATCCTGCATCCGATCTACCCTCCGGTTTATAGACACTGGAGGGGCTTTAAGGTTGTACAAAGTCGGTTTTACAGAAAGGAATGAGATATCCGGACACCTATACTTGCCATCCACGCATAGGGGAGTCCTCACCGGACACGAGAGATAATCTTCTATCTTGTATCTTGATGGCCCATCAGTCCGGCCCACATCAATAGACCGGACGCCCGAGGACCCCCTAGTCCAGGACTCCCACAGTAGCCCCTGAACCAGTCTTCAATGATGATATATTCGGTGTTCAGATTGTCTTCGGCATTGCAAGGCGGGTTCCTTGAAGAATACACATCGTATTTCCTCTGTAAAAGAATTGTATCCGGCTTTTCATAATAAACACAACGCTTAGCCGCGAAGGCAGGATATAAAAATAAAAAACAATGTCTTCTACTGACAACTTTTTCGACGAAGCGTCAGACTTGACCCTTCGACATTTTGAACCGTTTTCCCATCCCGTGTTCCGTGTTTCGTGGCCACGCCTCATTGGCACGTCCTGTGAAATAGAGATTGTGCCCACTTAATACGGGATTGCATATCAATGATATTTGGGTAATACAACCGTTTGCAGCGCACGCCTTCATTGGGAATAAGCGAGATTCAAGGCACGAGTAGGGGGTGGTTGGTATTTTCACTTCCTATAAGAGGGCAATGGATATCTACTTTTTGCCCCACGCCTTCACATCTCCTCAGCCTTCCAATATCCCAAGCTCTCTGCGCCCGCAAAGCTTCCGTCTTTCTCACCACCACCACCACCTACTCCGACCATGGCCGGAGCTGGCTCCAAAGGCAAGTGGGATGCCTATTCCGTGAAGGAGAAGGAGATAAAAGATCTCCGAAGCACGGGGTATCTCACTGCCGATATCAAGCACATGCTTCCCCCTGAAGGTCAAGTCATTCCCACTCCGGAGCCCGGCAAACGGGTTGTCTTCCTTCCCCACTTCCTTAGAGGGTTAGGTTTTCCACTCCACCCGTTCGTCCGCGGACTCATGTACTACTATGGGCTATATTTCCATGATCTAGCCCCGTACTCATTCCTCCACATCTCGGCGTTCATCATCGTGTGTGAGGCTCTCCTCCGCGTCCACCCACACTTCGTCCTATGGCTCAAGGTCTTCAACGTTAGCCGAATGTGGTCGATGGGCAGCACACGGACTGCGGTGACACTATCAATAGCAAGCTGCCGAACACCACATGGCCCAAGGGGGCCTTTGTGGAGACCGTGAAGATCTGGCAACAAGAGTGGTTCTGCATCACCGAGCCGCACCGCACTAAGTGGGCGACCATTCTGGAGTTCAGATCCGGACCCCCCATGAGGCTCACCTCCTGGAACGCGAAGGGCCTCGACAGGGGGTCCCAGACGGAGGTGCTGGCGCTGCAGACACGCATCACTAACGTGCTGGGGAAGAACGTTGGTCTAACCAACGTGGTTCAGATCATGCTCTTCCACCCCATTCTCCCCTGCCAGTGTCGGGCTTCCCCCATGTGGGAATTCAGGCCAGAGGAGCCGCGGACGCTTCAACACTTCCTCGGCACTATGCATGAGGGAATGTGGAAACTGCTTTTCAAGGCACAGAAGATCATCCGGCCCATGGAGACTGAAGACATCAGCCTCAACGTCGCGTATCCGGCCTCTCCAGTAAGTATTCGATATCTCCGAAGAGATACCTAGTTCATATACATATTCGATCTATGCCGACTCACTAATCCATCCTTTGTTACAGGGATTGACCAAGAAATCGGAGCAGATCAAGAGTCCGGCTCCGTTGCCTGAAGACCCAGCCACTCGTGCGCTAGCGGAGATGATGGTCCCGGCGCCTTACAAGGCGTCGGCGAAGAAGGCCAAGAATAAGAGCAAGGGGCCCAAGGACGGGCCCCGCCGTAAAGGGCCTCCAAAAGCTGTGTCCAGAGAGACCAAGCCCATCTCCTCCCACGAGGAAGACGAGGACGGAAGAGGGGGAGTAGGATGACGAGGAAGTGGAGAGTGACTCCCCCCTCAAGACGAGGAGGGGAAAAAGGACAGCCTCCGAGAACCTGGAGGGGGCGACGGCGAAGAAAGGGCTGGTGGTCCTCTTAGACAGTTTGGGCTCGGAGTCCGAACACAGCCCGGAGCGGGTCCAAAGGGAGAAGCCCGTGGCCGAAACGTAAGTATTAGAAACTTACTCGTTCAATTGTCGCTTTAATCTGCCTTTGTCATGCTCAACTTCTTTTATGATTTTTATCCCTCTGCGTGAGATCCTGATCCACTCTTGTTCGACGGGGAACTCTCTAGCCCCTGGGGAGGCGGAGAGTGACGGCCCATCTCGCACCCTCTCTCCCCCTGCCATGGAGGACACCGAGGTGTCATCCCAAAGGCCATCTCCTGGCTGGGAAGGGGCGGACGAGATAGTCCAGAAGGCGCCCGAGGACAACACCTCGGACGTTGTAGAGTGGGGCACGACGACCCCCATGACCATCGAGGGTGGGGGGCTTCAACAGTTCGGGACCTCGCCGAACACCGTCCCGGCACTAGAAAAAAATACACTTCCGTGATGATACGTGTTTGTCACAAGAGGTCGCATTTTTGTCATGCATGTACATCCATGACAAATTTATGACAGTAATCAAGATAGTCATACCTGTGTCGTCAGAGAAGTGTTCCATGACATTACCAAAATTATCATCACGAAGTGTCCACTTCCATGACGATAAATCGCGATCACGTAAGTGCTTTCGCCAAGGGTGACCGACACGCGGCATCCACCGTAACGAACGCCGTTAAGCTATCGGATCAGGTTTTGGATCCGATAACCTGTTAACAGCCCCGACCAATGGGGATTTTCCACGTGTAAAATCGTCATTGGCTGGAGGAAACACGTGTCGGCTCATTGTTGGGACAGATGTCATCCACTCATTGGACAGAAGGCGCCTATGATACGTCGACACGTGGCCCAGCCCAACAGAGGCCCATTCCTGTGAAAAGGTCGGCCCGTTTGACTTGGTTAAAAGGTGACGAGCCGGCCCATGGAAAGTCTGTTAACGGCCTGTTCGCATATAGCCCATTTACAGCCCGCTATCCCAAGGCTCGTTATGCCCTACCCTAATTAGGCCCAGTAACATCATCTGGGCCATCCAATATGAATCCAGCCCATTTTCACTTCTGGCCCATGTATGGCCCATGACGTCTTTCGGCCCATATGAGGCCCTATGTAACTCTTTGCCTATTAACGGTCCGTGGTGAAACTGGCCCGCAATGAACAGTGTATCACTTTAGACCCATTAACGGCCCGTGGTGAAACTGGCCCGTAATGAACAGTGTATCACTTTATACCCATTAATGTCCCGTTATTCAGTTGGGCCGTTTCCAACCCATGTTATCTTTCGGCCTTCTCAGAGCCCATTTATTCTTGGGCTCATTTCGAGCATTCGTTTACTTACGGCCCGTTACTGTAATTTTCTACTTGTGGGCCAAATTCAGCCCGTGGTTATAGTCGGCCCGTTTGTGGTCCGTTAATACATTGGGTCGTTTTCATAGCTTCATCAAATATAGCCTATTAACGATGGCCCGTTATGGTCGGCCCATGAACGGATGATTCCAACTCTAGCCCGTTTACGGCCATAATGCGGCCTGTTATTGGCCCATGTTTGGCCAATCGATCATACGGCCCGTATAAGGCCCATTGATGATAGGGCCCGTAGAAGGCCCATTGTTTCTACGGCCCGTAGAAGGCCCAATGTTTCTATGGCCAGTAGAAGGCCAACTATTTCTACGGCCTGTAGAAGGCCCACTGTTTCTACAACCCGTAGGAGGCCCAAAGGTCACTACAAGAATATTAGCCCATGGTTATTGTGGCCTAGTTTTAAAAATAGGTTATTGCAGCCACTAGCAAAAAATAGGAACAAACCACTAGAAAACCGCGAAAAAGAACTGCACCGACTACAAGCAAACAAATAAACAAGACAACAAGGAAATAAATAAGCAAGCAACTTATGCTAGGCTATCATGGCTATTACATATATTACATCCATCGGGCATCAAAGTTCACCACCAAAGGCAAATATAGGGAACACAAAGAACATATAAACGCCAAGAGCAAAACAAGTCCGAACTGAAACCACTTGAAAGAGTTCAAGAAACAATATCCTGGTATCCATAATGTCGGCAAGATGCTTAGCAAGCTTATTAACTTTCTCTTGTTTGGCGCTTAAATCCTCCAAATATTGTCGTTGCACAAGAAAGTACGATATGAATTCTGCAGGACTTCCTTAGTCCTTCGGCTTCTTGCCGCAAAGACGATGATCGATGCCTTTCAGCTTGTAGCTGAGACCAAGAAGTCAAGTGATTCAGCAGCGAAGTTCGAAGAGCTTGTGCCAGCGGTAATCGCCAAGAATCTAACACTACATCAACGCAGGATCGTGGGGTTTTCTCACCGCCTACAAGATAGTTTTATCACCTTTCTTGGAGACCAACAGGTTGTCTCACTATCTTGAACCTTATCTGCATTACTTTCTCTACCATTGCATAGTGGGGTGCTCTTCTCCAATATTCTGCTTTGCATACTACAAGAGAAACAAGGCACACATCACAGGTTTAGCTTGTAGTATACCAAACTCATTTTGGTAAACCGTTCAAGAGTAAGGTGGACAGGATAACAACATGAAACAAACATATATCTATGTACTATGGTCACCAGATTGTCCATATCATTCTAGTTTATGTTCCCTAATCAAGATAGAGACACAGTTCAACTCATATATTTTTAAGACACGGCAGATAGACAAAATATAAGTGTGAGAAACTACACAAGATTGGCATCACTTGTAATGTGCATCACATGAGAACATAACTGTTTATACAACTTAAACTGAAATCAACATAGAGCAAGAAGTTAGAACAGCAATCCAGCTTAAAGAAATAGGTTTAAAACATACCTGCTTGCGCCATTGGAGTTTCAATTGATCCTTCAAATTCGAAAGTAGTTGGTATGAGTAAATACAAGTGATGCAACAACAAAGGAGTATGGACCATAGCTACGGAATCGACCCGAGAACAGCTTGCTTTTCCGCTTTAAACGTGGAGTTTGGGTTAGCTGTGGTAGTCTTCGTGCTTTGGGAACTGCAGAGCTTTACAAACTGCTCGTGTGGGGTACTGTGGTGGACATGGTGCTTTGTCAACTATAAGTGGGTTACTATCCACTGGGGTTGCGGTTAGATGGGTTGTAGCTGGTTCTCCGCCCAACGTGTAAGTGTGCAACTGAAGAGTCTCGATTATGTGTGGTGGGGCTAGTTTGTGGGCCAAGACAACCATGGTTCTATCTGCATCGACGGTAGCACTGCTTTTGTGAAGAACGGGTTTTGCTCCCTTAGATACTGCCATCACCCCTCCATTTCAAATGGCTGATAAACAAGAAAAGAAATTGAACGTCTGTACATTGTATGATAGATGATGTGGTAATTCACATATATGTTGTCTAACCAAACATGACAAGATGACACAATTTCACATATATGATGCCTAACTAAACAGGATAGCATGACACAGCTTCAGATATATGATGGATAACTTAACATGATATAATGGCATAATTCAACATATGATGAGTACCTAAACAGATGACATGACAAAACTATATGATGTCTTTCTAAAATAGGTTGGGATGAAATAATTCACATACATGTTGTCTAAGTATACAGGATGACATGATATAATTGACATAATTGATTCATATACTAAGCAGCTGGCACTCGCATGTATGATCTCTAAACTAAGCAGATAGAATTCAATATTGTGCATATGATGTCTAAATAAGCAATGCAAGACACCATATGCATCATATGAGAAATATAAACATTGCAACTTAGAGCATACACCTCAAGTGGGATATAGGACCGGTCATCTGTCTCTGAATCCTCCTCTGAGGAGCTCTATGTAACCATCGAGATATATGCTTCAACAGTACCATTGCCTGCTCAAGACCTTGTTTTCACTCCATTTTTCCATAACCGCTCAAATGGCTGATACACATGAAGAGTAGTTCAATATACATGATTGTCGATAAATGGAATACGAATGAAAAAAAAGATGGCATGAGATAATTCACATATATGATGCCCTGCTCCATGGCGTGCATAATTCACATATATGATAACCGGCTGAAAAACATGGCATTGCATAATTCACATATCTGATATAGAAAGCAAACAGAGGCATTCACACAAAGCATGTCTAATCTAAGCAGATGGCATGGCAATGCAAGACACCATATGCATGATATGAGCAATATAACCCAGCCAAGTTAGAGCATGCACCTCGGGGGGTGGGGGATATGACTGGTCATCTCTCTCCTAATCCTCCTCCGAGGAGCTATTCAGAATCAGCAAGAAATCTGCATCGACAGTGTAGCACCGATCGCTCGTAAGACCTTGTTTTCACTCCAGATTTTCCCATGAACGACTCAAATGGCTGATGCACAGAAGAGTAGATGAATGTATAAACATTGTTGACAAATGGAATACATTATGGAAAAAATATGGCATGATACAATTCACATATACGATGATGGCTAAACAGGATGGCATTGCATGATTCACGATATGATGCCTCGCTAAAGAAGATGGCATTGCATATTTCCCATATATTTCCTTCCGTTTTAATATTTGTCTTTTAGAGATTTCAAATGGACTACCACATACGGATGTATATAGACATATTTTAGAGTGTAGATTCACTCATTTTGTTCCGTATGTAGTCACTTGTTGAAATCTCTAAAAGACAAATATTTAGGAATGGTGGGAGTATGATATAGAAACCAAACAGTGGCATTCACACAAAGCAAATCTAAACTAAGTTGATGACATATAAGATATATAATGTAAGCAATGCAAGGCGCCATATGCATGATATGACCAACATCAAGATGTCAGTTAGAGCAAACACCTCGTGTGGTAAACAGCATGGTCGGCTCCTTCCGAATCTCCATATGAACAGTTATCTTCCTCTCGAATACAATCTGAAATGCAGGAGAGGGGGGGCACTTCGCCACCATGGAGCAGCGTCTGATGACATTATATTCGCACGCAACGGTCTTCTTTTTTCTCTACATGTTCAAGACGATTGTGTACAATATCCGACATGCATAATAAAAAATAGTTAGATTTTGTAAGGCCTAAGGGTGCATGCAAAAATCAAGACCGATGGTAGCAAACGAGTGGATGGATCCAAAACTAATGATAGCGGGTAGATTATAGCTTCAGCTTAAAAGATAGACAATGGATCATCTATTGTTTGTTGCCCACCCAACATGAACCACATAGAAGACCCCTGATGAACCAGATAGTAGATAGATACTATTCGTTGTTGGCTCGATATGAGACCCATGGGCAATTCAAAACTCAAGATTGAACGATAAAGTAGCAGGTAATAATAACCGATGTATAACGAAGAAAACACGAAGATCATGACCTCTCTTCCGAATTGTCTAGTCCTCGTGTTCATCTCGCCACCGATGATGGTAATGTAGTTGGCGTGGCTGCCGCAACGGGAAGATGATCTGAGGCAGCGAAAGAAAGTCTGCAGGGGGATCTTCGCTGCAGTGAACGCTTCACGATGGTGCACCTCGTGGGGTGGATGACGACACGGCAGGAGCAGGACATAACACACATAGTTTTCTTTCACGCCAATCTGAAAATGAAGTAAATCTGTAAGGGCTCTTAGAATTGGAGGATTCTATAAACGCAGGACAGGAAAACACAGATAGGATAGGAATGCACGCAAAACAGAGCATTTGGAAACATAGGATTTCACCAACCCGGTGTTTGGCTCACATGAATTGGAAGAACAGAGGAATGGAGAAACAAAGTGATGCGACGAGTGTACAACCTCTTTGGCATAGCCTTGTGGACCTCAAAGATCATTGGGTTGGACGTGGAGGATGGTGATGATGCTGGTGTGACTGCTCGAGGCGGGAAGAAGATCCGAGGCCTCTGGAACGGCGCCGAGGGTATCGCTCACTGTGATGGACGGTTCCGTCGTTGGAGCAGCTCCGCTAAGGTGTACGGCGACGAGGTGAAGCATGACAAGACGTACAACTTTAATCTGAAGTGGGACCCTAATATCATCTGCAATAGATGATGTAAAATACATCACCAAAAGTGCTAGATGTAAACGATCAGCCGCACTCACGGCCGCCCGACAGATGCTATAAGTACTGTTCACTCAACTTAATCAAGAAAATGAACTTCACAATAAAACTGAATTTTACTATCGAAACTGATTGAACTAGTAACAGAGCATTGCAATAGATGTTTCGGGAACGCACTAGCAGAGAGCAAGTCGTGCAGTAGCACCGCGAGCGAGTGCTAAAGCAGCAACTCCTGTAGCTGCCAGAGGTCGTGGAGCAGCAGCAGCAGCAGCACAAGCGAGAGCAAGAGCAGAGCAGCAGCACGAACGAAAGCAGGAGCAGTGCAGCAGCGCGACCGACGGCAAGAACAGAGCCGCAGCGCGAGCGAGAGCCGGAGTAGCTACAGCTAGTGCCGTTGTGGAAGTCGCCGCCGAGGAAGCAACGACATGGGGGAGAGACGCCGTGGATGATGTGGCCGGCGACGGTGCCGTTGATGGAGACGCCATGTCGCTTTCAGATCGAGCACCGCAGCCCCGTGAGATCGAATAAAAGATAAAATGCAGCGGTGAGTGCAGAACCTCCTTGGTGGCGCCGAGTTGGCCTCGCTTCATCGGAGGAATTGGTGAGGGTGCTGCGTTCCGTGGGGCAGGTCAAGACGGTGCTGTGGGGATTGAGGTGGCGCGATAGATGAGGCGAACGTCGGGGCAGCTCCTTGGAGGTGGAGGACGGGGCGGCTGATCCGGCGGGACGACGAGATCGACAACGGATCCTCATCCGGTGCGGTGGATGAGGGACGGCGAGCTGTTGCGTGGATGACGAGTCGGGAAGAGTCTCCGGCTGGCGGCGGTCGGGAGGCCGACGGAGGAGCGTGGGGTTTCGCTAGTTTTGGCGGCCTCGTGTACGAATGGGGGAGGAGGGGGCGAAGGGGAGGGGGAGCCAAGCTTAGGGACGACTTGTCCGAAATGTAGGGTAAGTTTCAACAGCACTTCACCAGTTTTGACACCGCGACGTGGAGCTTCATTTCCTACCGAGGGGTAGAAGGGGATTTCACGTGTCCGGCTGCGGGAGCGATTTTGATGAGGAGGGAGTTCTCGCGCATCCAAATTTCGGATAACAAGGCGTGCGGGTTGAAGAAGCGGAGTTTCAAAGCGGTGAGACAAAAGATACCGAGCTTGAAAATTTCAGGATAACAAGGTGCGGATTCCTTGTTCGCAGAACAAACTTAACGTAAAAAAATCATACAAGACACAAGAGAGTCATGTCCCTTTACTATATTGCTATAGATGCCATTGAAAAACTACAAGAAAAATGTAAAAAATTTGGGAGAACATGATTACCCAAGACAAGACCAAATCGATTTGCACTTCCCTCAACAACAACAAAAACAAATCAATTCCCACCAAAGAAAGAGTAATGTCCCTTTTATATGATTACAGATGCCATGATCTCAATTTCAATTTTGAATCCACGTTATGTTGAATTGAATATATCATTAGGTGACCTTGTGGTTTATAATTGATGTAGTCATACATTTTGATCTTCCATCATATATGAACATTTTACTCCACCATGTGAACATATATATTGTCGCTCACCATATGGACTAAATTTGAATCAATTTTCCTTATTTGAATACGATTGTTGTCAAGTTATACAATAATTTAAATATTATCTTGATAACAAAAAGACATGCATATAGCAGTAATCATATTTCACTATGAACTACATGTACCATACGCTCTCCAATTCAAATATCTGTATCCATTTTATGTTGAATTCAAATCATAGTACATTATTGGTCTAGGTAGCGAGATGTTCGGGATAATCTAAACCCTGTTTTCATACGTATAATTTTTGGCTGAATTGGGACAAGTTTTGGTATAAGCCTCTTGCAAAACCGAAGATTCTCTCAACAAGCCCCGTGGTTCCGAGAGGGAACGTGTCACCTTTGTGTGCGAAACGATATACGCTGCCTCCCCCCTGATTTTATTTACAGAGGCAACATAGAACTATATGAGTGCCCTAATAAATTTTGAAATTATTTCGAGTTCATTTGGCCTTTTTATACATTAATTGAGTTTCTGGACTTTTAATGTGCATAATCTAAGTATGAATTGCATGCACATGCTCTGGTGCACCAAAGTGGGTTGAAAAATCACATGTGTGTCCTTGGTTGAATTTCTAGGTCCCATGGAAGAAATGAGAATGAAATTCAAACATCTGGGCCATGACTCTGCCGAGAACATCGAGAAACTTAGATTTTAAATTCATGTAATGAAACTTGGCATGGTGTCATGTCATGGCACTAACATGTTGTGGTAAAAATTGGGCGATTTGGAAGCTCGTGGTTCTAAGAGGGAACGTACACCCCCCGCCTCTTGAGTTTCTTAACAAAGGCAACATAGAACTACATTAGTGCCATGTTAAATTTTGGAATTATTCCGGTTCGCTTTGTCGCTTTTATACATTAATTGAGTTTCGGTCATTTAATGTGCATAAGTCAAATTTGAACTACAAGCACATGCTCTCATGCACCAAAGTTGGTTGAAAAATCACATTTGTGTCCTCGGGTGAATTTCTAGGTCCCATCCAAGAAATGAGAATAAAATTAAAACATCTAGGCATCGTGGCTCGGCCGAGAACATTGAGAAACTTGGTTCTAAAATTCTTGTAAATCCAAAACACGTCTGAAAATCATGAAACTTGGTATGGATGTCATGTCATGGTACTACCATGTTGTGGTAAAAAAAATGGCCGAATAGGAACAGATTTTGGTATAAGCTTCTTGCAAACCGAAGCTTCTCTCAAGAAGGCTCATGGTTCTTAGAGGGAACATGTCACCTTTGAGTGCGAAACGATATATGTTGTCCCCCTTGAGTTTATTTACAAAGGCAACATAGAACTACATGAGTGCCCTGTTAAATTTTGGAATTATTCCGGCTTCGTTTGGCCTTATGTACACATTATTGAGTTTTTGGTCATTTAATGTGCATAATTCAAATTTGAACTACAAGCACGTGCTCCCGTGCACCAAAGTTGGTTGAAAATCACATTTGTGTCCTCGGGTGAATTTCTAC
The DNA here is from genome assembly GCA_021605205.1 of Aegilops longissima. Taxonomy (NCBI): domain Eukaryota; kingdom Viridiplantae; phylum Streptophyta; class Magnoliopsida; order Poales; family Poaceae; genus Aegilops; species Aegilops longissima. The sequence continues at coordinate 538,482,432 of CM038678.1, forward strand.
TCCCATGCAAAAAATGAAAATAAGCGTCAAACATCTCGGCATCGTGCCTCGGTCAAGAACATTGAGAAACTTGGTTTTAAAATCATGAAACTTGGCATGGTGTCATGTCATGGTAGTACCATGCCGTGGTAAAAAAATTGGCCGAATAGGAAATTTTTTTGGTATAAGCTTCTTGCAAATTGGAGCTTGTCTCAAGAAGGCTCATGGTTCTGGGAGGGAACGTGTCACCTTTGTGTGCATAATTCAAATTTGAAATACAAGCACATGTTCGAGTGCACCAAAGTTGGTTGAAAAATCACATGTGTGTCCTCGGGTAAATTTCTAGGTTCCATGCAAGAAATGGGAATGAAATTCAAAATTCAAGGCCGTGGCTGGGTTGGAAACATTGAGAAACTTAGTTTTTAATTCCTGTAAATCCAAAACACGCATGAAAATAACGAAACTTGGCTTGGTGCCATGACATGGCACCAACATGCTGTGGTAAATTTGTAGTCCGATTTGCGAAGGCGCACACATTAACAATCAACAAAGTCATTTTGGAACAAGTGTTGTCACGTTACAATCGGAAACACAAGTATTTATTGAAACCGTGGGTGTTCTACTTACTAGTACCATTTACGTGCCGCCACGCGTCCCCATTTTGATCAAAGAAGTGTTTGCCCCTTCCGATTTTCATTATTGAAAACCACCACAATCCACAAGAAGTTCAACACAACTCCAGCCTAACACGAAGGACTAAAAGTACCAGATTGAAATCGCAACATCCCAAGAGACCAACAAAGGCCAAACATCCGTGCTAGAACCCAACATTTCACAACCGACGACACAATCGACATCCTAAACCGATTATTACATCAAAAGAAACCAGAAATCAAGGAAGCCTAGCGGCAACTAGAAGAACAAAGAACGCTAGGGTCGCCACAAAGAAGAGTTTTCTTCATTCCAGCTCGCAACATTGATCTTCCGCAGAAAGATAAGGACGATTAATTGTCTTACATAATTAGAAAGATAATTAAAAGCTACATGCGGCTACGCCCAAATACACAAGGGAAAAAGAAGAAGGAAGACAAGGATCTGGCTCGCTGATCTCTACTTTCTTGATGCGTTGTTGCAGGCCCCGGGAACTAGTCTCCGCGGCGAGCGGCGATGAGCTCTTTCGTGTCCTCAAGACGCTGCTTGAGAACATCCACGGATTCCTCCACCAGCCTTTGGCGCCGCTGCGGAGCATGTCATTCTCGCCCATAAGTTTCTTGACGATGACGCCGTCCTCTTCAACAAGGCATGGTCTCCTCCTCGCTGGTCTCGCACTTCGGACGATCTTCTTCCAAGAGGTCGCGCCGCCCGGAGCCTCTCATTGCCCTCCCTTAGTTGCCGGATGACGCTGGTAGCCTGTTCAAACGAGGCTTTCACGTTGTCCTGCAGCCTCGCCAAGCCGGAGATCTGATCCATCTGGCTATGGACGATCGCATGCTTGCGCCAGTAATACCGCCGCCGCCTGCCCGAGAAATTTTTTCTAGGCGCGCGCGCGCGGGCGGACATCTTCGCTGCTTCTGGCGAGCGGCGGACCATCTCTGCATCGACGGCGCGGCGGGACCTCCGTGTTGCTTCAGCGCGCGACGGGACCTCTCAGGTTGCTACTTCATGCGGCGGGATATGTCGGCTGCTCGCAGCGAGGCGGACATCTCTCGTGCTTCCGCTTCCATGCTCGCCTCCCCGGTAGCAATCTCGACCTGAACTCACGCCGGCCATGGCGACGCAAGGGAAGGATGTTGAATGACTTGTTTGTTTTTGTGGATGAGGAGTTGAGGAGGAATGTGCAGTATCCCGGCATACTAGTATTTATAACCGAGTACTAATACGCCCTAAGTGGGAAACCGCTTAGGTTGTGATCGGTGTGAACAGGTTTGAATTCAATATACTAGCGTGGTACTAATACGCCCTAAGTGGGAAACCGCTTAGGTTGTGATCGTGTGAACAGGTTTGCAATTCAATATAGCGTGGAGTAATTTGAATGTGACGAGACGCAAGCTCAAAAACTTGTACTCTGAGTTTAGTAGTACATTATACAGAAGAGAAGAGGTGCACGCACGCACTCGCCCTCTCACACACGCCTCTGTTTTTTCTCGAAAAGGAGGATGATGACCCCGCCTCTCAGATCCGGGAGTCACACATGCATTTGTAGCTACTTAATTGTAGTGTTCTCAACCATCCGATTGGCTCTATCATGGATGTACCTATATACTAAAACATGTCTAGATAAATCTATATTTTGACAAATGGAAGGCATGTATTGTGGAACGGAAGGAGTGCTTGTCATCAAAATGGATAAAAGGGACGGTTCTAGAACTAAAATACGCCTACATACATATCCTTTTATCCATTTTGATGACAAGTAGTACTCTTACCCAAAGGAACTTTATATCCAATGCACACAAAATATCCGCTCGATCGTTGGAAATTACTGATCCGATGTCGAAGTAATTGCTGCAGCGCCACCAAAACCCACCATTTCTTAAGCTAAAGTAGACCAAGGTAATCCCTATATTAGCATATTACTAAGATAAATGAAGGCACCGTCGAAACATTTAGGACGTGAGCTTGTCAATCTGAATTTGGAGGGACACAAGCTTAGCCCCGACCAGCAGCTTGGGCGGAACTGTCAAGAAGGTCAGCTCCTCGCACGCCAACGCTGCCGCATCCTTGCTGCTTGTCACCTCCATTTCCACCTTGACGGCGTCGGTCGTGCCTTTGGGCTCCCCCGGCGGGCCGTTCGCCCATAGCTTGGCCAAGTAGTGCGGCAGTGGGGACGCCCCCGCTCTGATGCAGATGACCGACACGACGATAGGCGCGCCGATGTCGAGCACGCCACCAACCAAGAAAAACGGGCGGCGGTCCTCCTCCACGAACAGCAAGAGCCATGGCTCCGACAGTGGCACTTGCAGCTGGAGCACCTTGCCGTACTGGATCCTGTGCACGGGCATGGGATGCGCAGTGCTGATGTGGTGGTAGAGCACCGGCGGCGGGCCTTCGAGCCGCAGACGGCACGGGCATTTGCGTGGCGCGAACGACACACGCCCGGTGATCGGCGAGCTTGTGGTAAGTGACGAGAGCCCACAGCCTTCGTAAGGGCACTCCACCTCACCGACGAAAGGACGGAGTCCACCGCCGTGTTCCGCGACGCCGAAGCCACCGCCACGCCGCACTTCGCGCACCGCCGCTGGTTCCCGGGCGCCGACGCGCAGTCCGCGCAGGACAGGTGCCCTCCCTTGCACTGCAGAAATCAATCCAACAGCACATCAATCAAGAAACATGCACATTGCTCAATCAGCCGAACGGACGAGGTGTATTCAAACCTCATACACTGGAGGCGTCAAGGGGCGGAGGCACAAGGGGCAGTGGAGCATGGTGAGGTCCATGGAGACCTTAGAGAGCTCCATCGTCGGGTCCTGTTGCTGTTCGGTCTGCATGATCTCGCCCTCCTCGTGCACAACCATCCTTCAAGGTGCATTAGATCAACACATGCAAGTACTATCAAAAGAAGAGTCACGGCATGCATGCATGCGTTGTAATTAATGCATCGGTAAACGCAAATTATTGAAATATATCGAGTGCAGGTGCTTTGATGTGTCGCGTCAACTCGCACATCAACGAAGTTTGATTATCCTGTCCTCGCGGACTTAATCGCACTCTGCTTTGGTTGTATGACAGGTTGGCCACACACCTGTCGGGCCCACCTGTCATACACGCAAAGATAGGAGCATCCCTCCCTCGCCCATGAGCGTGGTGGCTGGCAAGACTAGGAGAAGCTTTCGCTACACGCTCTCCCTCCCACACGCGGTGGACATGCAGCAGTTCAATCGGTGCCAGATGGCCAGAAGCATACTGTAGTACTCCTCCAGTGTAGCAGTACACCATCATTGTTCGACTTCCCGAAGAGGCGAAGAGCCAAGCGCATCCCGAAGAGGCGAAGGGGCTCGTGTGGCAGTTTCATGTGTAGAGTAGTCTAGATAGCGTGTAACGTGCCTGTAAGCTTAAAATCGTTGGGGTCGGCTCCATGCTATGTGGCCGTCTCGAAGTTTTTTATTAATTAAAATAGTCTTTTGGCCCTACTTGTCACCCTGGTGATTATAGTTTGCACACTCATCTGGTCAAGACAGGAATATATTTTTAATTTGTTTTTTAAGGGGAACTCCCGCCTCTCGATCGTAACGATGCATATGGCCACATATATTTTAATTTGTGGTGGGTAAATGTTAGAGGTTGCAGCAAATATATTGTACATCATGGGTCTTTCAGCCAAGTTTAGAGGCAAGCATGTGGGGCAAGCTATGATGTGTCGCGTCAACTCAGAGAACGAGGAGAAGCTTGATTTTACTACATGCCTTCACCTCGCCCATGCGCTGTTGCTCGCAAACGAGGACAGCCTTTTGCTTAGTAGTAGTACTTCCATTAACAAGTTATCCGTCCCTGGCCATGTGGACGGACATGCAACAAAGGATTCGACATCGTAGAAGCAGTAGTAGTAACATCATTGTTCTTCTTCTCAAGAGGCGAAGAGCCAAGCGCAAACCGAACGCTGCGAGCTATGTAACATTGAGCACGATATAGCCGTGCTCTTGCATGAGACAAAATTGCTATGTGAGAACACTATTGTACTAGTACGCATAACTACTTGCTAGTATAGCCCTCAGAACCGAAAGGAGTATTTGACCTTCTAGAGATTTCAACAAGTGACTAGACTACACCCAGACGGAGTACATATGGAGCAAAATGAGTGAATCTGCACCGTAAATGAATACGTACTAGTTCTATCGTTTTCCTCTCCGAGGTGCACAATATTGAGTATACTGACTAGTCTCTTTTTGACATGCATTTACGTTGTTTATTTTGACATAGTACAGATGCAAGCACTCATATACACGCGCATACACTCACCCATATGAACGCACACACGCACGGCGCTATCATCTTGAAATTTATGAAGTCACCATAGGCATCTCGTCGTCGACGGGTCCATAGGTGCTTGAATGCCAAGGATGAAGAGGGTAGCGGTTCCCGAGATGTTGAACGGTCAATGATGCATCCTCAATTACATGCGAGGGAATTAATTGGAGAAGCGAGACTAGAGCCAAAGACGATGTGAATGCAATGAGTTTGGACTCTCATACTATAATAAAGGCGCCCACCACTCCAATCCATCTACTCCCAAGTCTCTGCAAGCAACACCGCTCACTCCAATCCAAGACCAAGTCACCGAAGCCACAAGCACCTATGGAGGCGATGGACGCGAGCGGCAATGGGCTGTGCCAAATCATCCAGGCGCCGGCCGCGCCCAAAGACCGCCGCAGTGTTTCCACATGGTGCTGGCAACCGCAGGCATCGTAGACATCGGCGACGCCGGTTTCGCCTCGCATGGACGACATGATGGTCAACTCCATCCGCAAGTTCACCGCCAAAGAAGCGCCGCAGACGACCTTGCCGCATCGCTCCAGCCCGCGCGCCAGCTCCTCATTGCCTGCCACCCTCATCGGCCTACATGGTGACGAACTCTTTCGAGCCCTCGTGGCCCTGCAGTGCCGGAGGTCGCGACGAAGAATGTGCACCTCGAGGCCACGCCGCCGCAGCACCTCGCCATGCAAGAAACCGTCGACCGCACATCCACGCTCACGAGGAAATCGCCTACATAGGCCACTACAAGGCAAGCGAGGACAGAAGACGCTGGCCTTCTTCCAAATGGCTGGAATCTTTGGACGCCATTGTTCGTAAGCACGCCGACCGCCACAAAAGCCGCTGCTACTTAGGCGCTGCTCGTGGGCCGCGCCTGAGTCAAGGAGGTGGACGCCGTCGATGGATGCATCTCTTCTTCTTACCTCCTGAACCAGCAATGCATCGCCTCGTGGCCTTAATGTTTTATTAGTATAGTACTCCTCCGCTCCCAAATATAAGTATTTCTAAAGATTCCAGCAAGTGACTACTACATACGGAGCAAAATGAGTGAATCTACACTCTAAACTATGTCTTCATACATCTGTATGTTGTATTCCATTTGAAGTAGTATCTAAAAAGGCTTATATTTATGAACGGAGGGAGTATATGGCATTTTTATTCCAACAGAATGCTTTTCACCGTGAGGTGGGGTCATAGCTGAGCAAACCCACCCCACCCACCCAAGGCCGGCCGAGTTTAGAGTTAGAAGAGAGAAACGAGGGAGGAGGGCTAGCCGTAGCACGGACGCTGTTGTCAGATGGGACTCGTGTTTATAGAATAGGAGTACTGAGCACTCGTGCCTCTTTTTTTTAGGGGAAAATTAGTCGTATGTCTAGTACCACTAGTTGGGTGCGTATGACCTATAGCTGTCATCACTTTAGGTCTATTTTTCAACCGCTGCTACGCTTCACAAGACATATTTTTCACGATTTATCCTCCTATATGTACTCCTAGGCTATTTCCACGTGCTCCCATTCACCGACATGTGGGACATAGAGCATCCGGGTCGAGTGCATGCACGACTTGAGCATATGCCGGGTACTTTACATTTCAGACCTCACGAATTACATGCAAACCCCCCGCAGAAGAATAAATAAATCAATGAATTACTACATGAAATCGGATTATTTTCATGGAAACCGGAGCACGTTCATTAAATTTTGGACATAACACGTTTATAAAAAATGATCGGACCTAAACCAGTCTAAGGGCCTCTTTGATTTTTCCCGGAAAAAAATGGCCTCTTTGATTTGCAGGATACTGAAAACACAGGAATGGGGAAAGTATGATGGCGATGAACCGAGACGAGGAGAACTCTAACTCAGTTAGAGGTTAGAGTTAGATTCTAACCCTGAACTAACTCTAAACCAAAGAGGTGTATGGATGGCAGGGTTAGATTGACAATAAATGCTCTATCTCAATCATTTGACTACTTTGGACCCTATTTTAGTCGACTAAAATAAGTCCCTTGGATCCAAGCACCTCTTGGTGTGGCCGGCTCTTCAAGGGCCTCCTCCCGCCACAATTGACATAAACGAACCATCTATGCAATCAAGCATGCAAAACATGATAATTTTACTTTGTCCATACAAATGAGATATCCCACTTAAACATACAAGTCGCCAATCAAGCTTCACAAAATAAAAAACACTTCATGAAACAAAGAATGACCTAACTCATCACGGAAGTTGTTCACGATAGGGAGGGAGCCCGAGCCCTCACGCACCGAGGGAGGAGCTCGCCATCATCGCTCTGGAGGAAGGCTCAGAGAGCCCAAGCCCGGAACCCCTCCCGACGCCGCCCTCATGAAGTTGAGGTCGACACCTGCATGGGTAGCAGGGCCGCTGTCACGATCGGGAACTTAATCTTTGGGCCTCTATAAATAATGCAAGCTCAGAACTAAAATACCTAGAAAGGTGAACTGAATCTTTGGGCCTCTAGAAATAATGCAAGCCTGAAACTGAAATACCTAGAAAGGTGAACTGAATCTTTGGGCCTCTAGAAATAATGCAAGCCTGAAACTTAAATACCTAGAAACGTGAACTGAATCTTTGGGCCTCTAGAAATAATGCAAGCCTGAAACTGAAATACCTAGAAAGGTGAACTGAATCTTTGGGCCTCTAGAGATAATGCAAGCCTGAAAATGAAATACCTAGAAAGGTGAACTGAATCTTTGGGCCTCTAGAAATAATGCAAGCCTGAAACTCAAATACCTAGAAAGGTGAACTGAATCTTTGGGCCTCTAGAAACAATGCAAGCCTGAAATTGAAATACCAAGAAAGGTGAACTGAATCTTTGGGCCTCTACAAATAATGCAAGCCTGAAATTGAAATACCTAGAAAGGTGACCTGAATCTTTGGGCCTCTAGAAAGAGTTATTACCTCCTCAAGCAGCATCAAACAATTCCATGAGTGCACCACAAATCTATAGCAAGTTTGATCAGATCTACTTTTCCAAATCAGAATTAGCGCTAGAGCAAGCAAGATCAATGATATGGTCGTGAGACGAGAAGGAACGAACAAACTCACCCCTCGCGACCTCCCCGGTAGATGCGCCACGCCCAGCACGACAGAGGGAGAAAACGACCGTTAAGGGGAGCGGGCGACCTTCGAAGGTCGGAGGGAGAGGGCGGCCGGAGTAGGGCGGCGGAGGCCGAAAGAAGAGGGCGGCCGGAGGAGAGGGAGGGCGAGCGGCGCTTGGGCGGGCGGCCCTATGGGGAAAAGAGAGGAGTCGTGCGAGAGGGGGGGGAGCGATCTGGTGCGGGCAGGTGAGATTTTTTAGGGAGCGATCCGTGCGGGCAGGTGAGATTTTTAAGTTCTCTTTTAGTGGGCCCAGGATAACTAACCCAATTAGAACCTCTCCACCGGGCTATTTTTTTAGCTGGGTTAGAGCAAACTAGCTAAAACTAACCCCTCTTGTTTCGATAATTTGAGGCTATTTCAACCCAAACTAGCTCTAACTCAGTGATCCAAACAATGAGGAGTGTTACTGTACATGCTACAGTGTGGACCGTAGCACATTGTTTTTTATGGTCATATCACCACATTATTGTTTTCTACTGCTGGTTCGCTGGGCTACCGTGGTTCGCACGGCTGGTTCACTGGGTTGCCGTGGTTCGCACTCCTCCGACCTGAGTAGTACTAGTATAGTACTAGTATATACCACATCATTCTTTGCTCCTTCTTACTACTCCGACATGTGGGAGAGCCAGCATCCGGGTCGACGTGTCATGCACCAGATTAGAGCGCGGAACGGAAGGGGGGCATCACCCCGGTCGGAGCGCTAGTAATTCATGACTATAGTGAGTGGTCATATCACAAGTCTTTCCAGCAGTAACGCGCCGTCATCGCACAGCCCCACTCGCTCACCCTCCTCGCCTCTCTGTCAAACCACCTACCCGAAAACTGCCGTATGCGATCGCCTGAAAAGCTCCGCCTCAACTTATAACTACGCCAAAATAGTTCGAGCTTGTCCGTTTCTATATAAATACAGATTTATCAGATGTTTATTCACCCGTGGGGTTGTTCAATGAATGGAGGGCGGGAGCACAAGTGAATAATACTACCTCTGTCTGGGTTTATTGGTCCCCATTGTATTTAGGCTAAATTTTGACCATAGATTAAACTAAGAAAATGTTCACGCATGTCACCAAACATTATATTTTTCAAAACTATGTTCAAATACTAATCTAATGAGATAATTTTTCTTGACATGCATTAACATTTTGTTAGTTAAATCTTTAGTCAAAATTTGGCACAAACTATAAAAGGGACCTATAAACCAGACGGAGGTAGTAATCAGTAGTAGTAGTAAGTAGGAGTCGAGAGTAGTCACCTTAAATAGAGAGTTTTTTTTCTTTAATGCCACGTACACAAATTGAAACGCTTGTTGTGGAGAGAAAAAGATAATCACTCCACTATATATGGATGCAGGGCCTGAGCGCTTGCTTTACTTGGGTTGCTCTCTTCATTCTCTCATCCTCTCCAGATATAAATAAGACAAATGTAGCGACATTTTCTCTCTCACCGCTGGTCACAGATCCGCCGGATCCTTCGGCCGGTGTGTAGAGGGACTAAAGGTGCATCGCTCACGCGGTCATCGCCACGAGGGAGGAAACCCACACTGCCGGAGGGGCCCGATCCTCTGCCGTGCTGCCTTCTCCGACACACTGCTCGGGATGTCCTCCGCCCATCTTCCTCCCCGCCAGATTGTCCGCAGATCAGACCTGCCGCCGCCGACATCCCGCGACCCTCAGTATAAGTTCTTCAAAGCGCCTTGCTCTACTGCCCCATCTCCCCACGTGTCTGCATGTGCATCTTTTTCTACTCCCATCAGCTCTTCCAAAGCCACCTAAATTTTTAGTATTATTAGAGGTAAAGCTACTTCATGCATTCGAATCTAGGGCTTTGTTCAAACAAGGAAAGGGGGGAAAGTTGTAGCATGAATCTAGGACTTGATTCAAAGAGGAAATAATATGGTAAAAGTAGTAGAGACCAGATACCCAACCGGTCTCTTGGTTGAAAAGGGAAATAATGGGAAAACACAGTACAAAGTGGATAAGGAACAGATCTATTATTGGTTGAAAAAAGGATAGAAAGTGGCGGCTGGTGGACAAGTCAACAGAGTATGTCCAGGATTAGATTTGCTGCCATCACATAGTAAAAGGTCTCCAGGATTAGATTTGCTGCCCTCACATAGTAAAAGGTCTCAGGATTAGATTTGCTGCCCTCACATAGTAAAAGGTCTCAGGATTAGATTTGCTGCCCTCACATAGTAAAAGGCCTCCAGGATTAGATTTGCTGCCCTCACATAGTAAAAGGTCTCCAGGATTAGGTTTGCTGCCCTCACATAGCATGAACAAGCTCGGCATCACCACTTTATGCCTCCTTTGTAGGTACATTGTGCTGATGCGTCCACTGTCGCATGTCCTTATACCAACCTTTTGCTGTTTTTTTGTGGGTAAACCAACCTTTTGCTGTAAGGGCGCATGTAAAATGAAGCGATCACACTGTTACCTTAAGGACATGTCTAACCAGTGTTATTGTTAATCTAATGCCTCCAGTGATAACATGCAACTAAACTGTGTTACAAATGGCACTCCTGCTGTTTTCCCCAGTATGATAAGTAAGTTGCTCCTTTACGCTGCTGAGTGTCCTGGTGTCCCCACGGTCCCATGCCCTTAAACCAACTCTTTAGCTGCTATTGATTTATCGTGGTCCGTAAACAAGCAATGCCACCATTAAAGTAATCCCATATATGAGGAATCTCATTGTTGATCGTAATGCTTCTGGTAACATGAAGCATTGCTCATGTTTTAAAATTTCTACTGTCCTTGCGTGATTGCCATGAACATAATTAAGATGCTTCTTTTCATTTTGTATATGTTTCAGATATTCTTATTGACCAGCAATGTTTACTTTCTATCATTTTGTGCGATAGGGATATCCATTTCACCTTGTTGCTATTGTGACCTTTTGGTGAACTGCACAAAACACTTTTTTGGAATGAGTGTCTTGTGCAGTTCAACTAAAATGTCACGTGGGCACATCTCTCAATTTTGGTGGAACTGCACAAAATGGTTAAACTAAAGTGAAACCATGCTCTCCTGCTCCTTGTGACGGTCAAGAGCAACATCTCTCAATTTTGGTGGAACTGCACAAAATGGTTCAACTAAACCAAATCATGCTCTCCTGCTCTTTGTTTGTGCTATGCAAACATGTCAGTGCAAACAGGAATACTCTACTACAGATGTTGTGACGGTCAAGAGCATTCGCCAAGTTCTTCGATTGTATGACATGGCTAGCCAAGATGGATTTAATCCCGATATTCACTTTATCAAAAGGCTCTAATGGGTTGGTTCTGAATCTTGCAAGCTGGGAATCATGAGATGTGTAGGCATCTTTGTTGTACTTATTATTTGAATCTTATTTGTTAGTTCTGAATCTTGCAAGCTGGGAATCAATGAGATGTGTAGGCATCTTTGTTGTACTTATTATTTGGATCTTATTTGTTGGTTCTGAATCTTGCAAGCTGGGAATCAATGAGATGTGTAGGAATCTTTGTTGTACTTATTATTTGGATCTTATTTGTTGGTTCTGAATCTTGCAAGTGGGAAACACGGCATGATGATGCAGAGGACAGCAACCATAACAAACAATTCAAACTTGGTAGTATTATCTTTGTGAAAGTGCAACAAATGTGCCGATCGTAAAAGGCCCCGAGAATAATAATTCTAATTGTTGTGCATGTTGATCCCGTGGCAATCGATAGAACGAGCCAATGCATTGCTTGTTTTAAGTATAAATTTCTATTAAAGCTAATTAAATTTAAGTAAAGTGACCACTAACTCCTGTTATTACAAAGATACAATACAGACACTCGCCCGTGAACCGACGTGTGGCCGGAGTAGGTTTCTTAATGGAGGCGCTTGAATGCGCCGAGGGTGCATATTCTGCCGGGCGTGCAGCGGACGAGGAGGGTAGTAACTGTTGTCGTCAGTACACACTCAGCTTATCGTTGAATCCAGTTCCCCAAGAGCTGAAAAACTAATCTGTTGCTGCCGCCTACACACTCGTTCACTCGAATAGCAAGTACAATAGAGCTCAGTCAGCGGGATATAAGGAATAAACTAGTATATTTCTGCTTAGTTGGAGGAAAGAGAAGAGGAGAGAGAAGGTAAGTGAGCTCTTCATGAAGAGCCAGCTCTTGCACGTGCTCCTAGGCACTTTGTGAGAATGAAAGGTGGGCCACATAATAAAAAAAATAGTACACTCTTTTGATCTACTACTGTACATGTTGACTATAAGATGGGCTGTAGATGACATGGCACTGGCTTATAGCCAGCAGCTGGCTATACTATTAACCATGCTCGAAGAGACTCCAATGGCGATCCGAGGGGTGAGCCTTGCTGGATATGGACTTCAGCAAGGAGTTAGTTCGCCGTTCAGTCCTATGGCTGCGCCAAGTTGAATGTGATGTACACCAACGATACGGACTCGGTGAAGCTCGCTCCGCCTCGGCCCTATGGCTGCACCAGTGTTCGAGCATTCGCCCGCTTTCATCGGCAGCACCGATCGCACCTTCGCTACGGTGGAGAGAAGGAAGAACGCGACGATTCGCCATCCGGTGCAACAAGCTTGTCGACATCCGTAAGCAATACAAGATCATCAAGAACGGGCAGGAGAAGGACTCCGTGGTTGACCTCGCTGAGACCATCATCGACCCCTGATACGCCAACATGAAAGAAGACGACCTGGACACGTGGGTGGTACCTCTGAATCTAGCCTACATAACCTACGCGGCCAAGGACGCATACGCATGCTACGACATGCACAGGCAGATCTTGGACATGAGGGCGTGTCTGCTTCCCGTAACCGACGAGTACATCGACAGCCGCAGCGTCATGATCAAGCATGCCAGGAAGGTCTAGATGTTGTACTTTATGTGTTTATAAGCACTTTTATCATCTGAGTGTTTCATGCATTAGCCTATGTGTCGTAATTATCTGTTTTGTCCGAAATATTTCTTTGAAGAACCCATTAACCTGATTGCTTTTTTAGTGGCTATTTGCTAATATATGTAAACTAGTTCACTTGTCCGTAAAAAAAACTAGTTCACTCGGCTGCCGTGCTTTGAATCTCCTTCCTCCCAACATATTCCTCTCCTCAAGTGGACCCAGCAGGTCTCTGAATTTTCTCCCACTTTCTTTTTCGATGTAAACTGAGTTTTCTCCCAGTACTTTCCCCTAGAACCAACTCAACTGTCCAAGGTCTAGCCTAAAAAATAATAATACCCCACGTACTATTAACTCATCAAATTAAAATGATATTTTATTTCGTAAGTTGAAAGTTCTTACAAAATAATAATAATAATTGTTTATATATAACTTGCCAAGTTAACTCCTAGTGATTGCTGTTGGGGAACGTAGCAGAAATTCAAAATTTTCCTACGTGTCACCAAGATCTATCTATGGAGAAACTAGCAACGAGGGAAGGAGAGTGCATCTACATACCCTTGTAGATCGTTAAGCGAAGCGCTCATGTGAACGGGGTTGAAGGAGTCGTGATTGTCGTGATTCAAATCACCGGAGATCCTAGTGCCGAACGGACGGCACCTCCGCTGCTCAACACACGATAGCTCGGTGACGCCTCCCATGCCTTGATCCAGCAAGGAGAGAGGGAGAGGTTGAGGAAGACTCCATCCAACAGCAGCACAACGGCGTGGTGGTGGTGGAGGAGCGTGGCATCCCGCAGGCTTCGCCAAGCACCAAGGGAGAGGAGGAGGAGGAGAGGCAGGCTGCACCGGAGAGGGAGGCTCGTGTGTTATGGGCAGCCCCTGTGGCCTCATATATAGGGGAAGGAGGGCTGCGCCCTCTAGGGTTTCCACCCCTAGGGGTGGCGGCTAGCCCTAGATGGGTTTGGGGGCGCCAAGAGAGGAGGAGAGGAGGCGCCCACTAGATGGGCCTTAGGCCCATCTGCCCTAGGGTTTGCCCTCCCACTTCCCTTGCGCTTGGGCCCCTTGTGGGCGCACCAGCCCCCTTGGGGCTGGTTCCCTCCCACACTTGGCCCACGCAACCTTCCGGGCAGGTGGCCCCACTTGGGACCCCCGACCCCCGGTGGTCCCAGACATTACCGATATCGCCCAAACTTTTCCTGCTACCAAAACAGACTTCCCATATATAAATCTTTACCTCCGACTATTCCGAACTCCTCGTGACGTCCGGATCTCATCCGGACTCAACAACATTCGGTAACCACATACAAGCTTCCTATATAACCCTAGTGTCATCGAACCTTATGTGTAGACCCTACGGGTTCGGGAGACATGCGACATGACCGAGACGTTCTCCGTCAATAACCAACAGCGGATCTGGATACCCATGTTGGCTCCTACATGTTCCACGATGATCTCATCGGATGAACCACGATGTCAAGGACTCAATCAATCCCGTATTCAATTCCCTTTGTCTAGCGGTATTGTACTTGCCCGAGATTCGATCGCTTGTATCCCGATACCTTGTTCAATCTCGCTACGCAAGTCTCTTTACTCGCTCCGAACACATCATCCCTTGATCAACCCCTTGGTCACATTGTGCACATTATGATGATGTCCTACCGAGTGGGCCCAGAGATACCTCTCCGCTTCACGGAGTGACAAATCCCAGCCTCGATCCGTGTCAACCCAATGGTCACTTTCGAGATACCTGTAGTGCACCTTTATAGTCACCCAGCCACGCCAGACGCTTGATACACCCAAAGCACTCCTACGGTATCCGGAATTGCACGATCTCATGGTCTAAGGAAGAGATACTTGACATTGGAAAAGCTTTAGCATACTAACTACACGATCTTTGTGCTAGGCTTAGGATTGTCTTGTCCATCACATCATTCTCCTAATGATGTGATCCCGTTATCAATGACATCCAATGTCCATGGTCGAAACCGTAACCATCTATTGATCAACGAGCTAGTCAACTAGAGGCTTACTAGGGACATGGTGTTGTCTATGTATCCACACATGTATTGTTGTTTCCGGTCAATACAATTATAGCATGAATAATAAACGATTATCATGAACAAGGAAATATAATAATAACTAATTTATTATTGCCTCTAGGCATATTTCCAACAGTCTCCCACTTGCACTAGAGTCAATAATCTAGTTCACATCGCCATGTGATTAACATCGATAGGTCACATCGCCATGTGACTAACATCCAAAGAGTTTACTAGTGTCTTAAACTAGTTCACATCACCATGTGATTAAGTCTCAATGAGTTCGGGTTTGATCATGTTTTGCTTGTGAGAGAGGTTTTAGTCAACGGTCCGAACCTTTCAGATCCGTGTGTACTTCGTAATTTCTATGTCATATTGTAAATGCTGCTTCCACGCTCCACTTGGATCTATTCCAAATGGTTGCTCCACTATACGATCCGGTTTGCTACTTAGAGTCACTCGGATAGGTGTTAAAGCTTGCATCGACGTAACCCTTTACGCCAACTCTTTATCACCTCCATAATCGAGAAACATGTCCTTATTTACTCCAAGGACAATTTTGACCGCTGTCCAATGATCCCCATTCTGGATCATTCTTGTACCCTTGATCGACTCATGGCAAGGCACACTTCCTGGTGCGGTACACAAGATAGCATACTATAGAGCCTATGTCTCAAGCATAGGGACGACCTTCATCCTTTCTCTCTTTTCTACCGTGGTCGAGCTTTAACTCTTAACTTCATACCTTACATCTCGTGCAAGAACTCCTTCTTTGATGATCCATCTTGAACACTTTCAAGATCATGTCAAGGTATATGCTCATTTGAAAGTACCATTAAGCATTTTGATCTATCACTATAGATCTTGATGCTCAATGTTCAAGTAGCTTAATCCAGGTTTTCACTTGAAAACACTTTTCAAATAACCCTATATGCTTTCCAGAATTCTACATCATTTCGATCAACAATATGTCAACAACATATACTCATCAAAATTCTATAGTGCTCCCACTCACTTCTTTGGAAATACAAGTTTCTCATAAACTTTGTATACACCCAAAATCTTTGATCATCTCATCAAAGCGCACATTCCAACTCCGAGATGCTTACTCCAGTCCTTAGAAGGATCGCTGGAGCTAGCATACCTTTTAGCATCCTTAGGATCGACAAAACTTTTCTGATTGTATCACATACAACCTTTCCTTACGTGAAGGTAAGGAAACTCGCCTTGACATCCATCTCGCCAGATTTCATAAATGCAGCTTATGCTAACATGATTCCGACGGACTTAAGCATCGCTACGGATGAGAAAATCTCATCGTAGTCAACTCCTTGAACTTGTGAAAAACTCTTTGCCACAAGTCGAGCTTCATAGAAGGTGACATTACCGCCCATGTCCGCTCTTCCTTTAAAGACCCATTTATTTCAATGGCTTGCCGATCATCGGGCAAGTCCACCAAAGTCCATACATGGATCCTATCTCAGATTTCATGGTTTCCAACCATTTTTCGGAATTTGGGCCCACCATCGCTTCTCCATAGCTCGTAGGTTCATCGTTGTCTAGCAACATGACATTCAAGACAGGATTGCGTACCACTCTGAAGTAGTACGCATCCTTGTCACCCCACGAGGTACGCCGTGACTTGATCCAAACTTCATGATCACTATCATAAGCTTCTACTTCAATTGGTGTAGGTGCCACGGAACAACTTCCCGTGCCTGCTACACACTTGTTGAAGTGACGGTTCAATGACCTCATCAAGTCTCCACCATCCTCCCACTCAACTTTTCGAGACGAACTTTTCCTCGAGAAAGGACCCGATTCAAGAAACAATCCCTATTGCTTTCGGATCTGAATTAGGAGGTATACCCAACTGTTTTGGGTGTCCTATGAAGATGCATTTTATCCGCTTTGGGTTCGAGCTTATCAACCTGAAACTTTTTCACATAAGCGTCATAGCCCCAAACATTTAAGAAATGACAGCTTAGGTTTCTCTAAACCATAGTTCATACGGTGTCATCTCAACGGAATTACGTGGTACCCTATTAAAGTGAGTGCGGTTGTCTCTAATGCCTAACCCATGAACGATAGTGGTAATTCGATAAGAGACATCATGGTACGCACCATATCTAATAGGGTGCAACTATGATGTTCGGACACACCATCACACTATGGTGTTCCGGGCGGTATTAGTTGTGAAACAATTTCCACAATGTCTTAATAGCGTGCCAAAGTTCGTAACTCAGATACTCATCTCTATGTTCATATCATAGACATTTGATCCTCTTGTCACGACGATCTTCTACTTCACTCTGAAATTACTTGAACCATTCAATAATTCAGACTTGTGTTTCATCAAGTAAATATACTCAACATCTACTCAATCATCTCGTGAAGTAAGAACATAACGATATTCCTCAGATGCCTCAAAGACTCATTGGACTGCACACATCAAAATGTGTTACTTCCAACAAGTTGCTATCTTGTTCCATTTATCAAAAACGAGGCTTTTAGTCATCTTGCCCATGTGGTATGATTTGCATATCTCAAGTGATTCAAAATCAAGTGAGTCCAAACGATCCATCTGCATGGAGTTTCTTCATGCATATACACCAATAGACATGGTTTGCATGTCTCAAACTTTTCAAAACGAGTGAGTCCAAAGATCCATCAATATGGAGCTTCTTCATGCGTTTATACCAATATGACTTACATGGCAATGCCACAAGTAAGTGGTACTATCATTACTATCTTATATCTTTTGGCATGAAAATGTGTATCACTATGATCGAGATTCAATAAACCATTCTTTTAGGTGCAAGACCATTGAAGGTATTATTCAAATAAATAGAGTAACCATTATTCTCCTTAAATGAATAACCATATTGCGATAGACATAATCCAATCATGTCTATGCTCAATGCAAACACCAAATGATAATTATTCTGGTTTAATACTAATCTTGATGGTAGAGGGAGCGCATGATGTTTGATCACATCAAAATTGGAAACACTTCCAACACATATCGTCAGCTCTCCTTTAGCTAGTCTCCGCTTATTCCGTAGCCTTTTATTTCGAGTTACTAACACTTAGCAACCGAACCGGTATCTAATACCCTGGTGCTACTAGGAGTACTAGTAAACTACACATTAACATAATGTATATCCAATATACTTCTATCGACCTTGCCAGCCTTCTTATCTACCAAGTATCTAGGGTAATTCTGCTCCAAAGGGCTGTTCCCTTATTGCGTAAGCACTTAGTCTCGGTTTGGGTTCAACCTTGGGTTTCTTCACTAGAGCAGCAACTGTTTTGCCGTTTCATGAAGTATCCCTTCTTGCCCTTGCCCTTCTTGAAACTAGTGGTTTCACCAACCATCAACAATTGATGCTCCTTCTTGATTTCTACTTTCGCGATGTCAAACAACGCGAATACCTCAAGGATCATCATCTCTATCCTTGATATGTTATAGTTCATCACGAAGCTCTAGTAGCTTGGTGGCAATGACTTTGGAGAAACATCACTATCTCATCTGGAAGATCAACTCCCACTCGATTCAAGTGATTGTTGTACTCGCATAATCTGAGCACCAACTCAACGATTGAGCTTTTCTCCCTTAGTTTGTAGGCTAAGAAAATCGCCGGAGGTCTCATACCTCTTGACGTGGCACGAGTCCGAAATCCTAATTTCAGCCCTCAAACATCTCATATGTTCCGCAACATTTCAAAACGCCTTTGGTGCCTCAACTCTAAACCGCTTAACCGAACTATCACGTAGTTATCAAAACGTGTATGTCCGATGTTCGCAACATCCACAAACGACGCTTGGGGTTCAGCACACATCGAGCGTGCATTAAGGACATAAGCTTTCTAACGTCCGCATAATCGCTACTTTCAACTTTCAACTATATTTTCTCTAGGAACATATCTAAACAAAGGAACTAAAGCGCGAGCTTTGACATAATTTGCAAAAGGTCTTTTGACTATGTTCAGGATAATTAAGTTCATCTTATGAACTCCCACTCAGATAGACATCCCTCCGGTTATCTAAGTGATTACATGATCCGAATCAACTAGGCCGTGTCCGATCAACACGTGAGACGGACTAGTCATCATCGGTGAACATCTTCATGTTGATCGATCTACTATACGACTCATGCTCGACCTTTCGGTCTCCGTGTTCCGAGGCCATGTCTTCACATGCTAGGCTCGTCAAGTTAACCCTAAGTGTTTCGCGTGTGTAAATCTTGCTTACACCGTTGTATGTGAACGTAAGAATCCATCACACCCGATTAACACGTGGTGCTTAGAAGCGACGAACTGTAGCAACGGTGCACGCTTAGGGAGAACACTTCTTGAAATTTGTAAGGGATCATCTTATTTACTACCGTCGTTCTAAGTAAACAAGATGCATAAACATAATAAACATCACATGCAATTATATAGTAGTGACATGATATGGCCAATATCATATAGCTCCATTGATCTCCATCTTCGGGCTCCATGATCATAATCGTCACCGCATGACACCATGATCTCCATCATCATGATCTCCATCATCGTGTCTTCATGAAGTTGTCTCGCCAACTATTACTTCTACTACTATGGCTACCGTTAGCAATAAAGTAAAGTAATTACATGGCGTTGTTCAATGACACGCAGGTCATACAATAAATAAAGACAACTCCTATGGCTCCTGCCGGTTGTCATACTCATCGACATGCAAGTCGTGAATCCTATTACAAGAACATGATCAATCTCATACATCACATATATTCATCACATTCTTTTGGCCATATCACATCACATAGCATACCCTGCAAAAACAAGTTAGACGCCCTCTAATTGTTGTTTGCATGTTTTACGTGGCTGCTATGGGTTTCTAGCAAGAACGCTTTCTTACCTCAAAACCACAACGTGATATGCCAATTGCTATTTACCCTTCATAAGGACCCTTTTCATCGAATCCGCTCCGACTAAAGTGGGAGAGACTGCACCGCTAGCCACCTTATGCACCAAGTGCATGTCACCGGTGGAACCTGCCTCACGAAGAGTACGTAAGGTCGGTCCGGCCGCTTCATCCCACAATACCGTCAAACAAGATTGGACTAGTAATGGTAAGCATATTGAACAACATCAACGCCCACAACTACTTTGTGTTCTACTCGTGCAAAGAATCTACGCAATAGACCTAGCTCATGATGCCACTTTGCTGGGGAACGAGCAGAAATTCAAAATTTTCCTACGTGTCACCAAGATCTATCTATGGAGAAACTAGCAACGAGGGAAGGAGAGTGCATCTACATACCCTTGTAGATCGTTAAGCGGAAGCGCTCATGTGAACGGGGTTGAAGGAGTCGATTGCCGTGATTCAAATCACCGGAGATCCTAGTGCCGAACGGACGGCACCTCCGCGTTCAACACACGTACAGCCCGGTGACGTCTCCCATGCCTTGATCCAGCAAGGAGAGAGGGAGAGGTTGAGGAAGACTCCATCCAACAGCAGCACAACGGCGTGGTGGTGGTGGAGGAGCGTGGCAATCCCGCAGGGCTTCGCCAAGCACCAAGGGAGAGGAGGAGGAGGAGAGGCAGGGCTGCGCCTGGAGAGGGAGGCTCTCGTGTGTTATGGGCAGCCCCCAGGGCCTCATATATATAGGGGAAGGGGAGGGCTGCGCCCCCTCTAGGGTTTCCACCCCCTAGGGGTGGCGGCTAGCCCTAGATGGGTTTGGGGGGGCGGCCAAGAGAGGAGGGAGAGGGAGGCGCCCACTAGATGGGCCTTAGGGCCCATCTGCCCTAGGGTTTGCCCCCTCCCACTTCCCTTGCGCCTTGGGCCCCTTGTGGGCGCACCAGCCCCTTGGGGCTGGTTCCTCCCACACTTGGCCCACGCAACCTTCCGGGCAGGTGGCCCCACTTAGGACCCCGGACCCCCCAGTGGTCCCAGACATTACCGATATCGCCTCAAACTTTTCCTGTTACCAAAACAGGACTTCCATATATAAATCTTTACCTCCGGACTATTCCGAACTCCTCGTGACGTCCGGGATCTCATCCGGACTCAACAACATTTGGTAACCACATACAAGCTTCCTATATAACCCTAGCGCCATCGAACCTTATGTGTAGACCCTACGGGTTCGGGACATGCGACATGACCGAGACGTTTCTCCGGTCAATAACCAACAGCGGATCTGGATACCCATGTTGGCTCCTACATGTTCCACGATGATCTCATCGGATGAACCACGATGTCAAGGACTCAATCAATCCCGTATTCAATTCCCTTTGTCTAGCGGTATTGTACTTGCCCGAGATTCGATCGCCGGTATCCCGATACCTTGTTCAATCTCGCTACGCAAGTCTCTTTACTCGCTCCGTAACACATCATCCCTTGATCAACCCCTTGGTCACATTGTGCACATTATGATGATGTCCTACCGAGTGGGCCCAGAGATACCTCTCCGCTCACCGGAGTGACAAATCCCAGCCTCGATCCGTGTCAACCCAATGGTCACTTTCGAGATACCTGTAGTGCACCTTTATAGTCACCCAGATTCGCCAGGACGCTTTGATACACCCAAAGCACTCCTACGGTATCCGGAATTGCACGATCTCATGGTCTAAGGAAGAGATACTTGACATTGGAAAAGCTTTAGCATACTAACTACACGATCTTTGTGCTAGGCTTAGGATTGGGTCTTGTCCATCACATCATTCTCCTAATGATGTGATCCCGTTATCAATGACATCCAATATCCATGGTCAGGAAACTGTAACCATCTATTGATCAACGAGCTAGTCAACTAGAGGCTTACTAGGGACATGGTGTTGTCTATGTATCCACACATGTATTGCTGTTTCCGGTCAATACAATTATAGCATGAACAATAAACGATTATCATGAACAAGGAAATATAATAATAACTAATTTATTATTGCCTCTAGGGCATATTTCCAACAATTGCGTACATAAGCTTGCAAAGATTTTACTGACGTGCAATCATGTGTTTATGTTTTTATAATATTTCTCCGTCTAGCCCAACATGATATTTTCACCTAGCCGAGCAAGTCCGCGGATTTCGAGAAAAATGCAAATGGGATTTAAACGGGCTGCATAGATGCTCCATCATTGTTTCACCCAGCCCACCAAATGGACTAAAAAAACAAATGGACTGACTGACATGTGGGCCAGTAGGTCGAAGCCTAAGAAGGTGTTGGATTCACATCCAACGGCCGCATTCTTCTTCAATCTCTCGTCTTCTTCCCCAGCTGCTGGAACCGCTGCTCCAGCCTTGGCGCCCAATGGCGTTGTTTTGCGCTCTCAAAGAAAACGCTACCTCACAGACGGCCAGGCCATCCCTCCACTCCGCACCTCCTGTTATTCTCTGCCGAGTGTAGGCCCACCCCGCACCAACCAGTCAAGTTTTCCACCTTCTCCGTCTGCGACTCCACTGCCGTGTCTTCCCCATCTCCGGGCCATTCCATTGGGGCCTTGCCGTCATCCATCGCCTCGGTGCGCTCTGCGGGCGTGGTCAACATACTGAGAGTCATCGGAAGAGGATCAGATGTGGAGAGCTCGACGGCTAGGACCCACGAGGTCCATGGTCGCACGCAAGGAAAGTTCCTCCTTATTACGCACTATACGCAATCGACGTGGGAAGGGCTTCAGATTTCGCAAAAAACGCCCCCCCGCCGACAGCTCGACCCACCAGCTATATCTTCGCACGCAAGGAAGTGCCTCCTTATTATGCACCCAAAATGAATACCCCACGCAAGCTGGGACCCACCATAGTGGGTGGCTGACTTAGGGCCTACTAAGTTGACGAGGACGAAGCGCTTTGTCAACTTAGTCAATATGAACGATTCTAGCTCCAAAGGACTGCATAATGTCCATCCAACGGCCATAGTGCTTCTTCAACCTCCGGTCTTCTTGCTCCAGGCCGCCCAAAGCAGCGCCGTGGTGGTGCGCGTGCTCCACGCCTCGTGGCGGTGTGATGCCGCGGAGGCATCACCGCCTTACTACTCCCACCGCTGGCCCGGGTATCCCTCTACTCACCCACACCCTCGTTATTCTGGGCGGCAAGAGCCTCACGCCGCAGCCAACCAAGAACCCTCGATTCCTCTCTCGCTTGGGCATCCACCGCTGCCTTCCGGCTCCTTGTCGTCCCCTTCCTAGGCCTCGCCGTCGTCCACCGCCTTGGTGCTCTCGGCGCGGCGTGGTCAATGTGGTCAACGACCGACTTCCATCGAAAGAGTATTGTACGTGCAGAGGCTGACAGCTAGGTCCAAGGCCACAGCCCAGTTTTTTGTGATTTGCCAAGTAAGTCGCTTTGTCGGGCCTGTTGGGCTGCAAATCTTTCAAGACGAGGAGAGCTTCATTCGGCTGGCCGAGAAAATGACCGATCAGTAATGAGAAATGGGTTGTACTTTTTTAAAACACATCAAACCGGCAATTAGTTTCAAATATCTTTTTTTCATTTCAAGATTTTAAATTAAATTAATTTTTATGCGTGGAGAATTTGTTGGATTTTATATTAATATACATTTATTTTTAAAATCAGTTTGAATGTGAGTCGAAATTTCGGGATTAAAAACAGTTCGGACCGCACCGAAATATGCAAAATTTCGTATAATTTTTTAACCGTGGCCACAATATGGGCTGTAATGCTAACAAAAATAATATGGGCTCCAAAAAACCTTAAGAATTAGCAAATGGGCTGTAAATTATTAGAAATAATGGCAGATGGGTTGTATGTTGTTTTCCACAGATTTGAGGCTTTCCTAAAAAAAGGTTGACGACAAGCAAAGGATCGTTGGATGGCCATCCAACGGCCGTCGTCTTCTTCAATCTCTGCTCTTCCTGCTCCAAATGCTCAAACAAGCGCCAAGTGGACTGCTCGCCCTCCTCCCCTCGGCGGGGTCAGGTTTGCACAAGCAGCCTCCCCGCCCCCACCGCATCTCCCATCGCTGGCCTAGCCATCCTCTACTCACCCACACTGCCGTTATTCTCCGGCGACGGCAGACGAACCAGTAAACCCTCGTTCAGTCGTTGAGGGAGTCCCGGATTAGGGGGTGTCCGGATGGTCGGATTACCATCATCGGCCGGACTATCATCGGCCGAACTATCATCATCAACCGGACTCCAAGACTATGAAGATACAAGATTGAAGACTTCGCCTCGTGTCCGGATGGGACTTTCCTTGGCGTGGAAGGCAAGCTTGGCGATACAGATATGTAGATCTCCTACCATTGTAACCGACTCTATGTAACCCTAGCCCTCTCCGGTGTCTATATAAACCGGATGGCTCTAGTCTGTAGGACACAACAACAACCCTTACAATCATACCATAGGCTAGCTTCAAGGGTTTAGCCTCCTTGATCTCGTGGTAGATCCACTCTTGTAAACATCCACAATATCAATATCAATCGAGCAGGACGTAGGGTTTTACCTCCATCAAGAGGGCCCAACTCAGGTAAAACATCGTGTCCCTTGTCTCCTGTTACCATCCGCCTAGACGCACAGCCGGGACCCCTACCGAGATCCGCCGGTTTGACACCGACATTGGTGCTTTCATTGAGAGTTCCTCTGCGCCGTCGCTAATAGGAAGGATGCCTCCTCCGCCTTCAAGGACGGTATTTTCGCCAAAGGAGCCTTGGCCGCCGCCAAACTATCCGCTAGGTGGTTTTCTTATGACCGCCGTCCGCCACCGCTCGACAATGACCTCTCAAGTCGTCAAAAGCAATTTTCACGTCACTCAGAATTCGCGAGCGGCTGGATCCAATAGAGCTCTCGTCCAGAACGAGCTCTTGGATCGCATCGCCGCCTTTGGGAGTCGCTTCTAGACTACAAACAGATCGGGCTTAAACCGATCCGAGAGAGATTAACTCTCCCGGTGTCACCCACCACGCTGCGGTGGTAGAGGAACAAGGCGGCGACGCTTCTCCTATATTGAAAACTAGTCATGTACGGGCTCCCAACCCCCATGCAGGATTCCCGGAGGGGGCGGACTTCGATCAAGCACGAACTTAAAGTCGCATCGGACTGCACTCGTTGGACAACGCCCAGCAATCCAAGCTTCCAAATTGAAACTTCTCGGCCTTCGAGCCTTGAGATGGGTAGGGTTCCGGACTTAATTCCACCCGCCCGCCCAGAGATATGCGATCTATCTCTAATCCGGCAAGAGCCCGCTGAGACGGTACATCATTATCGGGCCGATTCCTCCCGGTTATGGACAGGATAAAGGACTGCCGAGAGGAAAACGCAATCTCAATTTTTGCAATAATTGCACGGACGAGGAATCTTGAACGCCGTCGGCCGTCATTGAAATTACACGCCACGACCAAGGCCCATAGTACTGAAAATATCAGGCGATGGAGAGTTTCCGACAACCGAAAATAAGTTTTGGGACAATCCGCCCCAATACAACCCTAGTCGCAACAAAAGGGTGCATTACACTCAGGCACCAGATACAAAAACCAAAAAGCAAAAACCCCATAAAGGGCACGGAACCGTACTAGAGGGATGGCTCAGCGGACCCTGTAAAATTCACAGTACAGAAGGTGCCGCCCCAACACATAGCCTTCGAGCATGTTGGATATTACGGCAGGTGGCCAAAAGTGGAGAGGAGCTTCTAGCCCTGGAAAACCACCCCAACAACATCGGTACGGTATCAACAGTCTTCGAGACTTTCGCATCAAATAATATGCGGAAACGAACAATCCGCAGCCTCGCCGAAGTCTACCAAGTAGCAACAACCAATCCATGGAGCGACACAGCCATCACCTTCAACGCCAGCGACGAACCTACATTCCGGCCAGCCCGAGCTCCAGCCGCACTGGTACTTAGTCCAATAGTAGACGGCTTTCGACTTACAAAAGTCCTCATGGATGGCGGCAGCGGATTAAACCTCATCTACGAGGAAACCCTTTAAAAAATGGAAATAGACAGGAACCGTATTGAGCGAAGCAGCACAACCTTTAGAGGAATAATCCCTAGCCGGAGGCGCTGCTGCACAGGAAAAATCACACTCGATGTGGTATTCGCTCACGGACAATTACAGATCCGAAGAAGTCACGCCCAAGTGGCCCTGCTCAACAGCGGATATCACGCTATATTAGGACGAGAGGCATTCACAATTTTTCAAGCCGCACCCCATTATGGGTACATGAAGCTCAAAATGCAGGGCCGGCGGAATAATCACTCTCGTTAGTGATCCGGACATAGCACTCCTACCGAAAACAAGACAGCCGCATTAGCCTTAGAGGCACTATCCAAGCCCTAGCGGCAGAGGAACTCACCACGCCGCGCTCTCACGGTGAATAGGGACGATGTGATACTCGATAAGAGATCCAAGTCCACCTCCTTTAAACCAGCAGATGAAATAGTAAAATTCCAGGTCCACCCAACGGACCCGATAAAGACGGCATCCATCGGGCACAATTGAACCCTCGATGTAGACGCCAAGACTGCGAGAATTCCTTCGAAAATTGGGACATTTTGCTGGCACCCCTCGGATATGCCCGAATCCCACGCAGATTGGCGTAACACAGCCTAAACATCCTAAAAGGGTTCAAGCCACCAAATAGGCTCTTCGACGATTTTCTCGAACCCAAAAGACAGGCAATGGGAGAAGAGCCAGCCAAACTATTGGAAGCCGGATTCATCGAGACATCAAGCACCGGATAGGCTAGCAAACCCGGTAATGGTACCAAAGAAGGACAAATCCTGGCGCCTATGTGTCGATTTCAAAGACCTAAATAAAGCCTGCCCAAAGGATCCCTTCCTCCCCGCATCGACCAAATCATCGATGCCACCGCAGGCACGGTTCATTGTGCTTCACGGACGATACTCCAGCTATCATCAACTCAAGATGGCGAAGCGGATCAAGCCGCAAGCGGCATTCATTACTCCATATGGACCATTCTCGCTTCAACACGATGCCCTTCGGACTTAAAAACGCCGCAACATATCAGCGCATGATTCAGACATGTCTGGCTACCCAGATCGGCAAAACAGTAGAGGCATACGTAGACGACGTAGTCGTCAAAACTAAACACGTTGAAACTCTAGTAGGCGACTTGAGGCTCACATTCGACAACATCAGAGCATATGACATCAAGCTGAATCCGAAAAAATGCGTTTTGGCGTATCACCGGAAAGCTCTTTGGGCTTCATCGTATCTGGTAGAGGAATTGAAGCAAACCCAGCCAAGATCCGAGCTCTGTCACAGCTAGATATCCCAAAAGACCTCAAGCAAATACTAAAATTGACCGGATGCATGGCGGCTCTAAGCCGCTTTATCTCCCGTCTAGGAGAAAAGGCATTACCCCTCTATCGCCTCCTTAGGCGCACCGAACACTTCGAGTGGACGGATGCTGCCACCGTCGGACTCGAAGAAATAAAGGCCATATTGGCAAAAAAATCCGGTCCTGGCTGTGCCCAACCTGGGCAAACCAAGGTTGTTATACATCGCAGCTAAGCATCAAGTTGTAAGCGCGGTACTCGTCGTCGAACGAGAAAAAGAAGGGCATAAATTCCTTCTTCAAAAACCAGTATACTATGTATCCACTGTGTTAACTCCCTGCAAGTCCCGTTAACCGCACTATCAGAAGATAGCATACGCGGTGTTCATGGCATCCCGGAAGCTCCGACACTACTTTCAAGAGTGTTCGATAACAGTGGCCTCTGAAGTACCACTTAACGACATTATAAACAACCGCGACGCGACGGGCAGGATTGCAAAATGGGCCATTGATCTCTTACCATTTGATATATCTTACAAACCTCGGCGAGCTATAAAGTCACAAGTTTTGGCTGATTTTGTCGCTGAATGGACCGAAGCCGAACTCCCTAAAGAATACGGCGCATACTCCAATTGGATTATGCACTTCGACGGCTCTAAAATGTTAGCCGGATTGGAGGCTGGCGTCATATTGACGTCCCCGACCGGGGACACAGTCCAATACGTGCCGAGATAATGTACACGGACTCCAACAACGCAGCCGAATCGAGGCCCTTTTACATGGTCTCCGGATGGCAATCTCCATGGGCATTCAACGCCTAGAGGTGCGAGGATTCAAACCTCGCAATATCCCAAATAAACGGAGACTTTGACGCCAAAGATCCGAAAATGGCAGCATATCGCAACGCTGTCCTAAAAATGTCAGCCCGGTTCGAAGGACTTGAATTCCATCACATAGCCCGGGATAATAACCAAGCAGCCGACATACTGGCACGCATTGGCGCAAAACGCGACGCTGTGCCTCCTAACATCTTCCTGGAACGGCTCTTCAAGCCATCCGTACTATGGGAAGAGGAGTCCGGAACTAACAAACCGGAACAAGCCGCACCAACCGGCGATTCAGCCGATGATATAACACCTTCCGCCCACGACATAATGGCAGTAATTGCCCCGTGGACAGAACCATTCCTCGCCTACTTGCTTAGGCAAGAGCTTCCGGAAGACCAAAATGAGGCCCGCTGCATTGTCCGGCGATCTAAAGCCTACAAGGTCTATGAGGGAGAACTTTACAAGGAAAGTACAACCGGAGTCCTTCAAAGGTGTATCTCCGAAGAGGAAGGGCGAAACCTCCTGGCTGAAATTCATGCCGGACTAGGCGGACACCACGCCGTAGCTCGGGCCCTTGTAGGAAAGGCATTCCGTGCAGGATTTTATCGCCGACGGCCCGAGCAGATGCTCGGGACTTAGTCCAAAGATACGCCGGTTGTCGCCTCTTTGCTAATCGAGCCATATGCCACCCACCGCCTCAAAACTATACCCATTACCCGGCCGTCATGTCCTGGGGCTTGACATGGTTGGACCACTTAAAGGGAGAACCCACAAGCAAAGGTACCTATTGGTCATGGTGGATAAATTCACCAAATGGATAGAGGCCAAGCCGCTTAAAACGGCAGAGTCCGGACCAGTGATAGACTTTATATCCGGGTAGTACACCGCTATGGTGTCCCCACAAAGATCATCACCGATAACGGCACGAACTTCACCGCCGATGAGGTTAAATCATGGTGCAAAAATATGGGCATCAAGCTCGATTACGCTTCAATCTATCATCCTCAAACCAACGGTCAAGTGGAACGAGCAAATGGTCTAATAATGAGCGGCATCAAACCCGCACTAGTGCGGTCCTCACGAAATCGACACGACCGGTAGAGGAGCTCGACTCAGTACTGGGGCTGCGGACAACGCCTAACCGTACTACGGATTCACACCATTTTTTATGGTATACGGCGCGAAGCAGTTTTGCCTGCGACATCATTCATGACTCACCTCGAAAAGCGCATGTACGAAGAAAGAGAAGCCGAGTTGGATCGGCGGGACAGCTTGGACACATTGAGGAAGAGCGCGGCGTCGCCAAGGCTCGCTCCGCATTCTATCAGCAGCAAGCTCGAAGATATCAAAGCAGAGAAGTACGGGCCAAGACTTACAACATTGGCGAACTGGTTCTACGCCTGCCGGACAAGAAAAAGGACAAGCTCAAGCCCAAATGGGAAGGCCCCTTCATCATCGATCAAGTCATGACCGGCGGAGCGTACCGTCTACAAAATGCATCGGATAACCGACTCGAGCCAAACCCATGGAACGCAGCCCGCCTCCGACGATTCTATGCCTAGCGCCGGACTAAGAGTTCGTCCCTTTCAAAGGTCGTCTACAAATAAAAGATGAGAAATAGAGGAAGCACTTATGCAAAACCTTCAATCCCCACCCCCAACTTCCTCCTCATTGGCAAGCATAATTGAAAGGCCTTCCAAACTCAATAAGAACAGATATGGAGAGAGTGGGTCTCCATGTCTCAGTCCCCTCGTTGGGAGGAATTCCTCAGTCTCAGTATCATTAAATCTAACTCTGTAGCTGACCGAGGAAACACACTCCATAATTAGGTCCACCCGTTGCACATGGAATCCTATCCTGATCATCATGGCCTTCAAAAATTTCCAATCTAATCTATCATAAGTTTTCATCATATACAGCTTCACTACAGTGTAGCGATTAGAATCATGGATTTTCTTCTTTATTGCATGAAAGCACTCATATGCTACCAACACATTATCTGTGATAAGCCTGACTGGAAGAAAATCACTCTATGTTGGAGAAATCACCTCAGGAAAAAAAATTAAGTCTATTTGCAATCAATCTAGAGATAATCTTATAAACCACATTGCAAATACTTATAGGTCTATATTGAGTTATCATCTCTGGGCTATTCACCTTGGAGCATCTCCAGCCGCTCGCCCCCCAGCGCCACCCGGCGGTAGCGGGTTGGTCAATGCGCCGACGGTGTTTTTTGCCCTGGGGCGATGCAGTTCCAGTCGCGCCCCCAGGTTTCAGCCGCATGACGCACATAAATTCAAACTTGTCTATTCCCGCTGCGAAAAAAGTGCCACAAGTTCGGCGACCAAAGACGATCTGCCACAAAGTTCGGCAATCACCATGCCATAGTTCGGCGATCAAACATAAACGATAGTTCGGCGCTCAAAAGGAAGGACACGTAGACAAAGGGATGCATCAAACGACGGGCTCCTCCGGCATGGGATTGGCCGGCATCGGCATGGCTTCTGTGCTCGGACTGTTCGCCGTCGGCGTGGCTTCTGTGCTCGGGCTACTCGGTTTTGGCATGGCTTCTTTGCTGGGCATTGACATGGCTTCACCACTCGGGTTGGGCGTCGGTGTTGGGGTCGGCGTGGGCGTTGGCGCGGTGGTCGAAGGCATCTAGTTCAAGATGAGGCCGCTCTCTGCCAAGTACCATGCCTTGACCCGCTCGTCCATCGTTGAGATGTCCACCCCCATCAAGAAAGTCAGGTTGGTGTTCCTCTTCTTCGCAGCGACGTTGATCCGGAGTAGGTCGAGCTTGACGACGTTGTTCGTCATCAACACCGACCACAATGCCTCGTATTTCTTCTATCTCTTGACGGCGTGGTTCTTGGCATCAGCGATGCACTTCTCGATGGAAGATTGCAGCCGCTCGGCAGCCGGTGCAGTGTCCTTCGCCGTCTTGGCTCTTATGTTGCCGTCAGGGCGCCCATCTACCGCACCCGGGGCGGGCGCGTCCGGCTTGTACATCTCCTTGGCCTTGGTGAAGGTGCGCCGAACATCCGTCCACTTCTTGCACTTCTCGATCCTGGTGAACACATGGAGGAACTTGAACTCTTGGTCGCTGCTGTCCTGGCGGCCCATGGTGACCATCCGGACCATCTGCGCAACCGAAGAACTAGTGTTGGCGACGTGCACGGCGAAAAGAAGCGAGAACCGGGGGCTGTACATACCTGACCTTCAACGTTGGCGCCGCTTTCCGGGCGAGCCACGATCTCCTCGACGATCCCATGTCATTTGTTGCAGGCCGTCTGGATGATCGCCTAATGATTCGACATGGCCTTTGAGCCGTGCTGCATGTGGATGGTGGCGAAGTAGGGGTCAACAAGCTTGCGCTCATCGAACGCCGACTTGATACGCATCCAGTACGTGTCGGCGTTCTGTTCGTGCCGGTGACCGGATCCATGCTGACGGTCTTCCATGCTTCGGCAAGGCACTCGTCTTCTTTGGACGTCCACTTGACGCCGGCTCGCCTGCCCTCCCCCCGCTTCTTCTTTTTCCCTTTCTCGCCGGCGCCGATGCCGGCTCCATCTCCTCCTCCTCCTAATCACCGTCATCGAGCTCGTCGTCCATGTCACCGGTGGTGTCCATTGTGTCGTCTTTGAAGGAAATATGCCCTAGAGGCAATAATAAAGTTATTATTTATTTCCTTATTTCATGATAAATGTGTATTATTCATGCTAGAATTGTATTAACCGGAAACATAATACATGTGTGAATACATAGACAAACATAGTGTCACTTGTATGCCTCTACTTGACTAGCTCGTGAATCAAAGATGGTTAAGTTTCCTAGCCATAGATATGAGTTGTCATTTGATTACCGAGATCACATCATTAGGAGAATGATGTGATTGACTTGACCCATTCCGTTAGCTTATCACTTGATCGTTTAGTATGTTGCTATTGCTTTCTTCATGACTTATACATGTTCCTATGACTATGAGATTATGCAACTCCCATTTATCGGAGGAACACTTTGTGTGCTACCAAACGTCACAACGTAACTGGGTGATTATAAAGAAGCTCTACAGTTGTCTCCGAAGGTACTTGTTGAGTTGGCGTATTTTGATATTACGATTTGTCACTCCGATTGTCGGAGAGGTATCTCTGGGCCCTCTCGGTAATGCACATCACTATAAGCCTTGCAAGCAATGTGACTAATGAGTTAGTTGCGGGATGATGCATTACATAACGAGTAAAGAGACTTGCCGGTAACGAGATTGAACTAGGTATTGAGATACCGACAATCGAATCTCAGGCAAGTAACATACCGATGACAAAAGGAACAACGTATGTTGTTATGCGGTTTGACCGATAAAGATCTTCGTAGAATATGTGGGAGCTAATATGAGCATCCAGGTTCCACTATTGGTTATTGACCAGAGACGTGTCTCGGTCATATCTACATAGTTCTCGAACCCGTAGGGTCCGCATGCTTAAAGTTCTGTGACGGTTTATACTATGAGTTATGTGTTTTGATGTGCCGAAGGTAGTTCGGAGTCCCGGATGAGATCGGGGACATGACGAGGAGTCTCGAAATGGCCGAGACGTAAAGATCGATATATTGGACGACTATATTCGGACATCGGAAAGGTTCCTAGTGATTCGGGTATTTTTCGGAGTACCGAAGAGTTACGTGAATTCGCCGGGGAGTATATGGGCCTTATTGGGCCATATGGGAATAGAGGAGAGAGGCCAAAAGGAAGGAGGCGCCCCCCCCTCTGGTCCGAATTGGACAAGGGGTGCAGCCCCCTTTTCCTTCTCCCTCTCCCCCTCTTTCCTTCTCTCCTACTCCAACAAGGAAAGGAGGAGTCCTACTCCCGGTGGGAGTAGGACTCCCCCTTGGCGCGCTCTCCTCCTTAGCCGGCCGCCTCCCCCCTTGCTCCTTTATATACAGGGGCAGAGGGGCACCCTAGAACACAACAATTGATCTCTTGATCTCTTAGCCGTGTGCGGATCCCCCCTCCACCATATTCCACCTCGGTAATATCGTAGCGGTGCTTAGGCGAAGCCCTGCGTCGGTAGCATCATCAACACCGTCATCACGCCGTCGTGCTGACGGAACTCTTCCGCAAAGCTCTACTGGATCGGAGTCCGTGGGACATCATCGAGCTGAACGTGTGCTGAACTCGGAGGTGCCGTGCGTTCGGTACTTGATCGGTCGGATCGTGAAGACGTACGACTACATCAACCACGTTGTGCTAACGCTTCCGTTTTCGGTCTACGAGGGTACGTGGACAACACTATCCCCTCTTGTTTCTATGCATCACCATGATCTTGAGTGTGCGTAGGAAATTTTTTGAAATTACTACGCTCCCCTACAGTGGTATCCGAGCCAGGTTTTATGCGTAGATGTTATATGCACGAGTAGAATACAAGTCATACTGCTTACCAGCATGTCATACTTTGGTTCGGCGGTATTGTTGGATGAAGCGTCCCGGACCGACATTACGCGTACGCTTACGCGAGACTGGTTCTACCGACGTGCTTTGCACATAGGTGGCTGGCAGGTGTCAGTTTCTCCAACTTTAGTTGAACCGAGTGTGGCTACGCCCGGTCCTTGAGAAGGTTAAAACAACACTAACTTGACGAACTATCGTTGTGGTTTTGATGCGTAGGTAAGAACGGTTCTTTCTCAGCCCGTAGCAGCCACGTAAAACTTGCAACAACAAAGTAGAGGACGTCTAACTTGTTTTTGCAAGGCATGTTGTGATGTGATATGGTCAAGACGTGATGCTATATTTTAGGGTCCCGATAACTGCCACACGTGTGGTGTATCGGGTGGTTGTGCCGGCATGGACAGGAACCCACCCGCACGACCTCGTCCGGGCGCGCAAAGGCACAGCCCGCACGTCCGGTGTGTGGCAAACCCGCCCGCACGACCCCGTCCGGGCCAGATGACCCCGCTGCCCGCACGACCCAGCCGTTCCCGGCCTCCGATCGATCCCCACTCCCTACTGCCGCCATCGTCCCCCACCTCTCGAACCCCTACCTCCATCGCCGGCCTTCTCTGGTTGCCATGGCAACCAGTGCAGATCCATAGGGCCTTCCCACCGCAAACCACACCCCAACCCTCCCCCAGCCCCCGCCCCCACTCCAACCCCGCCCTCCAAAGACGACCGGCTAAAAGCAGGTGAATCTCCCCGATCTCCTACTGCTTCTCATCCTTCTTCTGGGCAGAAAATTGCAAATTTACCGACGAAGGTGGCCACTGGATCCACGCTATAGGGGTAAAACACTACATGGTTTTGTGTGTCTTCGCATTTGCCAAGCAGAATACACCAGATCTGCCATGTACTACGCTTGAGATAAGCTTAAGTTCTCAGTTCGCTTGACGCAAGTAGTTGGTAATGAATGGATGCGTAGGAATCCCTAAAAAAGGGAGAGAAATGACAAATTTGGAATAAAGGGGGTGGAAAAAATTAATTGCCACTTGTGTCTAACGTCAGCTGCCACCTGCCGTTGTCGTTAACTGCCACCATGTTAACCTGTTGCTTGCCATCCTATTGTAGTGGTTGTTGCCATCGAATCGAATAGATAGCTAGCACCTAGAGTTTAGAAAAAGAGAGTGGATGTGCATGTCCTACTTGCCATGATGTGTTGGTTGCCTACGCATGAAATTGTGATAACACTGATGTGTTATCTTCTACGTGCAAGCAGCAGAAGACATTTTTTGTGGATTGTTGATGCGTTCTTGTTCATGCAGTGATTGAGAACACATTGGCAGAAACGAGACGCGGAAAGAATGAATCACGAAGATGGCGCTGATCCTTGGGGTTCTCAAAGGCTAGAAACACCCCCTTGGGATGCATTAGAGTACAGTCAACTCATTTCTGCAGGCCGTTGCTGCCACTACTAGAACAGTACGCAGACATTGGTATGATGCATGATAACAAAAAAAAGAACATTTTCCATGTTCGCGACGATGAAGATGACATTCTACTTATGTCCTACACTGTCATTTTTTCACAGGTTCTTATGACCAAAACACACTCAGGGGGGCTCCATGGCAAGTTTAGTCACAAGGCGCTAACACTGACAAATGTATGGGCAGCCAACTTCAACTAGCTAATGTGGCAAATCAAGGTAACGCATACGAAAAAGAAACATACTGGTCTGGACATGAAAAATAAGCTTGCAAAGGATGGCAAAAGACTCACGAGTTATGTTGGGGAAAATGCGAGCCTTCATGCAGCCGCGTGGCATCGGCGACACCCATGTACCGCCATCGACGTCATACACAGGTGAGTCCATAAAAAGTGAAGTTGCGGACGGTGAATTAGCAGAAGGAGCATAGTTGACAACTGCAATTGCCATGACTAGACAACTGCAATTGCCATGAATAAATAACTACAGTTGCCATCCCTGGACAACTGTAGTTGCCATCCCTGGACAAATGTAGTTGCCCTCCCTGGACAACTGTAGTTGCCATGAAGGAACAACTGCGGTTGCCATGACTGAACAACTGCAGTTGCCATACCAGGACAACTACAATTGCCATGCCTGGACAACTGTAGTTGCCATGCCAGGACAAACTGCAGTTGCCATGTATTGACCAACTACTACCATGCTTACATGTTATTACGGTGGTGCTACCCCGGCAAACGTCTCGTGGCAAGCTTCACAGATTGCAGATAGAGCACGTCAATTTGGTGGACAGACCACACAAGATGGGCACATGCAGCACAACAAGGTAAGGAAAAATTGAACCACAAAAGAGCATTGCATTTGTTTTTGTGGGAATAGCATGTGGCGAAAAAGAAGATTTGTAGCAGTGATGGTGGAAAAAATCAAACAGAAAACGCTAACAAGTGGTTGTGTGCAATGAGTCATATATTGTCTTCGGGATTTGCCAACTGCTAAAAGCATGTGCGCAGCACTAATGGTTGATCGCATTTGCCTAGTGAGCTCAATCCTAGAATACAAAGTTTTGATGCTAGAACACACTGGTTGCCATGTATTGGTAGCAGTATTTTCCATGTATGTAGGACTGCAGCTGCCATGCATATAGAATCCAAGTTTCATACTGAAAGGAGCTGGTTGCCATGCATTGGCAACAGTAGTTGCCATTTTTGTTGGACTGTAGCTGCCATGACTGGACAACTACAGTTGCGATGGATGTCCACATGCAGACTCACGGCTTGCTGTTTGAATGATTTCATGCCAAATCACTTGAAGTTGACGTGCTCCGTTACGATAAACATGTCATTCAAGCAAAATCTTACGCTCGTACCTGTTTTTTCTATTACAGGGCCTACAAATACAGTGAACAGCGGCTGGGACATCTCTCGGGAGCTCGAAGCGACGGAAGACGCGTTCCACCAGCAAGCCAACAATCATGCCGCAAACAATGCCGAGTCAGAGTCGGAAAGGGCAATCATTCCAGCAATGCCGCCAAGCACCCCTTTGAACACAAGCACTGGCAACACTCAAGTAGATGAAACTGCCGCTGGTACTGAAGTGAATGATGAAACTGATGACGAAGCACAAGGGGATGAAGATGGTGGGCAATCAGAGATCGTGGTACTTCAGCCACTAAAGCAAAGGAATTCTACCAGACATATGCAAAGTTCCATGGGTTTGCGGTCAACACCGAATACCATAGGAAAATTAAGAAAACTAACGAGTACATCAGAGGTGAAATGAGGTGCCACAAGGCACGAAGGAACAAGAAGGGGAAGGTGTTGCGCCTGTCGTTCCGGAATGAAAGAGGGGTATCATTCTCAAGACAGAATGCCCTGTCCTGTGTAAGCTAAACGTAGATGGATCACAGTGGGTGGTCACTGAATATTTTGACGAGCACAACCACAAACTCATAAAGAAGTTCGACTTTGTAAAATTTCTGACCGCCCACAGAGGATTCACCACCCTCGAGAAGAAATTCATAAAGCTGCTTGATTGTAACGTCGGTCCATCAAGAATGGTCCAGATACTATCACTCATCCACAGCAAAAAAGGGACTCTGAGTAGCATGCCCTACATACCAGCTGACGTCACAAACCTAAAAGCAAAGTACCGTAGAGAGAGCAAGTTGGCTGACATAGAGGCAACAATGGCCTACTTCAATGAGAAAGCGAAGGAAGATCCAGATTTCTTCTACAGGATAAGGTTGGACGATGAGGACCGTGTCAGGAACATGTATTGGGTGGATGGTGCTGCAAGAAGAGCCTACAAACATTTCCGAGATTGCACTTCATTCGACGCGACATATCTCACTAATATGTACAAGATGCCATGCGCTCCATTCATAGGAATAAATAACCACAATCGGTCGTTGCAGTTCGGATGCGGGCTCGTTCGGAACGAAGACACGGATGGGTACATTTGGTTGTTCAAGACCTTCTTGGAGTGCATGGATGGACTTGCTCCGATGAACATAATAACAGACCAGGATTTTAGCATGCGTGCAGGCATAGAGGAGGTCTTTCCGTTGGCGATTACGTGCGACCTGCAGGTGTCACATTATAAAGAAGGATGAGGAGACGCTAGGACCGTTCTTTGCTGACCGTCCAGAGCTGCACAAGGCATTCGAGCTGTGCGTGGACCACGGCTTGACGGTGGAGGAGTTTGAATGGAGCTGGATGGCCATGATTGAAACATATCAAGTCCAATACAACGAGACTCTTGGTAGCCTGTGGGAGAAGCGAATGTACTGGGTGCCAGCCTACTTCATGCAGTGCTTCTTCCCGTTTCTGCAGACTACGCAGTGCAGTGAGGGGTTCAATGCTATTTTGAAGCGGTACGTGAGCCCTGGCAACTCATTACTACAGTTTGCCAAGCAGTACACAGCTTTGCAACAAAAAATACTCGGATCTGAGCTACAACAAGAAGCGAACACCGCGCTAAAGCAGCCAAAATTACTAACGTATTTACCGATGGAGAGGCAAATGAGCAAGATATACACCAACAAGATCTTTAACAAGTAAGTCAGTTGCATTGCAATCTTACTTGCACAAGCACGAAGGCAGTAGGTGCCATATAGAATGCAATGCAGTTGCCATGATATGTGGTTGCCATGTTTAATGAAATACTGTTTGCCATGCTTACTCAGCTGTAGTTGCCATGTTCAATGAAAATACTGTTTGCCATGCTTACTCAGCTGCAGTTGCCATGTTCAATGAAATGCAGTTGCCATGTTTAATGCACTGTACTTCCATTGGGCATGTTGGTATGCAAATGCCAATGTCAATTGAAAATGTTATGTTGTTGCCATATTTAATGAACTGCATTTTCCATGTTTACTGAAATGCAATTGCCATGTTTGCTAAAATGCAATTGCCATGTTTACTCAACTGCAGTTGCCATGTTTAATAAATGCAGTTGCCATGTTTTATGCAATGTGCTTCCATTGGGAATGTTGGTATGGAAATGACAATGGCCAGTTGAAAATGTTATGCAGTTGCCATGTTTAATGTACTGTAGTTGCCATGTTTAATGTACTGCAGTTGCCATGTCTAATGTACTACAGTTGCCATGTCTAATGTACTATATTTGCCATGTTCAATGTACTATATTTGCCATGTTCAAACAAAATGTACTTCTATTGGCCATGACAACATAAGGTGCTACAAAAAAAGAGCGCACGATAGTTTAACAAAAAACACACAAAACTTGCAGATTCCAGGAAGAAATAAAGCGTGCAAAGCATGTTCACGGCTTTCGGTGGGCGAACATACGTTCAAGGTGTGTTCTATTTTGGGCATGTCGATTCGTAACACGAAGACCCGGACAAAGGAAGGAACTACTTCGTGAAAGCCTCGATAGGCCAAGGCGAATACTACTGCCAATGCTGCAAGTTTGAACGGGACGACATTGTGTGATGTCACATACTAAAAGTAATGGACATGAACGCGTGACACGGATGCCCCGCCATTTCATAAGGCGGCGATGGACTTGGGACGCTAACGACGCGTTGGCGCCGCAGACAACAAACGCAGTTCTGGCTGTGCATGACGAGAGACCGGAGTCAACCATGGAAGCCGTGAGGCACGTTGTGTTGATAAAAAATTATGCTGAGCTAATTGATGAAGCGTGCAAGAGTGATGAGACAGCGAGAGTCGCAGAAAAACACAGGAAGGCCCTGAAAAGAGAGCTTGATGAGATCAAGAAGAGGAAAGCCGAGGAAGCCTTACATGTGTTCCCCGCACATCAAGTGTGCCTTCGCCCACGGGCCATCATCGAAAACTCGGAGATAGGATCTGGAATAGCAAGCACACAAACTCAGGTCAGGAACCCGCCCCATTCCATCACAAAGGGGCGTCCAAAAGAGATAAGATACAAATCGGGACTGGAGATTCAAGCAAAACACAAGAAAACAAAGAAAGGGACGGGCAATCCGTAATCAACATTGGGGCACTGTGACATGGTCCTTGGTGACGTTTTATTTTGTAATCTAGATGTTCTAAATTTTTTTAAATGGGAGAATGAATCTTGAGGGGCATCGGAAGTTGAAGGAAAATACATTGAATGGATAACTGCAGTTGCCATGTTATGTGTACTCAATCTGCCATGTTATGTGTAGTTAATCTGCCATGCTATTTTATACTAAATATGCCATGATATTTTATACTGGATCTGCCATGTTAATTGTACTGGATCTTCCATGTTAATTATACTGGATCTGCCATGTTAAGTATACTGGATATGCCATGTTGTTTATGCTGAATCTGCCGTGTTGTTTGTACTGAATCTACCATGTTAGCTGTACTGAAATATGCCATGTTATTTGTAATGACTCTGCATTGCATATATTTCCGTGTTAATTCGATGCGGTTTAGTCACACATAGTGTGTTGTGTGCAATGTATGGGAAACAAGTTGAAAAAAGCGTAACGTGCATCAACCGCAGGAAAGGTTACGGCTACATGATCAAACTACCATGCTAGCCGGTGCAGTTAGCGATGAAAAAGAAGAAGCAAAACAGCCAAATGAAAAGCGACGATGACTTTCACTAACCATGCCTAATGAACTACATTTGCCATGTTTTAAAAAATCGTAGAAGCATTCGAAACAGCAAACAGGTGCTACAAATGATGAAACCATAATAATAATGATAAACATAAAACGTATCTGCTGTCACGCCTAAATAGGTTCACATCCACACATATATTACATAAAATATTCAAATGTCGCTCATACACCACCACTACATACTAGGCTACGCGGGGTTGCAGTCATAACATAGCACACGGACATAGTTTTGACAAGAACAAAGATAGTAACTTACATTCCTCGGCAACATAATGTAAGGTAGGCGTTGGGTACCTAGCGCCACGTGATCACTTGTACTTCTTGATGACTTTCTTGACAGCTTCCTCTACGAACTCACGTGCTCCGGACCGGTTGTTGAAATCTTCATTCGTCAACCAGTTCCATGTGTAAATTTTCCGGAGCTCAACGACCGTTGCAGCTGTGACGACAGGAACCAGTCTACCTTCCCACTTTGCAAGGTATTCAAACGTGTGAAAGCCACAGTCCGTCCTGCACAAGAAAAAGAACCAGGTCAACTCGCAAAAAGGACGGAGATAGCAATGATAAACTTCAATTCAGATGTAACAAAAGAGGGGTGGGATTGGTGTAAAAGGGCACATGAAGAAAGAGATAGGAAATTACGTGTTCCCTTGCTTCGTAGTCGCCACGTACTCAATTGGAAAATGTCTGATCTGGACCTTTGAGTTTCCGTAGTGACGGTTCCATGTCTCTTTGAGGTTGTTGATGAAGAATTCAGCATGCGTAGTGATACGTCTCCAACGTATCTACTTTTCCAAACACTTTTGTCCTTGTTTTGCACTCTAACTTGCATGGTTTGAATGAAACTAACCCGGACTGATGTTGTCTTCAGCAGAACTTCCATGATGTTGTTTTATGTGTAGAAAACAAAAGTTCTCGGAATGTCCTTATCTCTCGCGGGAGGGCTGATCTGTAGTCCGTTCGGGGCTCCAGAGAGGGGGATTCGT
The DNA here is from genome assembly GCA_021605205.1 of Aegilops longissima. NCBI lineage: Eukaryota > Viridiplantae > Streptophyta > Magnoliopsida > Poales > Poaceae > Aegilops > Aegilops longissima. Next base: position 538,523,475 of record CM038678.1, read on the forward strand.
CGTCGTCGTCATCATCAACCATCCTCCATCACCAATTTCATGATGCTCACCGCCGTGCGTGAGTAATTCCATCGTAGGCTTGCTGGACGGTGATGGGTTGGATGATATTTACCATGTAATCAAGTTAGTTTTGTTAGGGTTTGATCCCTAGTATCTACTATGTTCTGAGATTGATGTTGCTATGACTTTGCTATGCTTAATGCTTGTCACTAGGGCCCGAGTGCCATGATTTCAGATCTGAACCTATTATGTTTTCATGAATATATGTGTGCTCTTGATCCTATCTTGCAAGTCTATAGTCACCTATTATGTGTTATGATCCGACAACCCTGAAGTAACAATAATCAAGATACTTCTCGGTGATGACCGTAGTTTGAGGAGTTCATGTATTCACTATGTGCTAATGCTTTGTTCCGGTTCTCTATTAAAAGGAGGCCTTAATATACCTTAGTTTCCGCTAGGACCCCGCTACCACGGGAGAGTAGGACAAAAGATGTCATGCAAGTTCTTTTCCATAAGCACGTATGACTATTTACGGAATACATGCCTACATTACATTGATGAATTGGAGCTAGTTCTTTGTCACCCTATGTTATAACTATTACATGAGGAATCGCATCCGACATAATTATCCATCACTTATCCATTGCCTACGAGCTTTTCACATCTTGTGCTTTGCTTATTTACTTTTCCGTTGCTATTGTTACAATCACTACGAACCCCAAAATATTACTTTTGCTATCGTTACCTTTATTATCATACTACTTTGCTACTAAATACTTTGCTGCAGATACTAAGTTATCCAGGTGTGGTTTAATTGACAACTCAACTTCTAATACTCAATAATATTCTTTGGCTCCCCTTGTGTCGAATCAATAAATTTGGGTTGAATAATTTACCCTCGAAAGCTGTTGCGATCCCCTACACTTGTGGGTTATCAAGACTAATTTCTGGCACTGTTGCCGGGGAGCATAGCTCTATTCTTTGAGTCACTTGGGATTTATATCTGTTGATCACTATGAGGAACTTGAAAGACGAAAGAACCAAGATTTTGCCCTCAACTACGAGGGGAGGTAAGGAACTGTCATCTAGCTCTGCACTAGATTCTCCATCTGTTATTAGTAAACTTGCGACACCTAAACCTGCTACTGCTATGAATTCTGATATGTCGCATGTTATTGATGATGCCACTTCTGCTATGCATGATACTTATGATGAAACTACTTCTGTGCGTGATACTACTTTGCCATTAGGTGAATTTCTTGATGAACAACTTGCTAGGGCTAGAGAGAATGAAATTATTGAAGATGCTATTATTGATGATAGTGATGATGAAAGTTCTCCAAATGATTATGAATTACCTGTTGTTCCTGAGGGTTATGTTATGAATGAAGAAGCTGCTAGAGCTATCTTTTCTTGCAATGATAGATATGATCTTAAGAAATTATTAGCTAAATGGAAGCAGCAGTCTCTTAATGCTAGAATGAAACCTAACCCTGCTTTTGCTACTTCACCTATCTGTGTTACTGATAAGGATTATGGATTCTCTGTTGATCCTGAAATTATTACTTTAGTTGAATCTGATCCTTTTTATGGCCTTGAATCTGAAACTGTTGTGGCACATCTTACCAAGTTGAATGATATAGCCACCCTGTTTACTCATGATGATAAATCTCGCTATTATTATATCCTTAAGATATTTCTGTTCTCATTAAAGGGTGATGCTAAGACTTGGTATAATTCTGTTGCTCCTGGTTGTGTGTGTAGTCCCCAGGATATGATTTATTACTTCTCTGCTAAATATTTCCCTGCTCATAAGAAACAAGCTGCCTTGCGGGAAATATATAACTTTTGCAAATCGAAGAAGAGAGTCTCCCACAAGCTTGGGGGAGGCTTCTCTGATTACTTAATGCTTTGCCTGATCATCCTCTTAAGAAAAATGAAATACTTGATATCTTTTATAATGGACTAACCGATGCTTCCAAGGACTACTTGGATAGTTGTGCTGGTTGTGTTTTCAGGGAAAGAACAGTCGACAAAGCTGAATTGCTATTGAATAATATGTTGACTAACGAAAATAATTGGACTCTTCCTGAGCCAATTCCTGAGGCAATTCCTGAACCAATTGAGCCAACTCCTGAGCCTATTCCTAAACCCACTCAAGAAGGAGGTGTTTTATTTCTCGATCTGAAGATATGCAAGAGGCAAAGAAATCAATGAAAGAAAAAGGTATTAAAGCTGAAGATGTTAAGAATTTACCACCTATTGAAGAAATACATGGTCTTAATATACCGCCTGTTGAAGAACCACATTGTCTTGATAACCCGACACATGTAGTAAAGGTAAATTCTCTCTATAGATATGATAAAGTTGAAATCCCCTCTACTAAATTTCATAGCCCGTGCTTAGATGAATTTGATGACTTTATGGCTAGACAGGAAAGTTTTAATGCTTATGTTGGTAGAGAGTTAAAGAATAATGCTTTCGAGATAGGACGCGTGAGCGATAATATGGCTAGAGTTAAAGGTGAACTCAAACTCATTAGCAAATATGCTTCTATGGTTGCTACTCAAGCTGAGCAAGTACTTAAAGCTCAAAATGATTTGCTTGATGAATTAAATAATAAAAATGACTTTGTTGTTAGAGTGGCTACTAGAACTGGTAGAATGACTCAGGAACCTTTGTATCCTGAAGGCCACCCTAAGAGAATTGAGCAAGATTCTCAGAGAAATAATTTAGAGGCACCTAGTTCTTCTAAAAAGAATAAAAAGAAAAACGATAGGACATTGCATGCTTCTAGTGAACCTACTGTAGACACACCTGAGAATCCCAATGATATTTCTATTTCTGATGCTGAAACACAATCAGGTGATGAGCATGAACCTAGTGATAATGTTAATGATAATGTTCAGGTTGATGCTCAACCTAGCAAAACAATGAAGTAGAGATTGAACCTGTTGTTGATCTTGATAACCCATAATCAAAGAATCAACGTTATGATAAGAGAGATTTTGTTGCTAGGAAGCACGGTAGAGAAAGAGAACCATGGGTTCAGAAACCCATGCCCTTTCCTCCTAAGCCATCCAAGACAAAGGATGATGAGGATTTTGAGCGCTTTGCTGAAATGATTAGACCTATCTTCTTACGTATGCGCTTAACTGATATGCTCAAAGTGAGTCCTTATGCTAAGTATATGAAGGATATCATTACAAATAAAAGAAAGATACCGGAAGCTGAAATTTCCACCATGCTTGCTAATTACACTTTTAAGGGTGGAATACCAAAGAAACTTGGAGATCCGGGGGTACCAACTATACCATGCTCCATTAAAACAAATTATGTTAGAACGGCTTTATGCGATCTTGGAGCCGGTGTTAGTGTTATGCCTCTCTCTTTATATCGTAGACTAGAATTGAATAAGTTGACACCTACTGAAATATCTTTGCAAATGGCTGATAAATCAACTGTTATACCTGTCGGTATTTGTGAGGATGTGCCTGTTGTGGTTGCAAATGTCACTATCTTAATGGACTTTGTTATTCTTGATATTCCTGAGGACGATAGTATGTCGATTATCCTTGGTAGACCCTTTTTGGATACTGCAGGGGCTGTTATTGATTGCAACAAAGGCAATGTCACTTTTCATGTTAATGGTAATGAGCATACGGTACACTTTCCGAGGAAACAATCTCAAGTTCATAGCATCAATTCTATTGGAAATGTTCCAACTATCATTATTGGAGGTTTTGAATTCCCTCTCCCTACTGTCAAGAAAAAGTATGATATTCTTATTGTTGGGGATTTTCATATCCCCATTGAGGTAACTTAGTGTTATTCGAAATTTCTCCGGTTCCGTGTTATTCGGAGTGAGTTTGTTAACAAGACTTGATCAACCTTGTTAGTGGATTCATTTTGATGATCATGAGATGGATGAAACTAGAAGGCACAACCTTCTGTACCCTCTTTTTACTTTCTGTTATTTAGAATAAATAAAGCAAAAATAGTATTATCCATCTGTTTTCTGAATTATCCGTGCATTAAAAAAATATCCCAAAAATAAAAGTGCTCCAAATGCCCTGCAAATTTAGTATGATTTTTTATGGAATATTTGAGGATTTTAGGCACTGAAATCACTGTAGGAGGGGCAAGCACCAGGCCACGAGAGTGGAGGGCGCGCCCACCTACCCTGGGCGCGCCCCACTGTCTCGTGGGCCCCTGGTGGCTCCCTCTCCACTTATTCCAGCACCCACACACTCCATCTTCTTCCCAAAAAAATCCCCGTCCAGCTCAAGCACGAGTTCTAGCTCGTTTTGCTGCGATTTTCGATATCCTTGCTCAAAGCTCCATTCACAAAACTGCTTTGGGAGATTGTTGCTTGGTATGTGACTCCTCCATTGGTCCAATTAGTTTTTGTTCTAGTGCTTTATTTATTGCAAATTTTTGCTGCTTAGGTGACCATGTTCTTGAGCTTGCATGTTAAATTTATGAGGTCCCAAGTAATTTTAATGTTTGATATAGGCTCTAGGCACTTGTAGGAGTAGTTGCTACGAATCTTGTTTATTTTTATTCACTTATATTTTGAAGTTACTAAAATTTCAGAATTTTTTCAGAAAAAGAATTATGTCTAGGAGATTGTACCAAGGTGGTTCCTCATTAAAGAAAGGACCCAGGATTGCTATACGTGAGCAAGATGTTGAATTACCGAGGGACGCGGATGTACGAGCTTGTGAGTGGCCATCCGATGATTTTATGGTCGAAGCAGGCTTTAAGGAGGAATTTGACGCGTATGTGCGTAATGCTGAGCTAGAGGACTTCTTACAAGATAAGTGTCCTCAGTACTATCAATTGACTGATTCCTTTGTGTCGAGGTTTAAGTATAACTGTACGCGTAATTCTCCTAGTGTCCTATTTGATATTTATGATACATCTTATACCATGGACTTAGAGGATTTTACAACTGCTTGCAAACTTCCACAGTGGGGTAATATTAATGATCCCCACAAATCTGAATTTAGAGACTTCCTTGCTAGTATTACTGTGGGAGAATCTAGGGACATAGCACAAGCTACCATAGGGAGCATTCATTTTCCTGCTATATGTTATTTTTCTCTTTTCATTGGTAGATGCATTAACGGTAAAGATGAAGCATGTCATATGTGTGTCCCTGATCTTTGTGTCCTCAAGAGTGATGTATTAGGTTATAAAGGTTATAACTTGGGGGCAATAGTTGCACGTAGGTTGCAGAATAATGGTAGAACTAGAGATTTATTTGGAGGAATTTATGCAACCCGTGTGGCTAATTATCTTGGTATAGCCCCACGAGAGGGGGATATGATGTTACCTCCTGCTTATTTAGATTATGACGCTATGGTCAACCATCACTTTCTTAGGAGGAATGAACAATTCCTCCAATATCGACTAATCTATGACAGACGCAACGTCGTCCATGTTACTCTTCCTGCTCCTCCTTTTTGATTATCAGGCAAAAGGAAGATATGTTGTTACCAGGGAGGAAGCAGCTGAACATGAGGGGAGAGCGGAGGCAGCTCGCCAACATGCCGCTGCTCAGGAGGCGGTTGCTGCTGCATCTCAGTACGACCCAGCTACAACTACGGATATCAGCCAGGCGGTCCTTGGTATTAGACCAACTTAGGCCAAAATCCTAAGCTTGGGGGAGTACGTATTTCTCACCGACTTTACATTCATGTTCACACACTAGTCGTCGGTGCTCATACTCTTTCATTGTATTATCCATGCTAGTTTCATTTCCTTTTTCTCGCTTTCTTCCTGTGTGTTTGATAAACCTTAAGAAAAACCAAAAAAAATAGTTAGTTTAATTTCCATGCTTGTAGTAGAATTAAAATGAAAACCCAAACAGATTTCTCGTTCTTCTTCTTACTTGTTGGGAGCTTTCCCGTGTAAATAGTTTTATTTTCTTCTCTTTTCTTTGGGGGTCAAGAGTAGAAGACCAAATTGAAAATGTTTAGTGGCTCTCATATGCATGATTGTTTATTTAACTTAGAGCCCATATTACCATGTCTTCTCTCTTGAGTTGAATGCTTGCAGATTCCAGCTTAGTCCAATGCACGTGCACTATTATTATTATACACATCGTTCGGTCGTGCAAGCGAAAGGCAATAATGACGATATATGATGGACTTATTGAGATGAGAAAAGCTGGTATGAACTCGACCTCTCTTGTTTTTGTAAATATGATGAGTTCATCGTTTCTGATTCAACTTATTATGAACTAAACATATTTGCAATGACATTTAGAGATTATAGTCGCTTGTGCCATGCTTGATTAGCTATGAGTTATATTACCTTGTGTGCCAACATGCTATTAGAATGATTATGATGTGGTATGATGGGATGGTATCCTCCTTTGAATGAATTGAGTGACTCGACTTGGCACATGTTCACACATGTAGTTGAAACAAATCAACATAGCCTTCATGATATTTATGTTCATCGTTGATTATATCCTACTCATGCTTGTACTCGGTGTGAATTGATTTTAATGCATGTTTATGACTGTTGTCGCTCTCTCAGTTGGTCGCTTCCCAGTCTTTTGCTAGCCTTCACCTGTACTAAGCAGGAATACTGCTTGTGCATCCAAACTCCTTAAACCCCAAAGTTATTCCATATGAGTCGGCCACCATATCTTCCTATATGCGGTATTTACCTGCCGTTCCAAGTAAATTTGCATGTGCCAAACTCCAAACCTTCAAATGAAATTCTGTTTTGTATGCTCGAGCAGCTCATGTTACAACTAGGGCTGCCTATATCTTCCATGCTAGGTGGGTTATTCTCAAGAAGAGTGGACTCCTCTCCTCATTCACGAGAAAGGGCCGTTAACTGGGATGCCCAGTCCCATGATCCAAAAAGATCAAAGCAAATCAAAATAATTAAACAAAACTCCCCCAGGGTTGTTGTTAGTTGGAGGCACTCGTTGTTTCGAGCAAGCCATGGATTGATGCTTGTTGGTGGTTGGGGGAGTATAAACCTTTACCATTCTGTTTGGGAACTGCCTATAATGCATGTAGTATGGAAGATACAGCCATCTCATAGTTGTTGCGTTGACAGTGAAAGTATGCCGCTCAAAATGTTATTCAATCTCTATTTTAAAATCAAGCTCTGGCACCTCTACAAATCCCTGCTTCCCTCTGCGAAGGGCCTATCTATTTACTTTTATGTTGAGTCATCACCCTTCTTATTAAAAAGCACCCACTGGAGAGCACACTGTCATTTGCATTCGTTATTATTGGTTTATATTGGGTATGACTTGACTGGATCTCTTTTACCATGAATTACAATGTTTAGTCAGTCCTTGATCTTTAAAGGTGCTCTGCATTTATGTTTTTCGGTCTCAGAAAGGGCTAGCAAGATACCATCTTGTTATATCATGTTATGATTATTTTGTGAAAGTGTTGTCATCCGAGTTTTATTATTATGGCTCGCTAGTTGATAATGCTATTGATATGAGTAATTGTGAGACCTAGGGGTTATTGTGAGTATGGTTAGTTCATAATATCTACTGAAACCTGAATGCTGGCTTTGCATGTTTACAACAACAAGAGCAAACAGAGTTTGTAAAAGTTTTTCTTTATCACTTTCAATTTATCAACTGAATTGCTTGAGGACAAGCAAAGGTTTAAGCTTGGGGGAGTTGATACGTCTCCAACATATCTACTTTTCCAAACACTTTTGCCCTTGATTTGGACTCTAACTTGCATGGTTTGAATGAAACTAACCCGGACTGACGCTGTTTTCAGCAGAACTGCCATGATGTTGTTTTATGTGTAGAAAACAAAAGTTCTCGGAATGTCCTGAAAATCCACGGAGGCACTTTTTGGAAAATAAAAAATTCTGGCGAAAGAATCAAGACCAGGGGCCCACACCCTGTCCACGAGGGTGGGGCGCGCCCCCCCAGGCGCGCCTGTCTTGTGGGCCCCCGAGGCTCATGACCTCAACTCCAACTTCATATATTCCGTCTCGCGGATAAAAAAATCAGAGAGAAAGTTTCGTCGCGTTTTACGATACGGAGCCGCCGCCAAGCCCTAATCTCTCGTGGAGGGCTAATCTGGAGTCCGTTCGGGGCTCCGGAGAGGGGGATTCGTCGTCGTCGTCGTCATCATCAACCATCCTCCATCACCAATTTCATGATGCTCACCGCCGTGCGTGAGTAATTCCATCGTAGGCTTGCTGGACGGTGATGTGTTGGACGAGATTTACCATGTAATCAAGTTAGTTTTGTTAGGGTTTGATCCCTAGTATCCACTATGTTATGAGATTAATGTTGGTATGACTTTGCTATGCTTAATGCTTGTCACTAGGGCCCGGGTGCCATGATTTCAGATCTGAACCTATTGTGTTTTCATGAATATATGTGTGTTCTTGATCCTATCTTGCAAGTCTATAGTCACCTATTATGTGTTATGATCCGACAACCCCGAAGTGACAATAATTGGGATACTTCTCGGTGATGACCGTAGTTTGAGGAGTTCATGTATTCACTATGTGCTAATGCTTTGTTCCGGTTCTCTATTAAAAGGAGGCCTTAATATCCCTTAGTTTCCGCTAGGACCCCGCTGCCACAGGAGGGTAGGACAAAAGATGTCATGCAAGTTCTTTTCCATAAGCACATATGACTATTTACGGAATACATGCCTACATTACATTGATGAATTGGAGCTAGTTCTTTGTCACCCTATGTTATAACTATTACATGAGGAATCGCATCCGACATAATTATCCATCACTGATCTATTGCCTACGAGCTTTTCACATCTTGTGCTTCGCTTATTTACTTTTCCGTTGCTATTGTTACAATCACTACAAAACCCAAAAATATTACTTTTGCTATCGTTACCTTTATTATCGTACTACTTTGCTACTAAATACTTTGCTGCAGATACTAAGTTATCCAGGTGTGGTTGAATTGACAACTCAAGTGCTAATACTCAATAATATTCTTTGGCTCCCCTTGTGTCGAATCAATAAATTCGGGTTGAATACTTTACCCTCGAAAGCTGTTGCGATCCCCTACACTTGTGGGTTATCACGTAGTAAGGTCTGCATCAGCTGCCGAACGCATTGAATCAAGCACCTCAAAGCGTTGGTTCTTCAGGTCAAGGCAGATCGCGTAGTGGTGACCACACTTGTCGTGTTGGTCATGTGGTGCAAGCTCCTGGAACATGGGGAACAGGACCTGCAAGTAAAATGAAGGAAATGAGAAGCAGAGTTCACATGAAGAACAACAAGGGGACAAAAAAAAGTAGAATCACATAGAATGTTCAGTTATAGTGGGTAGTTAAAAGAAAGTTGCCGTCCATGTATGAACAAAGTTGCACTGTATTTTACTTTGAAGTTGCCACATAGTTTGCACGGGGATGCAAATCAAAAAGTCAGTTTACATGGCAGCTGTTGCCACATGAAACATCTTCCACATAAACAGATTGCAGCTACTGGCAAAAAAACATACCATGGGAAAAAAGTGCAAACAGGGAAGGAGTACTCACACATTTCTTCACTGTGAGCTTGAATTCACCGTGCGCAGCAAAATTCTTCCTCGGGATTTTGTGGTGGAAGTCACCATCCCATATTTTGCAGGTCACACTGTAATGCATGATTGTTTTGTCGGGAGACATATCCATATGCTTGTTGATGTAGTCAATCCCACATGCAACTACATTCGTCAACATTTTACCGAGTGGCCTCACGGACTCGGCAAGATCACGCAGGTCGACGTACGTCACTTCGCATTGAATGACCTTGGTTCTGTCCAAACATGAGCTGTATGAAAATGATATAACATGAAAGAATCATGTCTACTAAGTAAAAAAGGAAGAACTAAAACGTAAGCGGGTCATATCTAGAAAGTAGAAAAAGATGAATGGTAGAAAGAGCAAAGCAAAATTAGAGATTATGTCATGTGGTCATTACGCTTTCAGCTCCTTCATGTGCTTGCTGCTGGCCCTCGCATTTCCAAATCGCTTGACAATATCGTACAGCTGGTTCTGCTCCTTTGTGGCCTTGACTTCGGGCTCGTAGTCTTCCGCGGGAGGTGGGTGAACTACCCTCTACTGCCTCACAGAACCAGGGGTGGCACTCCTAATGGTATCCTCAGATATCGTATCTGCAGGCACATTGGAACTTGATTGCCCCTGACCTCGTGAGGACCTCCTCTGCAATGCTGCCTCCTCAATCCTGCGGTAAACCTCATCAAGTTACGGCGAAATCTCCTCAGGGGTGCCTGCAAGGATCGAAATGTGGGTTAGGATACCTGGAAAACAAAACAAATGTAGTGCGAAAGAGAAAAGGTGCATGATATGAAATGTAGGTACAAAAAGTGGGGAGTTGCCATGTGGAAGCAAATCTAGTTGCCAGGTGTATTGTACTGTTATTGCCATGTGAAAGCAACTGCAGTTGCCATGTTATGTCAACTCCAGTTGCCATGTTATGTCAACTCCAGTTGCCATGTGGTTGCCGAATGAGAAATGCAGCATGGAAACAAAAATGCAGGTGACATGCTGCAGCAAATCCAATTGCAATGTACAGAGCATTGTAGTTGCCATGTGACAACAAATACATTTGCCATGTTTTATCAACTTTAGTTGCCATGTGGTCGCCGAATGGAAAATACAACATGGCAACAAAAATGTAGGTAAGATAGTGCAGCAAATCCGGTTTCCATGTCATCACATAGCAGTTGCCATCATAGGTGAGAACCCAAAAAAATTTTGCTTGGGATAAAAGTCAGACTATAGAGGTGTATACAATAAAAAGATAAACGCATAAGAAATGTACCTTGGACGATCGGCTCTGCGAACTTGACAGCCTTCCTGCCCTTGACCATTAGCTGCGCCATCATTGCGGGCATGCCTCCCGGGAAAGCAAAGGCAACTGGCATAGGATCTGGCACCACTGGTTGATCTTGACTGATGCCAAGGCTGAAGCTTGGTGGGGTGCAGGACATTGGGTGCCTCTCATGCCTACTGGACGAACCGCGAACAACTTCCGAGGCAGAATCCAAGGGTGAAAGATCAACAAACATATCTGAATCAGCCGCTGCAGAATCATCGGGCTTATTTGTAGGGCGGGGCGTGTTGTCAGCGGTATCAGCCGCAGCTTTCTTGACAATTTTCTTGTTTGGGCTGTAGGGGACACCAACATTGACCGGGAGCTTGGAAGTGCGCAGATTTAAGCTGGGGATTTCCACTGCGGGTAAAGGCGCAGTCTGCTCCGGACGTTCACCTGCGTCACTCATGCCCGGCTTGACACCTGCATCAGTTGTGCTCCGGTCTTCCGGTTTCTCCATAACATTGCTTTTGGCAGGTGGCGGGAGCAGTGTGGACGCAGGAACATAACCAGACTCATCTCTGCTGCTCCTAGCTACAGATGGTGCGTTGGGTATGTCTGTTGATTGCTTGAGGGGGCTACGATGCCTAGGTGGAAGACCAGCACGTGAAACAGTCACCTTAGCAGTATCTGCACCAACAGGAGCTGGAGCTACTGTGCCAAGACTCTCACCTGTAGATGGCATATCATTATGAACTGCCGCCTCGGCCACTACATCGTGGACACGGAGTGCCACCACGCACGCGCTTAGAATCGAGTGTCGGATGGCGGGAATCTTCCTTGCTTAGGTTGGTCTCGGGGCGTCCACTTCAGCGCTTGCGATGGGGTGGCATGGCTCTAACACATCCTTCATTGCGGAAGAGTGGGCAATATTTCAGCTGTCTGGCGAATCTTGACTCGTCACTCCCGATGTCTGGATGCTGTTGTTCTAGCTGCACATCTGCAACCGGCGGAGATGGTCGGCCACTTGCGTCAGAGTTAGTTGGAACAGTTGACGGTGTAGCAGCAGTTTTGTCGACTGGCGCCTCATGAACATCTGAGTTGGCCCCTGTTGACAACTTTGAATGAAGGCGTTCGAGTGGGTCCCTAATGATATGCTTGGCCGCGCGTGTAGTAGTCTTCTTCACCCTGCAAAAAAGAAAGCACATGAAAAAGGTATTAAGAAATGAACAAAAAATATTTGCCATGGTAGAAATCTAAAAAATGAAAAGTAGGTGGAAAAGCTGGTAGTTGCCATGTAGGTGGAATAAGAGTTGCCATGTGGCATAGTTAGCAGTTGCCATGCAAATCCAGCAAGAGTTGCCATGCTAGCCAACTTGAAGAATGATAAAAATGTCTGATCTGCCAGGAATGCAATTTCAAAACTAGGTATGTGGTGAGCACACAAGCCAATGCAAAGATAGCAGTTGCCATACAGGTACAAAAAGAGATGTCATTTGGCCTAGATAGCAGTTGCCATGCAAAAACAAGCAGGAGTTGCCATGTAGTTAAAAAGGAATGAAATCATTTGAAAAACAGAAGTTGCCATGTGGGAATGATGACAGAAGCCCATGTGGCAAGCTGAACAGATGCATTGAAAATTCAAAAATATAGCACTATGGCAATGAAAGCACATGGAAAACCTACTTCTTGACTGGCTTTCTAATGTCTGACAACATGACAGGATCCCCGGTGTTGGACGTCGTCGTACGAGGAGATGACCTGGTGGAAGGGGTGTCACCAGCAATGGGGGCACCTTTGTTCAACCGAGCAGAAACACGGGTTGGCATTGGTGCATGTTTCTTCGTAACTGCTCGTCCACTAGCTATCGCCTCACTGCATGTATAAGATGGAGGCAAAAAAGGTGGCAATTGTCAGACAGCAAACTCATTGCCGCGCTTAGCAAAAACAAATGCAAAAAGGGGTCAGTCTGTTCCAAAAATATAGACAAAACAAAATACTAAATAAAAGTCGAACCTCCTAGCAGCTACGGAATCGGTCCTAGACCTCTTGCCAGGAGAACCCTGCCCAACATCCTCTGGAGCCCTCCCCCTCTTTGAGAGCAACACCCCCTCACCTCTCGCAGTCGTATGTTCTTTGACTTTCTCCGGTGGGGGGACATCTGGTGCATCCTTGCCCTTATTACCACCTGCATGAACTTCAACATGTTCATCATCATCGGTGTCGTGTTGCATGTTCTCCATGTCATGGTCGTCATCCTTGTTGAGACCAACGTCTCCATCTAGTTCATCTTGTGTGTCATCAAGCTCTTGGGAACTGTTGTAGTCATACCGGCCACGGCAAACAGTTGGCCGATGTGTCCGTTCTGGGACAAATGTAGTGAAGCGCCTGCAACAACGCGTGTTTGTCGAGCCATTAAGGGACGTCCAACCCTCAACCAACTTCCCGAGCAAGCTGGTCATTCCGGATGCAAACTGCCCAATTAGATGCTCAACAGGTGCCCTCGCCTGTGCACGAAACAAGAAGCAGCAATAACCAACCATATTAAAGTCACTTGCACGAGATCAAAAATAATCCAAGGCAACCATAGATATATATCTTTAATTACCTCAGTAGGGCAAGACGGAGCTGAGTGCACGTCCATACACTTTCCAAAGTTTTGAGGCCCCCCAAACACGCTGTAGTCTATAGCATGCTTGGCCATAAGCTGGAAATAACAAAAAAATAGCTAGGATGTAAGAGAGAGAACGATGAACACTGACTAACAGTTCATGTATTGCAAATACAACAAAAAAAGAAGACGATAATATAAGTTTCAGCACGAATGACAGAGTTGCCATGTGGAGTGAGACATGGATACCATGCGCAGACAGCCATGGCTAACAAAGGTAGTCATCTCTTGTTAACCACAGACGGTTGCCACATGACGATTTTTTCATATGTTATGCCGCAAAAATTTGTAAGAATGTCGTGTAGAGAAAGAAACCAGAACTAAACTGCAGTTTTCCATATTGGTATCAGTTACCCTGTCTGCAGCAAGCACAACCTTGACAGCATCGTAAGTCCATGCAAAAACAACAAACTTGTGCATAGGCGGCGGGCCTCCTGTCCCAGTGAAATCCACGGTGGACAGATCAAGACAGTCGACGTACATGAGCTGATGTACAACAATTTTAAAAAGAAAGAAATATCAGTTGCCATCATGGTATTTTGCAAAAAACAGGCTAATGTATGTTCCTACGATCATCAAGTTGAAGTGCATGAAAAGAGAAAAGAAGAAGTTGCCATCTGTATGATGGCAGTTGCCATCATAGTATGATGGCAGTTGCCATATTGTCATGATGGCAGTCACCATATATCCATGATGGCAGTTGCCATCTTGTTATGATCAGGTTGTCATGCATGAATAAAAGGTGTTAAAAGAGTGTTCACAGAAAGGACTGGTAAAAAATACCATTAAATGCAGTCGACAACCCTTCTGGTACATCTTGCTTGAGAATGCATCATGCAGAAAGTCGGCAATGAACTTGCACCAATTCACGTTCCTCACATCTTTCAGTTTCGCCTGCACCGCACAATTTTCAGGACAACAAGTTGCCGCATCAGAAATCAAATGGAAAAAACACCAAAAAATGTCAATGACTAGCTTGCACATGACATCGGAGCCAAAAGATTGTAGGAAAATAATGGAGTAAAGATAGATCATTCACCAGGATGGGGAAGCATTTGTTGCTTGGGCGAAGAGAAGTGGTCCGCGCGAAAACAGCTGAGATGAGGTACATGAGTAGTTTCATCTTAAAAACCTCGCCATGGGTTGTCATGGCCTGGAGCGAATCTGCCAGGACAGACGTGTTCGGCATGGATTCCAACCCAGGAAACAAACGGGGGAACAACGTTTCCTCGTTCTTATTATTGACCTCATACGGGACTTTGATTTCTCCACAGGGCACACCCAAAGTGCAGAACATGGATTCCTCGTTCAACGGCAATCTTCCACGTCCCGGAATCACAAATTCCCTGGGGGCGGGGTCGTAAATCTCACCAAGCCAGTCGCATACAGGTTTGACTAGATTCGTGCACCGGACATCCATTAGGGCCTACATACCCATCTAAGCAGCAGCTCCCTTCTGATCGTCGGTAAATCTGTCAGTCAATGAAGTCAGTCGTTCCTGCAAGGCCCTGTTGCGAGTACGTTTCTTCTTCTGCAAAAACAGACAAATGATCATTTGTTGCCATGTTTTCACTGTCATGAAATTTTAGTTCATAAAAGACGACTACAAGCTCGAGGTGGCAACCAATAACATATGCAGGAGGAGGAGGGGTGTGGACAGTTACCTCGTCCCATCTTTTCTCCATCCAGTTGCCTGATTCTGCTGTGGTGGATCCATGAAATCATCATCATCGTTTTGATGATCACCGCGAGCCATTCTGCTGAGGTAAGAAAAGACCAAATTGTCACGATGGAAATGAAATGCAGGAAGTAAGAAGTTGCCACCTAACGGAATGTACCTGCTACATGGGCTCGAGTGAAAATCTCTACTCCTAATGGAGCAGTTGGTAGTCTCCGCCGGTCAATTTTTGACCCACCACTTTCGTCCGGTTTTTTTCGTAGGTTAACCTTCGTAGATTTTTTTCGTCTCGCCGATTCATTTCGTTACTCCACCCGCCCTGTCGATAGCCCAACCGATTTTTCCTGTCGAAGCCCCGCCCCGTACGAAAAGAAAACCGGTGGAGAAAACTACCCAACGCACGCCCTGCCCCTCCTCCCTCCCGCAATCCCTAGCCTCGCATCTCCGCGGTCATATTCCCCACCTCTCTTTGCCCCGATCGATGGTGCCTCTGTGTGGCGGCGGCGTCAAGCGCCGGCAGCGTCACCTGGATCTCCTCGAGCCAGGGCCCTCCGCGCGCCAGCACCTTCCCCATCGTGCGTTATCTGTCTGCTCCGACGCACGGTGAGCGCGCTGCCGCCACCTTGTCGCTGATGTCCTGATCCATCGGCGGCAACGGCGGCTCCTTCTGGCCGGATCAAGCCGCGGAGTCCCGTGGGATCCCCTCCTTCGACAGTACCTCCTCATCTGGTGAGATCCCCTTCCCATGTCTGATGCCTCAAACCGTTCGGCAAGCACCAGCAAGTTTTTTTACTGAGTAATTAATGTATTGAATGCAAGATTGCATTCTTGCACGGACAGAGAGTGGAACACCACCTTCAGTTTCTCATCTGATCCCACTTGTGGACTCCATGAATGAAGTGAGATAACAATCCATTGGTCAATTACATTGCCTCTTTAGATGGTTTTTAGTGGGCATCAGACTTGGTTTAGATGGCTTTTGTTGTGAAAGAAAACTTATCTTTCTAAAGACTGTACTCTAAAACTTACATCTCATACTTGATTTTTCTTGAATAATTTTTTAGGCCTGATGTGTATCCAACGACATGGGAGATTAAAGATTTGCATGAGGCCGACGATTGTGATTTTGGCCTGTCTTGAATAATTTTGGCGGCGATCGGGTGATGATGATTACAAGCCGTAACCGTGAGTCCTTGACATTTGGCTAGCTAGCTGTTCTTATCTTACCATTATATGTCTTCCTCGGTATTGATTTGTGAATTATTTCTTTTTCAAACTATGCAGGAGGACTGCATGTGATGAGTTAAGGCACAAGAACTACGACCATTTAGCTCCAGCATAAGTACACAACCAATAAACAATGCATTTTCACGACGCAGACTTACGCATTACAGCTAACAGCTCATTGGCACACCCACATAATCTCATGCATTCAAATTGCTAGCTACACTAAATACGCCCAGATCTCGGTAGGAATCCAAGGTAACACTTATTGCTTACAAGTATTTACTTCATTTTCTTCATGTAAAAGAGAATGCAAGCTGAAATATAAAGTCTGCAGATTCCTCATGTATGTTCAATTTCGAATAGGAAGAACCATACCAACAGCATACATACATACTACAGTTCTGCATTTTAAATTTGAAGACCAAGGCAAAGCCCGATCGATGCAATTGGAGGTGAATGTCATTTTCTTGCTTGTATTTAATCTTAGAAAACAGAATCTCATCAAGTGAAAATCCATGAGCATTGCAGTCCAATTGTTCTAGGGTTGGAACCGGACATGTATTTGGATCTTTGCTTGGAACATGTGATTACGCAAAGTTGAGGAAGTATGGACTCATATCCTTTAAGGGTTTGTTCCCATCTTGTGGGGCAGCAGGATCTGAGTCCCACTATGAGGATCAGCCTTGAGATCAGCTACCGGCGTCATACTGCCCCCACAAGGTAAACCCGCCATTTATCTGGGGTCCCAAATTGCAGTGTTTGTCCCTCTTCATTTGTTATTAGTCTCTGCGATTTCATTCTTTAGCATCTGATGTGGCAGACCGTTTAATCAATTTTCGTGGATAGTCTAGCTCATGTGTTTGTGATCTAAGTGGTGCCACATGTTTCTTCATGAAGCCTCACAAGAAAGTTAGATTCTTCTCCATATCTTCAAATTGGCTGTTTATTGATGAGCTAGGTTGATTTGAGCCGTCTTCTATAAGTGCTCAATTGCAACCTTAAAACCAGTCGCAAAATTGTTTTGGTCCATGTATGACTTAAATAACATACTGTGTATTTAACTATTGATGTGTATAGGAAATTATTTACTTCTATATACGGATATCTTCGTTACATAAAAAAAGTTACGGTGTACTAATTGGTAAGTAAATAAATTTAAAATAGTCAGTATGATTGTTCTTCTCTTCTCAAGTCTCGGATCTATTTAGACCTATTTTGTTTTTGTACTGACTCTTGAATTTTCTGCTTTCTATTTCTGAACCCTTTTGATATGTTCCTTACTCTTGATTTCAGACTTTTAAGGTATGTTCTTCTTCAGGGATTGCAGAGAGCATGGACCACCGTATGGAAGAAGGAGATGCCATCCTTGACTGTCGTTTTCTTTGGTGTGTTGCTGCCATTTTTCTAATTTTTGCACTATAGAGACCTCAGTCTTTCCATGTAGGTCATGCCTTCTAATCAGTCTTTTGACTCTTATGTACGTGTGTGCTCTTGCATTACTTAATAGATCTTGTTGTATACGATGATCCATTGTCGGTTATACAAAGGTTCTGATTTTAAAATTTTGTAATGTTCAGTTTAGATTTAATTTTATTCCACCTCTTTTTGAATGGACAACGTGTGTGCTGTTTAAACGATCACATGTGAAATTCATAGGCATTGTGAGGGCATGGAGAAAGGATTCAATTTCTGATTTTTTTTTCAGGGTTCGGAGCTATTACCTGCTACACCTACACACATGGAAAACTTAAACTTAGCAGTCCAAAATTAAGCAGCAAACTTTATTGCCAGTCATCTGAAAATTCAGTGACATCTGCTGACACATGAGTTTCATTTTTTAGCAGAGTAGGTAGATGATGCAGATGACAGTTCTACCTCTCTGACAGAAACAAGAACTTTCTAACCAAGGGCATACCTACAGGACAGCAGGAAGTCCTAAGGCACGCATCACACATTCACAAAAGATATGGAGCTGATATTTTAGATTAGTCTGAAGCTTTGAACCTTACCAACGCCCGTGATTTGACTCTTGGTGCTTGTGAGTTCTGAATGAAGTACAAGCAGCCAATCTATGAATGATTTCTCATAGTATGTTACATGCTCTGATGTCATTTATGGCAGTTGTGTTCATCGTTTAACCTATCTAGCAATCTATCTTCAGTTCGCTCGAATTGTTTCTTGTTTTGTGGTTACATCTTACATGCATGGTTTGTAGAAGTAAGGGTCCATCTAGCAATCTATTTTCAGTTAACTAACTACTCCCTCCGTTCCGATTTACTCGTCGTGGTTTTAGTTCAATTTTGAACTAAAACCACGACGAGTAAATCGGAAAGGAGGGAGTAGAAGACAATGGTATTATTATTCTTAATTTCCTATATTAAAGAAGTATGTTGCCAAGAACCCTTTGGGTCCTCCTATTCACATCTGGTGGTGGCTCCTCATACGCTTCTTCATGTGCGAGATCTATTGGTGGCTCCTCCTCCCTCCACAGATCTTTATATTTTGCCATTGCTAAAGGTACATGCCTTCATCCTAGAAGAGCCTGATTTTTCTTTTGATTGCATACATCATTAGCTTGCCAGTTTAATAGTCAAATAGGAAATCAAATTCTTCCTAAGATCATGAACGGATTTTCTATAGTTTGGTTGCAAACTTAATGAACCGGTTCCTCAACATTCCAGATTGTGATGATAAGGTTCACAGGAGATTCAAGTACGTCTTCTGTCTAGAAAGGATAAATTGGTGTCCGATTTGACCACAAGCATATGATCTTTGCTCCACAAGGTTGTGCTTTGATAAGGCGTGATGCTCTTTTTTGTGTAAGTTGACAAACTCTGGTGAATGAATTGCAATTTGTTTGCTTTAATCATGATAGTGTACATGAGTATTTGGCTAATTATTATTGCTTAATTTATGTTTCCATCAAAACAGCGAATTTACATACGTCTAATTGATATTTGAACTGATGGTATAAAATTGTTTTGATCTCAAAATATTGAGAAGACATGGATTCAACTAGGGAGGAGTAGAGGAAGACCATGCAAATGAGGGATATGTATGATATGTGTCCTAGCACCTTTCATAAGAAGTTTTTTTTGCGGAGATGTTCATAAGAAACTAATTCTGAAAGTGAATTTTCTAGCAAGAATCTAGCAAGGGTGACCTGACATGTGTCATCACAAATATACAATGACAAGTGATGTGTATTTGTTCTTCCATTGTTACTTTGGGTTTATTTTAACATATCTCCATAGTGATTTGCTACAAGTTAATGATTTTCATTGTTTGTTTGTTGTGCAAGTTTTGGCGGGCTGTGAGCTGGATGTGCTATTAGTCATGGTGCCAAGCTTGGATTGAGGAGACGGATAGAAGAAGGTGATTTTTTTCGCACTGTGCAATGTACTCCATGACATGAATTGATGATTGTTTCTCCTCGACGCACACTTGCTTCATCGATGCCAGGTCAATGCGCTTGAGGAGGCGGCAGTAGCACACCTGTGGTCCAAATCTAGGTGAATTATTGTGGCTGATCTAGAGGCCTGATCTAGAGAACGACAGAGCCTAACGTTAGTGCGATGGTGGCTGGACACACCATCCGGAGGCGAGCAACGGCTGCTGCGGGCAGCCGCTTGGAAGGAAGCGAAGGCCATGGAGGAGGAGGCTATGCATGGTGGAGGAGCAGGTCGTGCGCTGCCGCGGACAGGAAAGTGGCGCCCGGCTCCAAGCACGCCATCGTCCAAGTTGCGCTTGGGCTTCCCTCCAGCAGGTCCACGCCGTATCTTAGGTCGTGATCGGGCTGACAGCGGGTTGGCCACTACACTCGACCATGTGCTCTGCTGACCTCGATGCCCATATTTTCCTAGACACCATGGCACGAGTACCGACCTCATAGGTTGAACTGATGGATGTTGGTATTTTGATCTTGCTATGTGAAATAGTACGATGTAATCTATGGAGCTGAAGCTGTAACTAGATCGGTGCATTCCAATTAATGAATTGGTGCCTTCTGTTTCAGTTTCGAACTTGGATGTGAGCATGTGCATCTATTACTTGCCTGTTCACGCTGCATAGTGCCTGCACTCAAATTTTGGCTAGCCTTAATGGCTTATCTGAATTTTATAATCCTTACTTTCAATACATATCTCAAGAAAACAAGCTATGTTATGACTTCTGAGGTCAAGCGGAGGTGACTGGATAACTCTAGCAAGCTGTAAAAAACCATGTTTACGGAACTACAAGGTATGTTTTCCACCAAAATCACTTCATTATATCCAGATGCATGAATTTTTGAACAAATGCAGACTATATGACTGCTAAAAAGCAACTTGACAACCAATCTTCAATTAGTTGTGAGATACAAATATAGATGCAAACATGTCAAGTCTAATGTGGCATCAAATTCTTTAATTGTTAAATTGTAGGTGCAAATATGTCAAGTCTAATGTGGCATCGAATTCTTATTAATGTTAAGTCTAATCTGCAGTTTGATATTACAAATATGTTATACTTTGATTTATTTGCTATCTTACTGTCATATCCGTGTCAAGCAAAAGCCGACGCCTCTATTTCCGGTGAGGCCAACCATCTAAAATACCTCCTCCATCTTAAATCCATTGATATACTTTTTTGTTACATGCTTTTTATATATAGATATTAGAATTGGAACTATTTGGAAATATCACTTAACTGTT
Organism: Aegilops longissima; assembly: GCA_021605205.1. NCBI lineage: Eukaryota > Viridiplantae > Streptophyta > Magnoliopsida > Poales > Poaceae > Aegilops > Aegilops longissima. Next base: position 538,544,542 of record CM038678.1, read on the forward strand.
GGACCTTTTTTGCAGTATACATCTTGGCTGGCCTCAACATATAGTTTTTTTCTCAAATTATGGGTTTTCTTCTTCTGTTTGTTCGTGCATGGTTTCCTTCTGGTGATCCATAATGTCAGTGGTGTTGCTACTTCTAACTTCTATTGATCCTTAACAAGTGCATACTATTTCGTTTGGATAGATCTTTATATATTTAACTTATGTGTGTTTTTGAAGAATTTGGTACTTTAGAGTCTTTCTATTATATTATCTTTGAACCTACTTAGAATAGATTAGTAGTATGATATAGTGAAGTAATCTAATTCAATTTTCTTTTTCATTGCAACCACTTAATTTCAATTGGGTCAAAATAAGAAAATCAAAGACAAAAATTTTCAGCCATAAGTAGAACACCAGAGCTAATTGATACACCATTTAGAAAATTGATACACTGTTGCAGGGAGAGCAGCGCACGCAGCGATGGTTAAGGGCTTAGTACCTGTTGACCTCGTCTGTGGCCGCTGTTGGTCGGTGAAGGAGGCATGCATGAGGTGGTGCAAGGGCATGCTGGTGACGGAGTCGCGCATCATGAGGCCAGTGAGTAACGCTCGAACCTGCCAGGCGCTCGGGCCGACGGGATGGGGTTGGCGCGGTGACTCAAGGAGGAGGATGTAGTTATGGGGGAGGGAGTGACGACGGAGGGGCTTCGATGGCCCGAGGAGACCCTACATCATAATCAAGGAGGACCCTACATATAAAGGAAATAGAGCAGTCTATATCATTAGTCTATTACTGGATTTTTAGAAGAAGGAAAAGGGGAGAAATGGCTGTTTTTTCTACTCTACAATTTCTTTAAAATTGGTGTACATATATCAAGAAGAACTTGGTTGCAAAAGTGATCAAACATAACATTCAACACAAACACATTGGTTTTGTAATTAAATGCCTAAGATCTTATAATTTTGAATTAAATTGTTTGATTATACAATCAGTTCACATTATTTGGTGTAGCATGATGTTTAACATTTTAGAGTTCCATCCTTTTTAGTAACGAAATAACGACAAACTCATATTAGTGGATCCATAAAAGTGAATGATATTAGTTTGACGAGGTTATATAGCAAGGCAATTCTTGTTTGACGAGAATAATGAAAAACCAAGCAGCAAAAGAAGATAAATTTGGAAAGAAGAGATAATTTTTCGCTCGAGGGTGGGGCTGTAAGGAATCTGTGGCACGAGTAAACAAAAGCATCTTGGTCGCCATATAGAAAAACATCTTGGTTGCCTCCTCTCTATCTCGTCCCATCTTGTTGCCAGGCATAGAAGAGAGGAGGGAGAGCCGAGGAGCGTGGTGGCCTCTAGCTGTTGCCCGGGAAAAGGTAAAGGCCGCGGCATGACTACCCGTCACAATGCCGCTGCTGCTTGCGTGCTTGTTTCCCTCCTTACACCCCCACGTCCAACTCGATCTTCGGCTGCCGCAACGCCGTAGATGACCAAGTCTAGCGCCCGCGCCCGCCGCCCTCTTGTGAATGGCCAACTGATGGCCGAAGGTGGGGAAGGCTTTGATAGTATGATAGTATCATGTGTGTTAGCTGATTGTCAAGAAAAAGATGTGAGTTAGTTGAGACGGCATTATTCTTGGTTATTTTAGCTCCGTGAGTAGCATCTTAAATTTTTTTCAAAAGCCCGTGGCAACGCACGGGCGTTTTACTAGTGTCAACTAGTGAATGCAAATATCACATGAACATGCACGCACCCCCCTATGATTGTCGAAAACATAAATGTTGCAATTAAGCACATTGGTTACATTTGAAAAAAATGTACAAATCGTAATGCACTTAAAAACAAAATGTTGAAGTTGCCATGTTAGCACAAGATATTACGAAAGAAAGCCACAAATCTTCCACTGCACAAACATAAAATGTGGCAGCTCACACCCTGTCCTCATACAAGAATGACTTGCCATGTGTTCAATGGCAAAATGTGCTAGGTTGAAATTGCCATGTTAAAATGCAACACATAATTCAAAAAAGCGATGAAAAACATCTACTGAACAACCTGAAATTGCAACGCACACACTGACCTCATATCAAAAATGAGTTGCCATTTAGTACGGACAAATATGTTCAGATATCACAAGTCATCTTGGCAAAACACGAAACTGGGCCTGCCGTACAATGAATTTGCCACATTATCCTGCCTATAACATGGCAACAGACATGCTGTGTTCAGACAAATACTTGCCACATGGAAAGCATATATATGGCATCTGACACAATTGATGTGCAAATTAGTTGCCATCTGGTGCACATAGTTGCTGAAACTGACAAGACTACCTAGTTACTATACTTTGCCATGCCACATTATCCTGTCAGTTGCCACGAATCAGTGTGGCAAAGCACAAAAAATTGGGTATGTAGTACAACCAATTTGCCACATTATCCTGTCTACAACATGGCAACAGCCACAATGTGTTCACAGTCTATTTGCCACAAAAATATGCTATCCATGTGGTAACTGACACAGTTGATGTGCAGATTCGTTGCCATCCAGTGTAATTGGTTGCTAAAACTGCAATGACTACCTATTTACTACACTTTACCGTGCCTACAGTGTGGCAACTATCACAGTCATTCAGGAAATTAGTTGCCACATGGAAAGCATATTTGTGGCAACTATCACAGTCATTCAGGAAATTAGTTGCCACATGGAAAGCATATTTGTGGCAACTATCACAGTCATTCAGGAAATTAGTTGCCACATGGAAAGCATACTTGTGGCAACTATCACAATCAATCAGGAAATTAGTTGCCACACATTCATGATAGTTACTCAAACTACCATGTTTCCCTTCATACTGCAGTTTGAAAAACAACTAACTAGATCTAGGGTTCAATGGCAACTATAATGACTTGAAATTCATCGCCAAAATTCTCCCCGAACTGATCGCAAATAGCAATTCGAAGCAATGCGCAACTATCAGACATAAAAACGACGGCCCAATCCCAAGGCACAACCAGTATGTGTCTCCGGACAGGCCGAACCACACCGGCGTGACCGCCACCGCGGTGGCGACGAAACTGCCCAGTGCCACCAAAAACGGCAAGCATAGGACTCCGCCGCCGGCGGGAACGCCGGCGCATCGCGAACCCGCCTGAATCTCTATGAATCTAAAGCGAAGCATCGAACACGGAGGGCAGGGGAGAAAATGCAGGCAAGGATTTTGAGAGTGGGAGCGAGCATTACCTTCAATCTGTAGGCGCTCCGGCGAAGCCGCTCCAGTCCGGCGAGCACCACCGACGGCCGCGAACGCCATCGACTCTTCCGCCTCCGCCGTCGCCTTCTCCCCTCGTCTTCTCCTCCAATCGTCTGAAATGCGAAGTGGGTTGTGCGAGTAACTGTGTGGAGGAGTAAATGGAACCGTGAGGGGGAGGGGGCGAAGTGCGCGACGTGTTTGACGTCAACCACGGTCGGCGTGTGGCGTGCGGGCGCATAGCAGTTCCACCGCACGCCCCCGAGTGGCAACCGCTGACCGGGGGGGCAACCGACATGTGGGTGAACCATGTCACACACCACACACGCGCCTTGTCCTACGTGGCACCGAAAATCGCCCAGACTGTGCCAAGATTCGTGCATATACTGCTGGACGGCGATGGATGTGTGTGGTCGAGATGGCTAACGCCCACACGTGTGGGCGTTAACATTTTAGATATTTTATTGTATGAGATGATCGTGTTTTGTAACCGAGTTATCGGCAACTGGCAGGAGCCATATGGTTGTCGCTTTATTGTATGCAATGCAATCGCCCTGTAATTGCTTTACTTTATCACAAAGCGGTAGCGATAGTCGTAGAAGCAATAGGTGGCGAAACGACAACGATGCTACGATGGAGATCAAGGTGTCGCGCCGGTGACGATGGTGATCATGACGATGCTTCGGAGATGGAGATCAAAAGCACAAGATGATGATGGCCATATCATATCACTTATATTGATTGCATGTGATGTTTATCCTTTTATGCATCTTATTTTGCTTTGATTGATGGTAGCATTATAAGATGATCTCTCACTAAATTTCAAGGAATAAGTGTTCTCCCTGAGTATGCACCGTTGTGAAAGTTCTTCGTGCTGAGACACCACGTGATGATCGGGTGTGATAGGCTCTACGTTCAAATACAACGGGTGCAAAATAGTTGCACACGCGGAATACTCAGGTTAAACTTGATGAGCCTAGCATATACAGATATGGCCTCGGAACACTAGAGACCGAAAGGTCGAGCGTGAATCATATAGTAGATATGATAAACATAGTGATGTCCACTATTGAAAACTACTCCATCTCACGTGATGATCGGACATGGTTTAGTTGATTTGGATCACGTGATCACTTAGATGATTAGAGGGATGTCTATCTAAGTGGGAGTTCTTAAGTAATATGATTAATTGAACTTTAATTTATCATGAACTTAGTCCTGATAGTATTTTGCAAATTATGTTGTAGATCAATAGCTCGCGTTGTTGTTTCCCTATGTTTTATATATGTTCCTAGAAAAAAAACTATGTTGAAAGATGTTAGTAGCAATGATGCGGATTGGATCCGTGATCTGAGGATTATCCTCATTGCTGCACAGAATAATTATGTCCTTGATGCACCGCTAGGTGACGGACCTATTGCAGGAGCGGATGCGGGCGTTATGAGCGTTTGGCTAGCTCAATATGATGACTACTTGATAGTTTAGTGCACCATGCTTAACGGCTTAGAATCGGGACTTCAAAGACGTTTTGAACGTCATGGGCCATATGACATGTTCCAGAAGTTGAAGTTAATATTTCAAGCAAATACCCGAGTTGAGAGATATGGAGTCTCCAACAAGTTCTATAGATAAAAGATGGAGGAGAATAGCTCAAGCAGTGAGCATGTGCTCAGATTGTCTGGGTACTACAATCGCTTGAATCAAGTGGGAGTTAATCTTCCAGATAAGATAGTGATTGACAGAGTTCTCTAGTCACCATAACCAAGTTGCTAGAACTTCGTGATGAACTATAGTATGCAAGGGATGACGAAAACGATTCCCGAGCTCTTCGTGATGTTGAAATCAACGAAGGTAGAAATCAATAAAGAGCATCAAGTGTTGATGATTGACAAGACCACTAGTTTCAAGAAAAGGGCAAAGGGAAAGAAAGGGAACTTCAAGTAGAATGACAAGCAAGTTGTCACTCCCGCGAGGAAGCCCAAAGCTAGACCAAAGCCTGAAACTGAGTGCTTCTACTTCAAAGGAAATGGTCACTGGAAGCGGAAATACCCTGAATATTTGGTGGATAAGAAGGATGGCAAAGTGAACAAGGGTATATTTGACATAGAGGTTATTGATGTGTACCTTACTAGTGTTTATAGTAGCCCCTGGGTATTTGATACTTGTTCGGTTGCTAAGATTAGTAACTCGAAACAGGAGTTATAGAATAAACAGAGACTAGTTGAAGGGGAAGTGACGATGAGTGTTGGAAGTAGTTCCAAGATTGATATGATCATCATCACACACTCCCTATACTTTCGGGATTAGTGTTAAAGCTAAATAAATGTTATTTGGCATTTGCGTTGAGCATGAATATGATTTGATCATGTTTATTGCAATATGGTTATTCATTTAAAGTCAGAGAATAATTGTTGTTCTGTTTACACGAATAAAACCTTCAATGGTCATACACCCGATGAAAATAGTTTGTTGGATCTCGATCGTAGTGATACACATATTCATAATATTGATGCCAAAAGATGCAAAGTTAATAATGATAGTGCAACTTATTTGTGGCACTGTCGTTTGGGTCAGTAACGCCCCGGATTCGATGCGTCGGGTGTCTGTCAGTTTTTCGCCGTCGTTGCCATGTCATTTGCTTGCGTGTTCATTTTATCATGTTCATCATGTTCATTGCATTTCATACGTGTTCGTTTCTTGCATCTGAGATTTTTCCCCGTTGTCCGTTTTGCAATCCGGCGCTCCTATGTCCTCCGGCGTCCCATTTTTGTCTCTCGTTGTGAGCGGGTGTTAAACGTTCTCGGAATGGCCCGAGGTTTGCCAAGCGGCCTTGGTATAGCTGTTGGGGAACGTAGTAATTTCAAAAAAAATCCTACGCACACGCAAGATCATGGTGATGCATAGCAACGAGAGGGGAGAGTGTGTCCACGTACCCTCGTAGACCGAAAGCGGAAGCGTTATGACAACGCGGTTCATGTAGTCGTGCGTCTTCACGATCCGACCGATCCAAGTACCGAGCGTCACGGCACCTCCGTGTTCTCCACACGTTCAGCTCGATGGCGATCCCGGACTCCGATCCAGCAGGTGTCGGGGATGAGTTCCGTCGACCTGACGGCGTGGTGGACGATGATGATGCTCTCATCAAGCGAGGCTTCGCTAAACTCCGCGACGATATGACCGAGGTGGAATATGGTGGAGGGGCACCGCACACGCTAAGGAACGATCCGTAGATCAACTTGTGTGTTCTAGGGTGCCCCCTGCCCCGATATAAAGGAGCAAGGGGGTGCGGCTGGCCCTAGGAGGAGGCGGGGAGGAGTCCTACTCCCACCGGAGTAGGACTCCCCCTTTCTAGTTGGATTAGGACTTGGGGGAGGGAAAGAGGAAGGGGCGCCACCCCCCTTCCTTGTCCTATTCGGACTAGGGGGAGGCGCTGCCTGCCCCTGGCCGCCCTCCTCTTCTCCCTCATGGCCCACTAAGGCCCATTAACCCCGGGAGGGTTCCGTAATCCCGGTGTTCGGTAAAATCGATTTCACGGAACTATTCCGAAGTCCAAACATAGGCTTCCAATATATCAATCTTTATGTCTCGACCATTTGAGACTCCTCGTCATGTCCGTGATCACATCCGGGACTCGAACAAACTTCGTACATCAAAACTTATAAACTCATAAAGCTGCCATCGTAACGTTAGCGTGCGGACCCTACGGGTTCGAGAACTATGTAGACATGAGCCAGAACTATTCTCGGTCAATAACCAATAGTGGAACCTGGATGTTCATATTGGTTCCTACATTTTCTATGAAGATCTTTGTCGGTCAAACCGCATAACAACATACGTTGTTCCCTTTGTCATCGGTATGTTACTTGCCCGAGATTCGATCGTCGGTATCCAATACCTAGTTTAATCTCGTTACCGGCAAGTCTCTTTACCGTTCCGTAATACATCATTTCATAACTAACTCATTAGTTACAATGCTTGCAAGGCTTAGGTGATGAGTATTATCGAGAAGGCCCAGAGATACCTCTCCGATAATCGGAGTGACAAAACCTAATCTCGAATTTATGCCAACTCAACATATACTTTTGGAGACACACAGAGAGTACCTTTATAATCACCCGATTCGTTGTGGCGTTTGGTAGCACACAAAGTGTTCCTCCGTAAACAGGAGTTGCACAATCTCATAGTTGCAGGAACTTTGTATAAGTCATGAAGAAAGCAATAGCAACATACTAAACGATCAAGTGCTAAGCTAACGGAATGGGTCAAGTCAATCACATCATTCTCTTAATGATGTGATCCCATTAATCAAATGACAACACATGCCTATGGTTAGGAAACATAACCATCTTTGATCAATGAGCTAGTCAAGTAGAGGCATACTAGTGACATTATGTTTGTCTATGTATTCACACATGTATCATGTTTCCGGTTAATACAATTCTAGCATGAATAATAAACATTTATCATGATATGAGGAAATAAATAATAACTTTATTATTGCCTCTAGGGCATATTTCCTTCAGTCTCCCACTTGCACTAGAGTCAATAATCTAGATTACACAAGAATGATTCTAACACCCATGGAGTCTTGGTGCTGATCATGTTTTGCTCATGAGAGAGGCTTAGTCAGCAGTGCGCAACATTCAGATCCGTATGTATCTTGCAAATCTCTATGTCTCCCACTTGGACTTGGTCGAAAGGAATTAGGCGTCTCTTGATGTGCTTGGTCCTCTTGTGAAATCTGGATTCCTTTGCCAAGGCAATTGCACCAATATTGTCACGGAAGATTTTCATTGGTCCCGATGCACTAGGTATAACTCCTAGATCGGAAATGAACTCCTTCATCCGACTCCTTCATTTGCTGCTTCGAAGCAGCTATGTACTCCGCTTCACATGTAGATCCCGCCACGGCGCTTTGTTTAGAACTGCACCAATCTTACAGCTCCACCGTTTAATAAAAATACGTATCCGGTTTGCGATTTAGAATCGTCCGGATCGGTGTCAAAACTTGCATCGATGTAACCCTTTACGACAAGCTCTTTGTCACCTCCATAAGCGAAAACATATCCTTAGTCCTTTTCGTATTTCAGGATATTCTTGACGCTGTCCGATGATCCACTCTGGATTACTTTGGTACCTCCTGCTAAACTAATAGCAAGGCACACATCAGGTGCAGTACACAGACATTGCATACATGATAGAGCCTATGGCTGAAGCATAGGGAACTCCTTTCATTTTCTCTCTATCTTCTGCGGTGGTCGGGCATTGAGTCGACTCAATCTTATACCTTATAATACAGGCAAAAACCCTTTCTTTGCACGATCCATATTGAACTTTTCAAGACTTTATCAAGGTATGTGCATTGTGAAAGTCCAATCAAGCGTCTTGATCTATCTCTATAGATCTTGATGCCTAATATGTAAGCAGCTTCACCGAGGTACTTCATTGAAAACTTTTATTCAAGTATCCTTTTATGCTATCCAGAAATTCTAAATCATTTCCAATCAACAATATGTCGTCCACATATAATATTAGAAATGCTCTGAGCTCCCACTCACTTTCTTGTAAATACAGGCTTCTCCAAAAGTCTCATATAAAACCATATGCTTTGATTACACTATCAAAGCGTTTATTCCAACTCCGAGAGGCTTGCACCAGACCATAGATTGATCGTTGGAGCTTGCACACTTTGTTAGCTCCTTAGGATCGAAAAAACCTTCGGTTGCATCATATACAACTCTTCTTCCGTAAATCCATTCAAATGCAGTTTTGACATCCATCGCCATATTTCATAATCATAAAATGCGGCAATTGCTAACATGATTCGGACAGACTTAAGCATCGCTACGGGTGAGAAGGTCTCATCGTAGTCAACCCCTTGAACTTGTCGAAAACCTTTTGCAACAAGTTGAGCTTTGTAAACAGTAACATTACCGTCGGCGTCAGTCTTATTCTTGAAAATCCATTTATTCTCTGTTGCTTGCCGACCATCGGGCAAGTCAACCAAAGTCCACACTTTGTTCTCATACATGGATCCTGTCGTGGAATCGTCACGGCAGATGTCCTCGTGAAAGGACTTAGTCGCAGGGCCATCGTACGGGTTAACTTAGAGGGGTTAAAGCGGACACAAAGACACGAGAATTATACTAGTTCGGCCCCTTCGATGAAGGTAAAAGCCTACGTCTAGTTTGTGATGGGATTGATGTGATTTCGGCGACTAGGGAGCAATAGCTTCGCCTAAGCCTCGAATTGTACGTCCTTAAACCGCCACGGTCGTCCCCTTATATACGGGTTGGCCTTGGCGGTCTCTGAGTCCCGAGTCCGGCTCATACAAGTGTCGGCTCGGTCTCTTCTCTCTTATCTTCTGACAAGTTACATGCCTAAGGCGGTTTACATTATGGACCCTAATCCGCCTGCGGGCTCCGGGCCTCGTGCCTTCGTGGGCCCCGATTATGGAGCGAGGTAACTTCGGCCCTTTAAGGCGGTTTACATTCAGTAGTTATCTTCCCAACATTAGGCCCCATTGACTTGAACGGTTCATGTTAATCTTCAACATCTTAGGAAACTCTGAATCTCCTTCATATTTCGTAAACCGCCATCTGCTTGAACCGCCATGACGTCATCTTGACCACACGCAGCAGGCGCCTTGGCGTCATCCTTAATAAAGAAATCAAACAGTAAGATTCCTGCATTTAATACTATCCGGAGATCGAGGCGACCATTGCGCCGTCCGCCGCTTTGACTCCTCGATTCTCGCTTGTCAATTACCCGTTTCCTTATAAATAGACCGGCGGGCCTTTCTCTTCTTCTTCGCGCTTCTTCTTCCTCGCGGCGCTCCAGCTCTGAAGCTCCGCCGTCGCCTCCGACCTTCGAGCGCCCGCGCGTCGGCGGCCGCTGCATCAACCTGATTGGACCAGAAGCTCTTGGCACTCCTCCGCTGTTCTGCGCATCAGGTAAGGCCCCTCTTCAAGCCCTAGATCCGCATCTGAAGGTCCCTGTTCATCTTGTAGTTCATCTTAGTTTCATCATACCTGCTCTGCCATGGCCGTATGATTCAACCATAGTATACATCTCAGTGCGATCGCTCCGCCGTCGGTTTAACTCTTTGTGCATCTTTCTTTTGTTCAGATCCTCTTGTTTAGAACGCATACGAACCTTCCCGCCCTTTATGAGGCTTACATAGGTCGCAGAAATTTTTCTTATGAATCTTGGTAGATCTAAATTACCTCCATTCGCATGTGAAATCTGTTTCATCCACACTTAGTAGATTTTCCATTCTGTCTATTTGGGCGGTTTGACTTTTGATAGCTAATCCGTCACTCCATTAGTCCTCGCTTAAACGAATTGGAAACTGGTTGTCGAATCGCGGTTTAACTTTGTATAATAATATCGAACCGTTAACGGTGAATCGTTTTTCCCTTTCCTCTTGCGGTTTAGTCTTCCGGAATGGCCAAACAATTCTCAGCTTGCAATTGGGTCCGGTCTAAGGTCACCGAGACGCAACTCAGCGGATCGTCTGCCATGGCGCTTTAGCTTGAAAAATGTCCTCCTTCGGCGGGTTCCGGATGCGAATGACCTCCCGACCCACAAGAAGGAGAAGTAATTGTGTTTGTGCAGCACTTAGACCGGGGATTCTGCCCGCCCGGATCAAAATTCTTCCGGGATGTCCTTGCAAGTTTTCAACTCCATCCACAGGATATTGGTCCGAACTCCGTGTCAAATATATGCAATTTCCAAGTTTTACGTGAAGTCTACCTTCAAGAAGAACCATCTGTGGAGCTGTTCCGGATTTCTTTCACTTGAACCGCCGTGCAGAATTTTCGGATGGCCCTAACACGGAGCTGGCGGCGTTTCAATCCGAAAAGGAAGGAAGTAGATTTTCCTCACGCCAAACACCATAGCCATCCGAAAGATTGGAACCAAACCTGGTTCTCTTGCGAATACTGCTCGACAACGAGAATCCTTTGCGGGTTACCGTCCTCACCGGCTTAGCAACCATCATCCGTTGCCTTTACGCTTGACCGCCGCAGAGCGGAAGAATTTTGCGCCTCAAATTATCAAACTCCGGGCTCTAATGGCCAATGGATTAACTGGTGTGGACCTTGTGCGATCTTTGGGTTTCTTGGGGCATCTTGCCATTAAGTCGCCGGCCGGATTGATGCACGAATACACCGGCAGCCTCCAAGACCCTCAAAGGCGTCACGAGCTACCAATAACGAGCTTGAAGTCACAGAGGCGATAAAAGTCTGCTTGATGAACCGATCTCATCGCAGCCAAACCGGGTTGGCTCCATTCGTGTTGCCAACAAACCGCTGCGGTAGGCTCTACTCACCGCTTTTCGACATTAATGCCTTGTTGATATATATTAATCCTTGTTACCTCTCAGGCTAACAGCTCCTTCTGGAAGCGTACCAAACCGTCCCGGGCTCCGCGTGTAAAGTCCAAGACCACCAAGAAGGCTGGCAAGAGGAAAACCGCCGAGTCTTCTGATCCGCCGGAAGATGAAGATTCAGAAGCTGAGGTAAAGCTTGATATCCTCACGAGGGAGTCACCGTAAACCGGCTCTCCTCTTTGTGTTTCTTCTTGATTGTAGCTTGTCCCTTTTTATTCCTCCTTTTACTGACAATTTTAACTCCCAGGATGATGCTGAAGCCAGTCATGCCGACCCTGTTGAGGTAATCTTTCTTTCTTCCGAATCCGACCTCGTGCTGGTTAAAAGAATTCGCCGCACAGTCCGGAAAGTGAAAAATCTCATTCCTATGCTCATTTGAATCAAACCTTTCCTTGAAGACACGGCAGTGAAGAGCACCGTGCGACCCGGCACGATGGTCAGCAGATTACCTCGTCCGGTTTACGGATACACCAACCCTAAGCGTCGTCCCGAGGTGATTTATTCTCTGAAAAGCATTATCCTTTGAAAGGTTTCTTCCGATGTCCTCTCAATCCGTCGACCAATTATCGGGCCTCTTCCAACTCCTCTGGCGGTTCATCAACCACGCAATCGCCTCCGCTTAAAGTTGCTGCGGGGTAAGCACCATCTTGCTGTCCCGCCAATTCGGTTTACAATTGTGTTGGTCGGTTTATCTTAATCTAATTCGAACATTGCAGCACCAAGGCTCGCTTGAGTAAGTAAGCGAAAACCCTTGATCCCTCTGCGGATGTTGATCCGGAGAAGACCCGAGCAGACCCACGAAAATCCTCGAAGTTAAAAATAGCTCTGCGGGTTAAACCAAGGCGACAACGCTGATCCGCGAACTTGAACCGGACGCCCAAGTGGAAACCTCACGTCCTGCTCCACGAGTCCAGCCACCGAGCGGGTCATAAGCTGTTGAACCGCCGAGCCCAAAGAAGACCGCCAATCTGGCCAGCCCGACCAAAAATGATGGCGTTATAGTGGCGGAACGGCTACACCACCCTAGCCAACCGATCGCTTTAGCAAAACACAGCGCCAAGGAAGAGTCCACCTCCATGAGTAAAGAGAAGGGAAAACCGATCAGTCGACATGACAACCTCTCGCCCAAGAACTTCACTCGGCTTTACGAACCGACTCTACACAAGTCGTGACTTGAAGCCGATGCAGTAAATCGCATGAAGGACCGCTATGAGGTAAGGAGTTATGCCTCTCTTGTACTTTTGCTGTGTAGTAGCCCCCAAGGGTCGATTTAACTTTGCATAGTTAAACCGGCCCTTAACTTTGTATAGAACCCATACGCCTTAAACTTCAGTGCTATAGCCCCCAAGGGTCGGTTCAACTTAGCATAGTTAAACCGGGACTTAATTTCTGTATCCCCATAGTAAACTGAGATCAACTAGCCATTAGCCCCCAAGTGCCAAGTTGAATATTTGTATTGAGCTTGGGACTTTATAATGAAACAACTAACGTGCTCCCTTTGTTATCAGAATGAGATATACCAGCAAACCGTACAACTTAAGGACCTTCGTGCCAATCTGGAAACTCAACAAGCAGAAACCACCAAGGCCAAGGATGAATTGAAAACTGCCTTGGCCACTATGGCACAACTGAAGGAGTGGTATAAATCCGAGCAGGCCAACTGGGACATCGAGAAGACCGGTTTGAAAAAGCGGGCGGAGGATGCTGAAGCGGCTCTTAAACCGGTGATAGAAGAGCTGACCAGACTAAAGCACCAGATTCACGCCATGACCTCTGCCATCTTTGGTAAGAAAATTTGCACTGATTACCCCTGTTGTGATATTTCATCCGGTTTAACCTGACCTGTCTGAAACCGGTACAGGGAAGCGTATCGCTCATCTGGGCTCTGATGTGCGGAAGAAGCTCAAGGCCGCTTATCGCTGATTGAGCAGCTGTATACCGCGCCAGCGAGTCATATGTGCCACATTGTGCGACAACACAGCTCCGTCCTTGATCAAAGATACGCTGGACGGGCTATCCATGATTCCGCACAGCTTGAAGAGTTGAAACGATCCGCGGCCCGGGCTGGCACTTTACTGGCTTTAACCCGCTAAAGGCGTGGATAGCGGACCTTGATCCGGTGACATAGCCAAGGGTTTCCCAGCGCTCAAGAGAACGGTGAAGCCTTTGACAATGGCGCCTACAAGCGAATAACAAAGGAGATCGTCCTTTGGCGAGTCAATCGGCAGCGAAGCCAACTGGCGGTTCACGCTCTTTCTACGATCACGAACAACAAGCGGGTGGGTTGTCATTCCAGAAGTGCGAGCCTTGTTCCTCCAATCCGTAAGCACACTTATGCCCCGGCGTTGATCCGGTGAGCTTATAAGTGAAGAGGCTGTCTTCGGGCCTTAACCGGATTGACCGGTCTACCAATGACTTCCGGCCTTTGGGTGATGAAGAGGAAGAAGTTGAACCAACGCCAGACGCCCCCTCTTCCTCACGTCAACCCGGCGAGGAAGCTTAATCCGTCAAGCCGGGTGATGCATCAGAAGCTGCTAGTCATAACGCCATGCGAAACACCGGGCCTTGGAAGGCTTTGTAATAGAATAGCTAGCACTTTGTTTTTGAACATGCCTTTATGCCCTCAGTCTGTAACCTTTGCGTGGAGGTGCTGATACTTTGGTTTGAAGAATTGAAACCTTCAATGCATTTTGCCTGCAATCACAAATTCTTAAACCGCCACGGCGGCTTGTGTCGCCAGCCGGCTTGTGACGCCTATATATTTATATAAGAAAATATTGATGTATATGATCAAAACTTTGTGATACAAAGATACACCTTGCGTCGGGCATGCGGTTGGCTTAGCCAATCTTGAGGCGGAGGTTGTATAAACCATTACCGTCAAAGGAGAAAACAACTCCTGTGTTTATAATGCCGATTTACCGTGTAAACCGTGTCGGGTCATGACAAGCCCCCTGTTACTCCATAATGGGATGTTAACAGAAAAAGTCAAACCGAAACAAATATCTCCGGATTAAAAATGGACCGAATTCCGTTAATTGACAGCTTGAACCGGTTTAAAAAGGTTATCGGTTTAAAAAGGTCAATAAAAATCAAACAATATGGAAGCAAAGGCAATGATAAAACCGTTTGCAAGAAGAGGCTTTACTGAGCCGATCAGATGGTGTTACCATGGTCGGACGGACCAAGCTCCCCATAAGGTGTAGCTATGGTTCAAGTCAGCCAGCCCCCAAGCTGAAACCGTGGCATTATGCCGATCAAGTGGCATGGCAATGGTTGGGTTCGACCAAGCCCCAAGTGACTCTATGACCTTAGGCCGACCAAGAGGCGTGGTGGTTCAGATGTGACCATGTCCCCAAGTGATCTGGTGGCTTTCGCCCATCAAAAGGTGTTGCATTGGTTCGGACACGACCAAGCCCCTAGATGACAAAAAACTTCTGAAAATCAAGATCAAGGGCTAAACCGGAGGCTGCTTTGCGACAACAACTCCATGTACCCAAACCGGATTTTTACGAGCGGATACCCGCTTTAGCCGAGGCTCCGGTTTATTGCTTTTATTCAAAATATATACATTGTCATAATATGTACATAAGTAGAGCCGATGGCTCAGGTATAATAAGGCCGAAGATGAGCTATGTTCCATGGCCTGTTGGTCTCCTCTTCTGACGTGCGTGAGTCTTTTCGCTCTCGAACATCAATCAGATAGTATGACCCGTTGTGCAGATTCTTGCTGACCACAAAAGGCCCTTCCCAAGGTGGGGATAGCTTGTGCATATCTCGTTCGGTCTTGAATGAGCGAAGCACCAAGTCTCCTTCTGAAAGGTTCGGTTTTAACCACCGACTATGATACCGACGAAGATCCTGCTGGTAAATCGCCGAACGAGCAGCCGCCATATCTCGCTCTTCATCCAGTCGATCCAAAGCGTCCTGCCGTGCAGCCTCGCTATCTGCCTCAACATAGGCTGCCACGCGAGGTGAGTCATGACGGATATCGCTGGGAAGGACCGCCTCCGCTCCATAGACCATAAAGAACGGTGTGTATCCAGTGGATCTGTTAGGGGTAGTATTTATACTCCATATCACCGATGGTAGCTCTTCTACCCAACAGCCCGGCGTCCTCTGTAAAGGGACCATAAGCCGGGGTTTGATACCTCTCAAGATCTCCTGATTAGCTCGTTCTGCTTGACCATTGGACTGCGGGTGGGCCACTGAAGAAACGTCAAGCCGGATGTGCTCACGCTCACAAAACTCCTTCATGGCACCCTTGGACAAATTGGTTCCATTATCCGTGATGATCTTGTGGAAATCAAACCGAAGATCACCCTTTTATGAACTGAACCGCCGGTGCCGCATCACACTTGCTAACAGGCTCTGCCTCGACCCACTTTGTAAACTTGTCAACTGCGACCAGCAAGTGTGTTTTCTTGTCCTTAGACCTTTTAAAAGGCCCCACCATGTCCAGCCCCCAAGTCGCAAACGGCCAAGTAATTGGAATCATCCTCAATTCCTGGGCCGGTATGTGGGCACGTCTAGAAAACTTCTGGCAACCATCACATCGCCTGACCAGATCCTCCGCATCAGCATGGGCAGTCAACCAATAAAAACCATGGCGGAACGCTTTGGCAACCAAGGATTTTGAACCGGCGTGGTGACCACAGTCCCCTTCATGGATCTCACGCAATATCTCACAACCTTCCTCGGGGACACACAACGCTGAAACGCCCCGACACCTTGCAATGATGCAATTCGCCATTAACAATGGTCATAGACTTAGACCGCCGAACTACCTGCCGGATAGCGTCTCATCTTACGTAACTTCGCCCGGGTCATGTATGCCAAATAAGGGGCGTCAATCCGCAATGACATGCAAGGCTGCCACCAATCGAGCCTCGGATCAGAATAGCCAAATCTACTTCATCGAGAAGCTTGGTGACGGATTATGCGATACATCAAGGAAGACATTAGGCGGGACGGTTTACGTTGAGACCCCAGCCGGCTTAAAGCATCCGCCGCTTCGTTCTTCCGACGATCCACATGGTCCACCTGATATCCTTTAAAGTGTCCTGCAACAACATCCACCTCCCGATGATATGCAGCCATGAGTGGATCTTTGGAATCCCAAGTACCTGATACTTGTTGGGCCACCAAGTCTGAGTCACCAAAGCACTTAACCCGGCTGAGATTCATCTCCTTAGCCATCCGGAGACCATGGAGCAAAGCTTCATACTCAGCTGCATTGTTAGTACAAGGGAACATTAAGCGGAGAACGTATAGAACTTGTCACCTCGTGGGGAAGTTAATCGACTCCAGCCCCGAGCCCTCAATTGCTGGACCCATCAAAGTGGATGGTCCAATAGGTATGATCCGGCGTTTCTTGGTAACTTGCAACTCCGTCCAATCATTAATGAAATCCACAAGTGCACTGGGATTTTACCGCCGTCCGAGGTACATACCAGTAAACCGTGCGGCCCAAGTTCTATGGCCCACTTAGCAATCCGCCCGCTTGCTTCAGCGGTTACGTATGATATCGCCCAAGGGCTGAACTAACCACCGTGATGGGATGCCCCGAAAATATTGCTTCAGCTTCCGACGCCATAAAAACTCCATATACCAGCTTACGCCAATGCGGATATCTCTGCTTAGACTCAATGAGCACCTCGCTGATGTAATAAACCGGCCGTTGAACGGATATTCCTTCCCCGCCTCCTTCCGCTCTACCACAATGGCTACGCTTAACCGCCCGGCATTAGCAGCAACATATAACGAAGCGGCTCTTTGTCAATGGGAGCGGCGAGAACCGCGGTTGGCCAACCGCCGCTTTAAATCCTCAATGCTTCATCGGCAATGAACTCGGACAAACCGATCCGTCTTCTTGACATCTGGTACAAAGGAATGGCCTTCTCTCGAGGCGGCTGATAAACCGGCTTAGCGCGGCAATCCGACCCGCCAATCGCTGGACATCATTGATGCACTTTGGCTTAGCCAAGGAGGTGATAGCCGTAATTTTCTCCGGATTAGCTTCGATCCCCCTGTTGGACACAAGAAAACCCAATAACTTGCCTGCCGGAACACCGAAGACACACTTGGCCGGGTTGAGCATCATCTTGTACACCCGCAAGTTGTCAAAAGTTTCTTTTAGATCCTCAATCAACGTTTCCTTCTTCCTTGACTTAACCACAATATCATCCACATAAGCATGCACGTTACGGCCGATCTGTTCGTGCAAGCAATTCTGTCTTATAACGCCGATAGGTTGCTTGGGCGCTCTTGAGCCCAAAAGGCATAGATACATAGCGAAGGCTCCAAAAGGAGTGATAAACGCCGTCTTCTCCTGGTCCTAACCGCCATCTTAATCGATGATATCCGAATCGCATCCAAAAGCTCAAACGCTCACAACCCGCCGTAGCATCAATAATCTGGTCAATGCGGGGAGAGCGAAGGATCTATTGGACAAGCCTTGTTAAGATCTGTGTAATCTACACACATGCGCCAAGTGCCATTCTTCTTAAGGACCAACACGGATTAGCAAGCCACTCGGATGGAAAACTTCAGCGATAAACCCCGCCGCTAAGAGCACGCAACCTCCTCTCCAATGGTCTTGCGCCTTTCCTCGTTAAACCGGCGAAGAAACTGCTTTACCGGTCTGTACTTGGGATCAACATTAAGAGTGTGCTCAGCGAGTTCCCTCGGTACACCTAGCATGTCAGAAGGTTTCCATGCAAAAATGTCCCGATTCTCACGGATGAACTCAATGAGCGCGCTTTCCTATTTAGGATCCAAGTTAGCACTGATGGTGAACTGTTTGGACGAATCGCCGGGCACAAAATCAACAAGTTTAGTCTCTGCCGCCGATTTAAACTTCAAATCCGGATCGTGCTCTGTAGTTGGCTTCTTCAACGGGGTCATATCCGCCGGATCAACATTGTCCTTATAATACTTTAGCTCTTCAGTGGCACAAACCGACTCGGCGTAAGCCGCATCACCTTCCTCGCACTCCAAAGCGATCCTGCGGCTCCCATGAACAGTTATCGTCCCTTTGTGACCCGGCATTTTTAGCTGCAAATAGACATAACAAGGCCGTGCCATAAATTTAGCATAAGCCGGCAGCCCAAACAGGGCGTGGTAAGGGCTTTGAATTTTCACCACTTCAAACGTTAATGTTTCCGATCTAGAGTCATGTTCATCCCCAAAGGCCACCTCCAGAGCTATCTTACCGACCGGGTATGCTGACTTGCCAGGCACCACACCGTGAAACACCGTCTTTGGGCGGCTGAGGTGCTTATCCGTTAACCCCATACGTCGGAAGGTCTCGTAGTACAGGATGTTGATGCTGCTCCCTCCATCCATAAGCACCTTGGTAAACTTGTATCCTCCCACCTGAGGTGCCACCACTAGGGCTAGCTGACCCGGATTGTAAACCCGGGGAGGATGATCCTCTCTGCTCCATACAATAGGCTGCTCTGACCAGCGCAGGTAATGCGGTGCGGCCGGTTCAACAACATTGACTGCCCGCTTCGAAGCTTTCGGTCCCGCTTGTCCAAGCTGGTGGTAAAGACATGGTATCATCCACCGTTCAAGCGCCGGATTACTTTGATAACCCGATCGCTGCCGTTGTTGATTGTAACCCCTTGGTTCTGGTTGTTCGATTGTCCCGCCGCCGGATTACCACGAACCACGGGCCGAATTTCTCCACCGTAACCGGGCGGACCACGAACGCCGCGGGCCCTTGATCATACCGGAAAGCATTAGAACTTTTGAACTCCTGCATAATGTAATAATCCTTCCGGTGGTTTGTTGGTGCCTCCTTCGTCCCATGCTTGGACAGGTTGATTCAATAGGTAATTCAAACGATCCGGATTGTGATTGGCGCACCGCCCGGTTTGATTGCTTACCCTTGCGCCGTTGACCCTTGTCCTGTGCGTTGGTGTTGGCTCTGAAGCCCATGTTACCGTTTGCCTTACGCTTGTTCCTCCATTACCCGCCGATCGATGTCTTGCGGCCTCTGGAGTTGCTGTTCATTTTTCCTTCCCTATTTCGTCATCCTCCTCGGACTCGGGATCCTTGGTACTATCGTAATCAGCATACTTTACCAAAACGCCCATGAGAGTGCCCATGTCATTGCAAAACGCTTCATGCGACTCCAGCTTCAACTTTAACGGTTTGAACCGCGGTTTGCTTCTAGGGTTAAGATCGCGGAATCAGGGTTGATCCGGTCGAAGAATGTAAAACTTCCAAACGCGGCACTCCAATGGGTTGTGGATTCTCCCTCTGCTGGACACAAGCCGCCAAATCCAGCCTGAGACATGGGCTGTTTACAGTGTCTTTGAAATTTTGAATGAACCGGGTCCGCAATCGGGTCCATGAACTGATCGAGTTAGGCGGCAAGTTCTTCAACCAAGCACGGGCCGTACCTTCCAAAGATCATGGTGAAATACTTCGCTGCGCCGCTTCATCCACATCCAGCATCTCCATGGCCATCTCATAGCTTTCTATCCACGCTTCGAGCCAAATCGGCGGTATAATTGGGCACCTTGCGTGGTCCTTTGAAGTCCTTGGGCAAGCGTACATTGCGTAAAGCGGGGGCGAGGCAAGGCACCCCAAAAGAGCGAATCGACCCCGGTTCAAGATGGTCGGTCGAACCGGCGCGAGCTGATGATCCTCGAGTTGTCTTCTTTTCGGCCTCCCTACGTGCCTGGCCCGTCCACCACCACTTGAGCGTCTTGAAGCCACCCGCCGGGTTGTTGCCGCATGAAGGCCGACCGCTTCGCATTGCTTGATCTGGCCGGTTCGTCGGCGCGCCGGCTATAACTCCGGCTTGGGCGGGGTGGAGTGGATCCGATCCCGATGTATGAATCGCTTCTGTTGAGCTGGGCCGTCCCGAGAGCTCTTTTCGCCGGCGTGTTTCTACCGCTGCGGTGAATCGCCGATTGGAATTGCCTCCAACCGTGCCGCAGCCGCAACAAGGTTATCCATCGGGTTGGAGTAGTGACCCGGAGGTGTCTGCACAGCCTGGGGCGCGCCGGCATGATGGCGAGGCAGATCTAACACACGGGGCTGAATCGGCGCGCCCGTCCCAGGCGCTTCCGGCCGGTTCACCACCGGCGGCGGATTACTGGTCCCTGCCCCTGGGGTATTGAAGAGCTCTCTTCCCTCGAAAACCGAAGGCAAACGGGATCTGTACTTCCTTTTCATGACTTCATGTGACGCGCTCTGGTCCAGCATGAGCCTATAAGCCTGCGCATCCAAAGCGGCCCGTTCCGCCGCCATCCTCATGTCCACGGCTGCCAGATCCGCTTTAGCCTTAGTGATTTGTTCCTTCACCTTTGCAATCTTCCCAACAGATCCCATCTCAGATTTCATGGCTTCAAGCCATTTTGCGGAATCTGGGCTCACCATCGCTTCTTCATAGTTCGTAGGTTCACCATGATCTAGTAGCATGACTTCCAGAATAGGATTACCGTACCACTCTGGTGCGGATTTTACTCTGGTTGATCTAAGAAGTTCAGTAACAACTCGATCTGAAGTTTCATGATCATCATCATTAACTTCCTCACTAACTGGTGTAGGTGTCACAGGAACCGATTTCTGTGATGAACTACTTTCCAATAAGGAGCTGGTACTGTTACCTCATCAAGTTCTACTTTCCTCCCACTCACTTCTTTCGAGAGAAACTCCTTCTCTAGAAAGGACCCATTCTTGGCAACGAATGTCTTGCCTTCGGATCTGTGATAGAAGGTGTACCCAATTGTCTCCTTTGGGTATCCTATGAAGACACATTTTTCCGATTTGGGTTCAAGCTTATCAGGTTGAAGCTTTTTCACATAAGCATCGCAACCCCAAACTTTCAGAAACGACAACTTTGGTTTCTTGCCAAACCATAGTTCATAAGGTGTCGTCTGAACGGATTTTGATGGTGCCCTATTTAACGTGAATGCGGCCGTCTCTAAAGCATAATCCCAAAACGGTAGCGGTAAATCGGTAAGAGACATCATAGATCACACCATATCTAGT
This sequence comes from Aegilops longissima, assembly GCA_021605205.1. NCBI lineage: Eukaryota > Viridiplantae > Streptophyta > Magnoliopsida > Poales > Poaceae > Aegilops > Aegilops longissima. Next base: position 538,566,177 of record CM038678.1, read on the forward strand.
AAAGTACGATTACAACATACGGACACACCATTACGCTGTGGTGTTCCAGGTGGCGTGAGTTGCGAAACTATTCCGCATTGTTTAAAATGTAGACCAAACTCGTAACTCAAATATTCTCCTCCATGATCAGATCGTAGAAACTTTATTTTCTTGTTACGATGATTTTCAACTTCACTCTGAAATTCTTTGAACTTTTCAAATGTTTCAGATTTATGCTCATTAAGTAGATATACCCGTATTTGCTTAAATCATCTGTGAAGGTGAGAAAATAACGATATCCGCCACGAGCTTCAACATTCATCGGACCACATACATCTGTATGTATGATTTCCAACAAATCTGTTGCTCTCTCCATAGAACCGGAGAACGGTGTTTTAGTCATCTTGCCCATGAGGCACGGTTCGCAAGTACCAAGTGATTCATAATAAAGTGGTTCCAAAAGTCCATTAGTATGGAGTTTCTTCATGCGCTTTACACCGATATGACCTAAACGGCGATTACCACAAATAAGTTGCACTATCATTATCAACTCTGCATCTTTTGGCTTCGACATTATGAATATGTTTATCACTACTATCGAGATTTAATAAGAATAGACCACTCTTCAAGGGTGCATGACCATAAAAGATATTACTCATATAAATAGAACAACCATTATTCTCTGATTTAAATGAATAACCGTCTCGCATCAAACAAGATCCAGATATAATATTCATGCTCAACGTTGGCACCAAATAACAATTATTTAGGTCTAAAACTAATCCCGAAGGTAGATGTAGAGGTAGCGTGCCGACCGCGATCACATCGACTTTGGAACCGTTTCCCACGCGCATCGTCACCTCGTCCTTGGCGATGCTCGCTTATTCCGTAGTCCCTGCTTTGAGTTGCAAATATTAGCAATGTAACCAAGATCAAATACCAGTGCTCTGCGAGCTCTAGTAAGGTACACATCAATAACATGTATATCACATATACCTTTGTTCACCTTGCCATCCTTCTTATCCGCCAAATACTTGGGGCAGTTATGCTTCCAGTGACCAGCTTGCTTGCAGTAGAAACACTCAGTTTCAGGCTTAGGTCCAGACTTGGGTTTCTTCTCTTGAGCAGCAACTTGCTTGCTGTTCTTCTTAAAGTTCCCCTTCTTCTTCCCTTTGCCCTTTTTCTTGAAACTAGTGGTCTTGTTGACCATCAACACTTGATGCTCCTTCTTGATTTCTACCTCCGCAGCTTTTAGCATTGCGAAGAGCTCGGGAAGTGTCTTGTTCATCCCTTGCATATTATAGTTCATCACGAAGCTCTTGTAGCTTGGTGGCGATGATTGAGAATTCATCAATGACACTATCATCCGAAGATTAACTCCCAGTTGAATCAAGTGATTATTATACCCGGACATTTTGAGTATATGCTCACCGATGAACTATTCTCCTCCATCTTGCAGCTATAGAACTTATTGGAGACTTCATATCTCTCAATCCGGGCATTTGCTCGAAATATTAACTTCAACTCCTGGAACATCTCATATGCTCCATGACGTTCAAAACGTCGTTGAAGACCCGTTCTAAGCCGTAAAGCATGGCACACTAAACTATAGAGTAGTCATCAGCTTTGCTCGCGGGACGTTCACAACTTCGGCGTTGCTCTGCAAGCAGGCACGGCACCCAGCGGTGCTTCCAGGGCGTAATTCTTACGGCAGCAATGAGGATAATCCTCAAATTACGGACCCAGTCCGTGTAATTGCTACCATCATCTTTCAACTTTGCTTTCTCAAGGAACGCATTAAAATTCAACGGAACAACAAAGACGAGCCATCTATCTACAACAGACATAGATAAGAAAAATACTATCAGGTGCTAAGTTCATGATAAATTTAAGTTCAATTAATCATATTATTTAAGAACTCCCACTTAGACAGACATCTCTCTAGTCATCTAAGTGATCACGTGATCCAAATCAACTAAACCATAACCGATCATCACGTGAGATGGAGTAGTTTTCAATGGTGAACATCACTATGTTGATCATATCTACTATATGATTCACGCTCGACCTTTCGGTCTCCGTGTTCCGAGGCCATATCTGCATATGCTAGGCTCGTCAAGTTTAACCTGAGTATTCCGCGTGTGCAAAACTGGCTTGCACCCATTGTAGATGGACGTAGAGCTTATCACACCCGATCATCACGTGGTGTCTGGGCACGACGAACTTTGGCAACGGTGCATACTTAGGGAGAACACTTCTTGATAATTTTTAGTGAGAGATCATCTTAAAATTCTACCGTCAATCAAAGCAAGATAAGATGCATAAAGGATAAACATCACATGCAATCAATATAAGTGATATGATATGGCCATCATCATATTGTGCTTGTGATCTCCATCTCCGAAGCACCGTCGTGATCACCATCGTCACCGGCGCGACACCTTGATCTCCATCGTAGCATCGTTGTCGTCTCGCCAACTATTGCTTCTACGGCTATCGCTACCGCTTAGTGATAAAGTAAAGCAATTACATGGCGTTTGCATTTCATACAATAAAGCGACAACCATATGGCTCCTGCCAGTTGCCGATAACTTCGGTTACAAAACATGATCATCTCATACAATAAAATATAGCATCACGTCTTGACCATATCACATCACAACATGCCCTGCAAAAACAAGTTAGATATCCTCTACTTTGTTGTTGCAAGTTTTACGTGGTTGCTACGGGCTGAGCAAGAACCGTTCTTACCTACGCATCAAAACCACAACGATAGTTTGTCAAGTTGGTGCTGTTTTAACCTTCGCAAGGACCGGGCGTAGCCACACTCGGTTCAACTAAAGTGAGAGAGACAGACACCCGCCAGTCACCTTTAAGCACAAGTGCTCGCAGCGGTGAAACCAGTCTCGCGTAAGCGTCTGGCGTAATGTCGGTCCGGCCGCTTCATCTCACAATACCGCCGAACAAAGTATGGCATGCTTTGGTAAGCAGATGACTTGTATCGCCCACAACTTACTTGTGTTCTACTCGTGCATATGACATCTACGCATAAAACCTGGCTCGGATGCCACTTTGTTGGGGAACGAGTAATTTCAAAAATTTCCTACGCACACGCAAGATCATGGTGATGCATAGCAACGAGAGGGGAGAGTGTGTCCACGTACCCTCGTAGACCGAAAGCGGAAGCGTTATGACAACGCGGTTGATGTAGTCGTACGTCTTCACGATCCGACCGATCCAGGTACCGAACGTACGGCACCTCCGTGTTCTCCACACGTTCAGCTCGATGACGATCCTCGGACTCCAATCCAGCAGGGTGTCGGGGATGAGTTCCGTCGGAACGACGGTGTGGTGACGATGATGATGCTCTACCGGCGCAGGGCTTCGCCTAAACTCCGCGACGATATGACCGAGGTGGAATATGGTGGAGGGGGCACCGCACACGGCTAAGGAACGATCCGTAGATCAACTTGTGTGTTCTAGGGTGCCCCCCTGCCCCCGTATAAAAGGAGCAAGGGGGGGTGCGGCCGGCCCTAGGAGGAGGCGGCCCGGAGGAGTCCTACTCCCACCGGGAGTAGGACTCCCCCCTTTTTCTAGTTGGATTAGGACTTGGGGGGAGGGAAATAGGAAAGGGGGGGTGCCGCCCCCCCCCCTTCCTTGTCCTATTCGGACTAGGGGGGGGAGGGGGCGCGCGGCCTGACCTGGCCGGCCCTCCTCTTCTCCCTCATGGCCCACTAAGGCCCATTAACCCCCGGGAGGGTTCCGGTAACCCCCCTGTGTTCCGGTAAAATCGATTTCACCCGAACTATTCAAGTCCAAACATAGGCTTCCAATATATCAATCTTTATGTCTCGACCATTTCGAGACTCCTTGTCATGTCCGTGATCACATCCGGGACTCAACAAACTTCGCACATCAAAACTTATAAATCATAAACCTGCCATCGTAACGTTAAGCGTGCGGACCCTACGGGTTCGAGAACTATGTAGACATGACCCGAACTATTCTCGTCAATAACCAATAGTGGAACCTGGATGTTCATATTGGTTCCTACATTTTCTCGAAGATCTTTATCGGTCAAACCGCATAACAACATACGTTGTTCCCTTTGTCATCGGTATGTTACTTGCCCGAGATTCGATCGCCGGTATCCAATACCTAGTTTAATCTCGTTACCGGCAAGTCTCTTTACTCGTTCCATAATACATCATTTCATAACTAACTCATTAGTTACAATGCTTGCAAGGCTTAGGTGATGAATATTACCGAGAAGGCCCGGAGATACCTCTCCGACAATCGGAGTGACAAAACCTAATCTCGAATTTATGCCAACTAACATATACTTTTGGAGACACCTGTAGAGTACCTTTATAATCACCCAGTTACGTTGTGACGTTTGGTAGCACACAAAGTGTTCCTCCGGTAAACGGGAGTTGCACAATCTCATAGTTGCAGGAACTTTGTATAAGTCATGAAGAAAGCAATAGCAACGTACTAAACGATCAAGTGCTAAGCTAACGGAATGGGTCAAGTCAATCACATCATTCTCTTAATGATGTGATCCCATTAATCAAATGAAAACACATGCCTATGGTTAGGAAACATAACCATCTTTGATCAATGAGCTAGTCAAGTAGAGGCATACTAGTGACATTATGTTTGTCTATGTATTCACACATGTATCATGTTTGCGGTTAATACAATTCTAGCATGAATAATAAACATTTATCATGATATGAGGAAATAAATAATAACTTTATTATTTCCTCTAGGGCATATTTCCTTCAATAGCACCGGTAGACCGCCTGTCAAGTTTCGTGCCATTTGGAGGTCGTTTGATACTCCAACGGTTAACCGCGTAGCCCGAAACCCCTTTCTCTTTGCAGCCCAACACCCCTTCAAAGTGGCCCAAAACCCAGCAAACTCCCCTCCATGCTCTCGGTCGTTCGATCACGATCGTGTGGGCAAAAACCGCACCTCATTTGGACTCTCCTAGCTCCCTCTACCTATAAATAAGTCCCCCCCTCCGAAATTTCGCAGTCCAATCACCCCAAACCCTAGATTTTCCCCTCCGCGCCGCGCCGGACATGTCCAACCCCAGCCGGACGTGTCCGCCGCCGCGCCCCAGCCACTCCGGAGCCGCCACGTGGCGCCCCTGCGCCCACATCGCCGTCGGCTCGCTTGACCCGTCTGGGGCCCCAGCCCTGCATCGCCTCCCCCCTGCCCGCTTCCCCACGCGCCGCCGCCCGCCGCCGCCTCCCGGCCAGGCCATCGCCGCCCGCCGCCAGAGATCCGGCCCCAAGCGCGCCCGCCCGGCGCGCCTCTTCCTCCGCCACTGAGCCGCCCGCGCCGCCAAGTCGCTGCCTTCCCAGCGTCTCGCCTCTCCGCCGGCGACCTCGTCCCTGCCTCGCCTCGTCGCCGGGCGCCGCCAGGCCACCGCCCATACCCGCCGCACTCGCTCGCTCGGCAGCGCCTCGCGACCTTGCTCCGCCTGCCACCCTCTTCTCCGCGAGCCCAGCCCGCCTCGGGACCAGCAGCGAGCCCAGATCTGATCCAAGGTTGACTTCCCCCCCTCTGTTTTCACCAAGTCCCGAAAAATCTTGCATTATATTGCCAAGTTCATCGCATCATATCTCTGCATCCGTAGCTCCGTTTTGTGCGTGTAATATGTCAAATTGTCCGTATCAACGAGTACTTCATTTCGTTCCATTGCATCATGTTCATTTGAGTTCATCTTGATGCCTGAATCTTCGTTGCGAGAGTGCTTCATAATGTTAGTTCCTGTTTCTTAACAGAACATGCTCATTTGTCATTTTTTCCATGATTGATGTGTGCATCCTATGAGGTTGATGTCTACATATGTTTTAAACTATGCCATGTCTTCTTTATAGGGGTGCCATCCATGTATTTTTGTGACTTGTGTAGTGAGTGCATCAAGCTTGTTAAGTTGTGTACTTGCTGTTGCTGTTTTGCTAGGCTGAATCTGTTATTTCGTGATGCTATGTAAACCTGCTGCTACAAGTCATTCTATGCATAATCTGGAGATGTTCACTAAGGGTGTTTTGTTATACATGTCATGCTTTATCTATCCATGCCCCTGGTTGCATTTATAGCCTGCTGTAGATGGTTGTTATCTTGCTCCAAAGTTGCTATATAATGTTGCTGTCAGCCTGTTAACATTATGTTCAGTTGTTGCCATGTGTTTTGCTAGTGATCCATGCACCCTATGAACTTGCTCTTGCCATGCCTAGTTTCTTAAACATGCCTTCTTACTGTTGGTTGCCTTGCCATGCCATGTATTGCTCTGTGGTGAGTGGTACAAGCTCATCTACATGCCTACTTATTGTTGTTCCTGTCATGTATGAATCTGTCATATAACTTGCCATGTTTACATGGGTGCCATCATATTTTCTGATCCTTTTTGGCTCATGGTCAGTAAAGGACTTTTGTTCTATGCATTTAGTAGAGTCATTCAATGTCTTTGGTTGCCATGATAAGTTCCTGTAGCATGTTGTTTGATAGCTCTAAACTTTGCAACCTGATGTTATTTCTGCAAACTCTGAAACTGTTATATTTGCAATCTTGCCATGTCCTTTTGATCATGTTCTAGTGATTTCTGGAGATAGCTCAGTGTTCATGTTTTGTCGTGCTTTACCTGTACATCATGTCCATGCCTTTTGTTACCATGTTAAGATGCTGTAGCTTGTTGTTTAGGTGCTTGCAATATGCCTAGTTGTTGTTTTGGACAGTTTGTCCTTTAAACTTGTATAGTGTATGTGTTGAACCGTTGCTCCGTTTTGAGTGTGCTCTATATGAAACTTGCTTGATTTTGCACGTAGTTTCATATTATCATGTTGCATCCTTGTTTTGAGGTGTTTGCTTGATGTTTGGATGCATTTAGCATCAATGCCATGTTCAACTTGTTTTGCTCATATCTTCTAGGCCGTAGCTCCGAATTAAATGAACTTTATATGTAACTTGACTAGAATTTCATGTAGATCATCTTGGTGCATCTTAACTTGCTGTTTAACAACTTGAACTTAAGGTTTATTCAGATCTGGAACAATTTCGAAATTTGCATATGAGGACTTACCGGAATTGTTCTATGTTGTTTCCGGCCTCATTTAAACTTGCTTTGATGTGTTGCTCTTGTATGCATCATCTCTTGCCATGAGTAGCTTCATGTGGCCTTTTCATGCATCATACTTGGTTGTGCATCATTCCTTGTTCACATGTGGAGTGTTTACCATGTTGTGTGCTTCTCTCGATAGTTCCCGTTTCGTTGCGATCGTGAGGATTCGTTCGTCTACGCTTGGTTCGTCTTCATGGCTTCATCTTCTTCATGGACTCGTTCTTCTTCCTAGCGGGACTTCAGGCAAGATGACCGCTACCCTGGATCTCACTACTATCATTGCTATGCTAGTTGCTTCGTTCTATCGCTATGCCGCGCTACCTATCTCTTGTTGATCAAGCCTCCCAAATTGCCATGTCACCTCTAACCGTTGTCACCCTTCCTAGCAAACCGTTGTCCGCTATGTTATCGCTTTTGCTCAGCCCTCTTATAGCGTTGCTAGTTGCGGTGAAGATGAAGATTGCTCCATGTTGGATTATGTTTATGTTGGGATATCACAATATCTCTTATATTTTTAATGCATCTATACACTTGGTAAAGGGTGGAAGGCTCGGCCTTATGCCTGGTGTTTTGTTCCACTCTTGCCGCCCTAGTTTCCGTCATATCGGCATTATGTTCCCGGATTTTGCGTCCCTAACGCGGTTAGGTGATTTATGGGACCCCCTTGACAGTTCGCTTTGAATAAAACTCCTCCAGCAAGGCCCAACATTGGTTTTACCATTTGCCTACCACCTATACCTTTCCCTTGGGAGTAGCTAACCCGAGGGTCATCTTTATTCAGCCCCCCCGGGCCAATGCTTGTCTAAGTGTTGGTCCGAACTAGAGTCCTTTGCAGCGCCACCTTGGGGAAACTCGAGGGCTGGTTTTAGTTGTACGGTGTGCTCATCCGGTGTTGCCCTGAGAACGAGATATGTGCAGCTCCTATCGGGATTGTCGGCGATCGGGCGGTCTTGCTGGTCTTGTTTTATTCTTGTCGAAATGTCTTGTAGCCGGATTCCGAGACTGATCGGGTCTTCCCGGGGAGAAAGAATATCCTTCGTTGATCGCGAGAGCTTATCATGGGCTAAGTTGGGACACCCCTGCAGGGTTTGAACTTTCGAAAGCAGTGCCCACGGTTATGTGGTAGATGGGAATTTGTTAATATCCGGTTGTAGTAAACTTGAAGTAAACTCTTCTAAAATACACCAACCGTGTGCGTAACCGTGAGTGTCTCTTTTCGGGGTTGATCGAGAGGAGAACACGGTTTCTGGGTTATGTCTGACGTAAGTAGGAGTTCAGGATCACTTCTTGATCATTACTAGTTGACGACCGCTTGCTTTGCTTCTCTTCTTGCTCTCATTTGCGTTGGTTAGCCACCATATATGCTTAGTCGCTGCTGCAACCTCACCACTTTACCCCTTCCTTTCCCATTAAGCTTTGCTAGTCTTGATTTCCATGGTAATGGGATTGCTGAGTCCTCGTGGCTCACAGATTACTACACCAACAGTTGCAGGTACAGGTTATGCGATGATCATGATGCGAGAGCGATGTTTACTTGTTTTGGAGTTCTTCTGCTTCTTCGATCAGGGGATAGGTTCCAGGTCGGCAGCCTGGGCTAGCAGGGTGGATGTCGTTTGAGTTTCTGTTTGTGTTTCATCCGTAGTCGGATGATGCTCTGATGTATTGTGATGTTGTATTCGTGTGGCATTGTATGCCCTATGTATGTATCCCCATCTATTATGTAATGTTGATGTAATGATATCCACCTTGCAAAAGTGTTTCAATATGCGGGTCTATCCTTGGTGGGACCTTCGAGTTCCTTTTTGATAGGGTCGCATATTGGGCGTGACAATATCGGTGTAAAGCGCATGAAGAAACTCCATAAAGATGGATTTTCGGAATCACTTGGTTATGAATCATTTGATGCTTGCGAACCGTGCCTTTTGGGCAAGATGACTAAAACTCCGTTCTCCGGAACAATGGAACAAGCTACTGACTTGTTGGAAATAATACATACTGATGTATGCAGATCAATGAGTATTAAGGCTCGTGGCGGGTATCGTTATTTTCTGACCTTCACAAATGATTTGAGAAGATATGAGTATATCTACTTAATGAAACATAAGTCTGAAACAGTTGAAAGGTTCAAAGAATTTCAGAGTGAAGTGGAAAATCATCGTAACAAGAAAATAAAGTTTCTACGATCTGATCGTGGAGAAGAATATTTGAGTTACGAGTTTGGCCTTCAGTTAAAATAATGTGGAATAGTTTCACAAACTCATGCCACCTGGAACACCACAGCGTAACGGTGTGTCCGAACGTCATAACCGCACTTTATTTGATATGGTGTGATCAATGATGTCTCTTACCGATTTACCAATATCGTTTTGGGGTTATGCATTAAAGATAGCTGCATTGACGTTAAAATAGGGCACCATCTAAATCCGTTGAGACGACACCGTATGAACTATGGTTTAGCAATAAACCTAAGTTGTCGTTTCTTAAGGTTTGGGGCTGCGATGCTTATGTGAAATAGTTTCAACCTGATAAGCTCGAACCCAAATCGGAGAAGTGCGTCTTCATAGAATACCCAAAGGAAACTGTTGGGTACACCTTCTATCACAGATCCGAAGGCAAAATATTCGTTGCTAAGATGGATCCTTTCTAGAGAAGGAGTTTCTCTCGAAAGAAGTGAGTGGGAGGAAAGTAGAACTTGATGAGGTAACTGTACCTACTCCCTTATTGGAAAGTAGTTCATCACAGAAAACGGTTCATGTGACGACTACACCAATTAGTGAGGAAGCTAATGATAATGATCATGAAACTTCAGATCAAGTTACTACCGAACCTCGTAGGTCAACCAGAGTAAGATCCGCACCAGAGTGGTACGGTAATCCTATTCTGGAGGTCATGTTACTTGACCATGGCAAACCTACGAACTATGGGGAAGCGATGATGAGCCCAGATTCCGCAAAATGTCTTGAGGCCATGAAATCTGAGATGGGATCCATGTATGAGAACAAAGTATGGACTTTGGTTGACTTGCCCGATGATCGGCAAGCCATCGAGAATACGGTGTCGTCAAAACTCGACTTGTTGCGAAAGGTTTTCGACAAGTTCAAGGGGTTGACTACGATGAGACCTTCTCACCCGTAGCGATGCTTAAGTCTGTCCGAATCATGTTAGCAATTGCCGCATTTTATAATTATGAAATTTGGCAAATGGATGTCAAAACTGCATTCCTGAATGGATTTCTGGAAGAAGAGTTATATATGATGCAACCATAAGGTTTTGTCGATCCAAAAGGTGCTAACAAAGTGTGCAAGCTCCAGCGATCCATTTATGGACTAGTGCAGGCCTCTCGGAGTTGGAATAAACGCCTTGATAGTGTGATCAAAGCATATGGTTTTATACAGACTTATGGAGAAGCCTGTATTTACAAGAAAGCGAGTGGGAGCTCTATAGCATTTCTGATATTATACATAGATGACATATTGTTGATTGGAAATGATATAGAATTTCTGGATAGCATAAAAGGATACTTGAATAAAAGTTTTTCAATGAAAGACCTCGGTGAAGCTGCTTACATATTGGGCATCAAGATCTATAAGATAGATCAAGAAGCTTGATAAGATTTTTCAATGAGTATATACCTTGGCAAGTTTTGAAAAAGTTCAAAATGGATCAGTCAAAGAAGAAATTCTTGTATGTATTACAAGGTGTAAAGTTGAGTAAGACTCAAAACCCGACCATGGCAGAAAATAGAAATAGAATGAAAAGTCATTCCCTATGCCTCACCATAGGTTCTATAAAGTATGCTATGTTGTGTACTGCACCTATTGTATACCTTGCTCGAGTTTGGCAAGGAGTACATTTTGATCTAAGAGTAGATCATCGGACAGCGGTCAAGAATATCCTTAGTGAGGACTAAGGAAATATTTCTCGATTATGGAGGTGATAAAAGAGTCCGTCGTAAAGAGTTACATCGGTGCAAGCTTTTACACCGATCCAGATGACTCTAAGTCTCAATCTGCATACATATTGAAAGCGGGAGCAATTAGCTAGAGTAGCTTCATGCAGAGCATTGTAGACATAGAATATTTGCAAAATACATACGGCTCTGTATGTGATAGACCCGTTGACTAAACTTCTCTCACGAGCAAAACATGATCATACCTTAGTACTCTTTGGGTGTTAATCACATATTGATGTAAACTAGATTATTGACTCTAGTGCAAGTGGCAGACTGAAGGCAATATGCCCTAGAGGCAATAATAAAGTTATTATTTATTTCCTTATTTCATGATAAATGTTTATTATTCATGCTAGAATTGTATTAATCGGAAACATAATACATGTGTGAATACATAGACAAACATAGTGTCACTAGTATGCCTCTACTTGACTAGCTCGTGAAACAAAGATGGTTAAGTTTCCTAGCCATAGACATGAGTTGTCATTTGATTAACAGGATCACATCATTAGGAGAATGATGTGATTGACTTGACCCATTCCGTTAGCTTAGCACTTGATCGTTTAGTATGTTGCTATTGCTTTCTTCATAACTTATGCATGTTCCTATGACTATGAGATTATGCAACTCCCGTTTACCGGAGGAACACTTTGTGTGCTACCAAACGTCACAATGTAACTAGGTGATTATAAAGGAGCTCTACAGGTGTCTCCGAAGGTACTTGTTGAGTTGGCGTATTTCGAGATTAGGATTTGTCACTCCGATTGTCGGAGAGGTATCTCTGGGCCCTCTCGGTAATGCACATCACTATAAGCCTTGCAAGCAATGTGACTAATGAGTTAGTTGCGGGATGATGCATTACATAACGAGTAAAGAGACTTGCCTGTAACGAGATTGAACTAGGTATTGAGATACCGACGATCGAATCTCGGGCAAGTAACATACCGATGACAAAAGGAACAACGTATGTTGTTATACGGTTTGACCGATAAAGATCTTCATAGAATATGTGGGAGCCAATATGAGCATCCAGGTTCCACTATTGGTTATTGACCAGAGACGTGTCTCGGTCATGTCTACATAGTTCTCGAACCCGTAGGGTCCGCACGCTTAAAGTTCGGTGACGATTTATATTATGGGTTATGTGTTTTGATGTACCGAAGGTAGTTCGGAGTCCCAGATGAGATCGAGGATATGAGGAGGAGTCTCGAAATGGTCGAGACATAAAGATCGATATATTGGACGACTATATTCAGACATCGGAAAGGTTCCTAGTGATTCGGGTATTTTTTGAAGTACCGGAGAGTTACGGGAATTCGCCGGGGAGTATATGGGCCTTATTGGGCCATACGGGAATAGAGGAGAGAGGCCAAAAGGAAGGAGGCGCGCGCCCCCCTCTGGTCCGAATTGGACAAGGGGTGCAGCTCCCTTTTCCTTCTCCCTCTCCCCCTCTTTCCTCCACCATATTCCACCTCGGTAATATCGTAGTGGTGCTTAGGCGAAGCCCTGCGTCGGTAGCATCATCAACACCGTCATCACGCCGTCGTGCTGATGGAACTCTTCCACAAAGCTCTGTTGGATCGGAGTCCGTGGGACGTCATCGAGCTGAACGTGTGCTGAACTCGGAGGTGCCGTGCGTTCGGTACTTGATCGGTCGGATCGTGAAGACGTATGACTACATCAACCGCGTTGTGCTAACGCTTCCGTTTTTGGTCTACGAGGGTACGTGGACAACACTCTCCCCTCTCGTTGCTATGCATCACCATGATCTTGAGTGTGCGTAGGAAAACTTTTGAAATTACTACGTTCCCCTACAGTCTTGCACGTGGAACCCAGGGGAGGAGGTGGTGGCGACCGAGCCACTCGTGATGATCTCGTCCATGTCGGCTTCCGCCGTGTCGGGGTTGCCGAAATGTGAGGACGAGGCTTGCGAGAAGGGCAGGGCGCCACGGCGTAGAGGCGACGTTAGGGGGCTGTGTCGCGCCGGCGCAGTAGTTGTACGAAGTACCGGGCGCCGCTGACGCGGCGAGGGAGTGAGCTGGTCGGGGTTCAGACCGGGGGGTGAGGCATGCTGGCCATGTGGAAATGTGATGTTGGGGTTGAATCCACCATGCGTGTCGCCTCGGCGTAGCCAGGTGAGGGTACGTACCCCCAGGGCGGTGGCGGTGGCGAGAAGCTGGCCGGCACGTGACGCTCTGCTGGCTCCACGCAGCTTGCGGGCCGTGGCCCCCTGGCGGATTCATCATCCCCGCGCGAGACGCCTCTGTCTGCTCCGCCGCCGACGCGGCCACGTCCCGGGCCTTCTTGGCGTTGAGCCTGTTCCGCCTGCCGGTGGTGACAACCTCCTGGCGCTGAACCTCCGCCCTCCACTCGGCGTTCGACATGCTCAGTGGTTTTTCCATCGGCACCCTCAACTTCCTCTGCTTCGGCTGGGTGGAATCGGCAGCGGCAGCGGCGCGAGGGGTCGAATACTTCTTCGGCGGCATGGCGGGATGGCGGCCGGATGGAGGAAAACGTGGGGGGATGGCGGGAAAAGGCCTGTCTGTCGCCGACAAAGCGGAGCCACGCGCCTTTTCGCTTCGGCCGGCGTCCCCAGGCGCCCTCCGGTGGCCTGGGTTCAGCTCGGGTTCGCTGGTTGTTATTTCGGCCCGAACCCTCGAAAAACAAGAACCTGTGAACGCGAGTGGATCGATTTTTCGACGCTGGCGCTAAAAAAAGAGCCGGGGGGCAATGTTGGGTGGGGGGGAGGGGGGGAGGGGGCATGATCGCCAGGCCAGGCCAGGTTGAAAGATTTCTCATCTCATGTCCACGCCAGGCTGCATGAGGCCGAGGAGGCGAGGACTCGATCCAAACACGCCCTTACATCTCGAGCTGCACACCTGAGTTATCCCAGTGAATGCTGAGAACACGCCGGAGTTGTGGCCATTGAAAGTTCTCCCTGTAATGATGATCAAGTTTCTGTTCTTTCTACTCGGATATTATTACTCCTGTACTGTACCGCTGTACAGCATTGAGAGCGTACCGAACATGGGTGCCGATGTTCGTACTGCTCCTTTGTTGGGTGTGGTCTTTTTTCGTGAGAAAAAGAAAACAACATCCGAGGCTGCCAGCTGTTTCTCCGACGGACATGTGGGTCCCCAACGAGCGCCACCTCCGGGAAGACGGCGAGCCGGACGCTCACCCCACGTTCACAAGCACGCGCTTCTCCCTCGTCTTTCCTTCCCCTCCTCTTCTCCGACTCGAGGAAAGAAACAAGAACTGAACCCCGAGCAGAGAGTACCAAACGCACAATGCAGTGAGCAATCAATCATACTCCCTCCCTCCCGGCGCCGTAGAAGAAGCAGAATAAGAGGCAGGAGCGTCCGTCCTTCCGGCGAAGCCACGCGGCCTCTTTCCCCACTGGGCTGATTTCCTCTCTTGGTACGGAAGCCCTAACCCTTTCCCCACCTCCCTTGAAAAAATTGCAAGAACCCGCATTTCCCCCCTCTTTTCACTAGGAATCCTGGGGGTTCCCGCGTTTGGTCATTTACGGAAGCGAGACAGTCGATTTCCACTCTATCCAGTGGATAAAACTCGAATTAATCTTTGCCGTGGTACTATGCCCGTGCACCTGCAGACTATCGGCGCTCATGGCAGAGGCCGGAGATGCAAGTGGTGACTGGCTTGCGCGCCTCTCTGGACTCGGTTCATATGTTTGCTCCAAGATGAACTACCACGAATACTGCAACCAGGAATACACCGGCATCCACACTGCGCTTCACGGAGTCCTCGAAGAAAAGGAGAAGGTGGAGCAAGAACATAAGGGTAACCGCTGCTCTGTTTGCTTAGGATCATCCTCATATGTTGTTTGCGCTATAATAACGGATTTTGTTGGCTTTTTTTAAACGCCATTTCTCTGAAGGCAACATTTTAATACTAGCCACCAAATCGAACAGCCAGCGTTGCTCTAATGAAGTTTTATTCCAATCAGTTATCTGTTATCTGAAGCCCCCCAATAGTTACCAGCCAATCCTACCAATCTGTAATTACTCGCATTGTATAGAAATCTCCTGACACACACGCAAACAAAACTGTGCATTGGTCGAAACGTGCATTGCACTTGCACTAGTGATAAGAAAGCCGTGGCATCATTCTTGCCATTTTTGCTAATATCATGGACAGCAAGGCTTCACCTTATCGCTGCAAAGGAGGAGCTCGTTAAAAGGAATGAAGAGCTGGAAGCAGAGATTCAATCTCTAAAGAGAAAGCTCCAAGCAAGTGAGGCAAGCAATACGCCGGTACAGGGAAGTGGTCGTGAGCATAACCAGTCTGGAAGGGTAAGTAAATACTTATCTGTGAATGTGATAATTCTAAGTCAATGTGTTCAGTGATCTGATTTGTTATCATACTAGGGATACTGTTTTACTGGTCTTTACTGCTTTGGAAGAATGTGAGGCCATGAATGTTTATAGATCCTTTGCAAGATAGTTCTGCTCATCTAATTACAGCAACTATTTTCCAAAGCAATTATTCTGCACATTTTGAGTTGCACTTTTATGCCTTGTTGGCTCCCTCGTGTGATCGTGTCTATGCTCTTTTAGAAGTGTTCTTCATTTTACTGATTGCAATTATCATCTTGTTGGATATTTATGTGTAGTACTGTAAAAAAATGAGTGCATTTTGGGTCACTCATTGCTAGACTAGTATAATGAGTGGCCATTCTCGGAAGCGGATTTGTAGCACCCGGGTGCTCCACACCCCTATACGAACATTAAATTCAAAAAAAATACCGAGAAATTTGAAAACAAATCTGAGATTTTGGGATATCAAACCTGGGTTCCCGATCTGCTCCCGTGTGAAATTTGGTGAAAAAATACCAGGAAATGTATTCATGGCAAAAAAGACAAAAATTTCCTATGTATAGAAAAAAAACTGTTTGGATATATTTTTGTTCGGACAGTATTTCCTTCGCCATGGATACGTTTTCTGGTATTTTTTCATGAAATTTCACACGGGAGTAGATTGAGATACCAGGTTTGATATCCCCAAATTTCAGTTTTTTTTGGTATTTTTTACATTTAATATACGTATAGGGGTGTGGTATAGGGGCGTGGAGCACCCAGGAGCTCCTGTGTATTTTCCGGCCATTCTCTTGCTTTTCCTATTCTGCCATACTTACCCCGCTACATCACTATAAAAGCAGGTGCAAATAACATCAGTGAAGAAAACAAAACGGCAATCTGAGGGACATGCTGGTGAAGATGCTGAGGAGCATGAGGCTGCAGAAATTCTGTGTGTTATGAACAATCATGAACAAGGTTTGAGTGCTGAGCTTCGCGATGTTAGAGAAGAAACTTCAAATATCAACGCTGAGCTCATCAAGGTTCAGTCATATCCATAATCATTTTCACCCTCTTATCAATATTAGATACTACACGCATTCCTGTCACACCATGCGGAAGATTATGAAATTAAAATTGACATTATAAGTTGATGTCCAGGGATTTCTTGATATGGGTGGTGTTGGTAGACAGAATATCACCGTAAAGTACATGGGGCAGTTGAGTGAGAGGCCATTCCTACTGGCATGCCTTCGGAAGTTTCTCTGCAAAGAAGCCGAGGCGGAAGCTTCTCGGCTGTGCAAATTTTGGCAGGAGCAGCTCATGAACCCAGAGTGGTATCCCTTCAAGTGTGACACAACTGGAGGCATTTCTGAGGTATGCTGAGTTCTTGTACAGACCATAGCTTATGGTCCACCAGTTCTTGGAGGTGACAAGTTATGTGCTACATCGCTACTTGTGTGATTAGGAGACTATTAATGACGATGACGTTAAGCTACAAGAGCTGCGGGCTACGTGGGGGGAAGAGTCTTACAAGGCTTTGGTGAAGGCTTTGGTGAATAGTTTCTTGGAGTTAAAGGAATGTGGCAAGCTGAGCGACAGAACCATTGTAGCCCAGCTTTGGAATTTCAAAGAGGACAGGAAGGCTACTCTCAGTGAGAGTGTTGAGTACGTGTGCAACAAAGTGAAGAGCCTCAGCAACGAGAATGTCAGGACCTCGACTTGCGGGTATGTATGATTGTATAAGATTCAGTTTGTTAAGTGCACCTTTGCTAGAATCATACAGGCATGCAGCGCCAGCAGTCCTGATTCAATTGGAGCATTGAAATCGTAGCTGTAGGTTTCTGTATCTGTAATTAGCCAAATGAAACAAAAATCCTACTGGTCCAGTATATTTCAATGGCCTTTTTAAAGGCATGGTACAGAGACTTATTATATGGCCAAGAAAACAGACTTGGTTGGGTGTATATATACCGGGAAATGGACTTGATGATGCATGCAAACTTTGTTATAACTAGTACTTATGTGAATTCACACAAAAATTCATTAGAACTTGTTTCTGTATGTGCAGGAAAAGGGGGCGTTGTGGTGGACAAGCATGAAGACACTAACGAAAAGACTAGGTGCTGTACTTTGAACTTTTAAAGACGCTATTATGAGTCATCATACCTTTTAAGAAAGTGTTTTTCTGTAGAAAAAATTATCCGAAGCCGAGTCCAGAAAGAACATTTCAACTGAAATTTTGGTGTCCATCTCATGGTAACCTCAGTAGCAATGCAGGCACAAGTGCCTTAGTTGATGCTGTCGTATGTTGCAGATAGATTGTCCCTGTCTACTGAATTATCACCATGCCAATTTTATTTTAAATCATGCAGGGAACTTACTCAGGCTGTCAGTGTCTGGGTACAAAACATAGAAGCGCTAACTCATGGTGAAGAACTGAAGACTGAAGAACCTTTTCTTATTTTGGCAAATAAAGACTGAAGAACCTGACCTTAGCAAGGAAGGAAGCCCGAAAAGAGCATATCGCAGAACAACGCTATGGTTGTTTCGATGTTTTCTTCTATCTGTTTCGAACCATCTAGAATGACCTTGTACTCGGCATGTTTCGAATTTCATCTCAGCTTCGGTATCGTGTTAAGCTCTGAACTTACTATGGATTCACACGGATGGCTGAATGTCGGATGCATAATAGGAGTCATCTGCCTTTCATCAGTAAACCTGAATAGCATGTACTACGATATACATATCATTGGACGACTATTTGTTGCAAACACGTGCTGTTTTTTCAGGGAAAACGTCAGAGCAGTTGCATGTTGCAGAAGTTGTGGTATTTTCCTGTCCGTGGTACTTTTGCCTGTCCCTGTCGTGTTTTTTAGATGAACACGGAGCAGATCGTCGTGTTTATCAAAGTGGTTGCTGGAGTTTATTGCACAGATGCTACAAAAATGTTGCACCCCAACTTCTGGGTATTCGACCCAGATGGGAAATATTGATCCAACTGAGCAGTGGCCGCATTTTTTTCTCATGAATAGACCGGTCATTGCCCCCTGTCCTAGTACACATTTCCTGAAAACGACTAGCGATTGAAAATGACAGAGAGCTGATAGCATCCAAATCGTGCAGGAGAGGTGTAGTTGTGAAGTCAGAACTCCAAGCAGATACCACCACAGAGGAAAGTGAGGCACAGCTTCTCGAATCTCCAATGCTTTAGCTTGAAGCGAAGATCCTAACCAGGGAAGTTTACTGACGGAAGTCTACTGACTTATGTGTCCCTATAAAAAAGAAGACCTGAATGACGCGCCGATGGCAGCTCAGGAAAGTTATCCGAGCGAACTCCGTGTTCTGGGAGTGTACCCTCAAGAAGCTACTTCACTTTCAAACGCAGCTATTCTCAGCTCGAGCTCATATGCTCCCTAATGAACAGTAAAAATAAAAAAAATAGTAAAAAAAGTCAAAAAAATCTGAATTTTTTTGGTGCAAACTTTGACAAATGTTCTCGGTTCTTGGAAATTTTCATCCCGAAATAACATTTGTGGAGGTCGTGGGAAAAAAACAAAATCGACACTCCAAATATGCTATTTTCGAAAGCATTTTGGAGTGTTTTTTTTTTGCCATGACTTCCACGAATTTTATTTCAGGATTAAAATTTACAAGCGCTGAGAACATTTGTCAAAGTTAGCACCCAAAAAATTTCAGATTTTTTCAAATGTTTTTTTCATTTTTTTTCCTGAATTTACTGTTCATCCCGAGTAGAAGGGGACTTTCGCTTTCATGCTAAAACAAATGTATTTGCCATGCTATTGTATAAGGATTTGTCATGTTGTAAAGAAAAAATTGGCATGTTAGCAGAAAAATTGTCAGGAATTTGCTATGCTGTAGCAGAGTAATTGCCATGCATTTTCATGGATTTGCCATGATGCAACATGGAGAATTGTCGGTCAAAAAAGAAAATTTCAAACTTGTTTGGATTTGCCATGATGGCAGAAGAAAATTTTCATGCTACATCTAAGGAAAACTGATTAAAATCGTCATGCTCCAAAAAATGATTTTGTCATCCCGAATGCGTTCGCTCATATTGCCATTCTGAGCGAACCGTTTAGTGTCGTCGGCTCGTGGTTTATCCAGAGGGTGCATGTGAGCGAATAACTGACATGTGTCTCGCTAAAAAACAAACAAGTTGAGCTGACGTCTTATCGTTAGTATTCAGAGAAAAAAGGCGTATGTGTCCTATCCCCACTACCCCCACCTGATTTTCACGGTGAGCCCTCCTCCCTTGAAATGACCCCTATCCCTCTACCCGTGCCTCTAATATATTTTTGTACGATAGGTGTAGCATATTTCAATATGAAGAATGTAATGATTTGCTATGACATTGCAGCCAATTCATAAATATTGATTGAGTGCATGGTGGAATGGTGCCAAGGAGGAATGTTGTAACCAATATTGATTGAGTGCCAATACCACATTTTTTTAACCTTTAGCGACAGTGTTAGCCGCAGAGCATGTAAGTTCCAATTTTTTCCAAATACACTATGAATTCCGATTCTATGATTTCCCTCTATGAATGGACGACTAGTAAGCACATCTCTTGTAAGGCTTAATTTGACGGACTATAGTGGTTGTGAAGCTTTAATCTATAGGTAAGTTTTGCCCTATCTTTTTTCGAGATTCCAAATTTGAGTGCATGCCAATCCCCTAAAGTTTATGCGGGGATAGCTACTCACCCATTCAAAATCCTCCCCATCCAACTTTGTTTGAGCCATTGAATCTTTGCTAGGGTGGAGTTGTGTCGTCTGATCTGGGCCATGGAGTAATTTTTTCCTTATGCATTTCTTCCTTCTGTGGTTATGTTGGCCCCGTTTGATACTGGTCCCATAGGACAGACATGTCGTGGTGGCCTCTAGATCTAGGTGATGGTGGCGGGAATGAGGAATCGAGAAGATAAAATAAGGAGACGACCATTGGGGACCTTCAGACCTGGTCATTGGCGGGGGAAGTCAATCTTTATGGATGTGCATGAAAAAAGCAGGCCATAGAGAGCTCGATAACTAGGCGGCGGGCGACGTGTAATTGATACTAAGGGTGGCGGCCCGCTGTAGAAGGGAGAAAATAGAGCGTGGATGGCGGGTTGTGGCAGAAAGAATCGGTGTACAAGGTGGTGATGGCATCCATCCATGGTGGGTGGCATGAAGCTGGCTGTAGAGAACGAGATGGCTCGGAGGAGGGAGAACCGAGGAATACATATATATTTCAAGATTATTCAAAGAAACTGTATGTCCTTCATAAAATATTGTCTTTTCCATCAATTCGGGGAGTTACAGATGAAATGGCCAGTTGTATGCAACTTACAACTAAAAGCTTTTGGGTTCATCAAAGCTAAAGAGGAAGGGTCACGATAATGTTGTCGATGAGCTTGACAAACATATAATGAACAAAAAGACCACCCACTATTACAACCTGCCATACAATTCCACCCAACTATTAATATCGGCTTTGCTAAAGCATATCTGGATGTGTCCTAAAGTATTGCACATCTAAGTCACATGTCATTAATTTTATCCGGAGATTCGTGCGGGTATTAATGTGCCCTAGGCAGACCCTATTAATATTCCTTCTTCAACATCGAAAACCATTCTTACCCGCAAAAAAAGAACATCGAAAACCATTCTTGCCCCATCAGCTCAGTTCATTATATGAAAAATTATCATGATGCTAACTTATACTGATTTTAATTCCTAATTAAAAAAAAGATCATTGAATTACGGCCGTCTCATTTTTTCCATCACAGGTCATTTTTAATCTCCACTGATATTTTGATTTTTGACGCCCCCCCTTGAAATGCATCTGCTACAACACTCCTTGCCCCCTCAGCTCAGCTCGAAATTATTTTTTTCTCCCCTTCCCATGGCAGGGCAGGGCATCCTAAATATAAATTGGCCATTTATAATCCCGTGAGGCCATCTCCCTCTCGGCCCCGTCATTCTCCTTTTCCTTTGTGGCTTGCGCAACGGGCGAGGCGAGGCGAGGCGTGGTGCCGGAGGAGGCGAAATATAGCCACCCTCTCCATTCAATCCACCCCGCCCCCGATTGCTTTGCACCGCCGGAACCTCGCCCTCACCGCCGACCGCCGTAACCGCAAGGTACTAATGCCTCCTCCTCCCGCTCCCGCCTGCTCTGTTCGTCCGCCGTTTGTCGATTTCCCCCGCCGATCGGTCCCGCTCCCGCTCCGCCGCAAAAATCGTGGAGCGCGACGTGGCTCCGAGGTGAGTCTCCCTTTCGTCCCGGCTCCTGCTTCGGGGTGCCACGTTCGGGATACGTCGAGGTGGCGAGGGTTGGGGGCCGGTCGTGGCGGCGTAGGTCTGTTCGTCGGTGGGCTTGATGGTTCCGATGATGGAGTTTCGGGCGTCGATCGCGTGCCCCCTTCGCCCGTGCGCATTGCGACGACGGGAGGTTTCGCCTGTTTTTTTCTTTCTCTCTCTCGCCGTTTCCTCGGATTTTTGGTTTCGGTTATTATCGGTCGCGCGCGGCGGCGTGCCTGCCTTCCGGGACTCGCGGCTGTTTCCTTTTGATCGCTGTGGTGTTTTCTTCCGGGCGACGGCGCGTGCCATTGTCGTCCGGGCATCGATTCCGTGCCCCAATTGGTCGCAACGTGCGGATGTTTTTTTCCGAGCTGGCGATTTGAATGACGCCCCAAAAGGTTGCCCCTCTTGCGCACCTTTTCCGACCCCCATCCCCTGTATTCATCTTGACTCCTTCGCGCGCTTTGTGCGTTGCCTTATTTAGTCAGGTTTATGGACGTATCTCCTCGTGTTATCTTCTACTACTACTTTCCTGCGAGTTGTTGCGCGCAATTACAGGTGCCACACGCTGTTATGAGTTGTTTTGGATTCCATACATTCTCCAATATAGTACCGGAATTTTAGTGTTTAGAGGGATGGCTGTCAAGCATGCAATTAGCTGCTATCGTTTTGGATTCATAGCTGGCTCCATGTTGACGGGGACCTCAATGACCATCTTACTTAAACTGTGGCTCTGGCAATTGTTAATAGGATCCATTCATTGGCTTCGGCAGTACGCTGTTGCTTTATTCACAGCTTCCAGTCTTTCAGTATAGAGTATAGAGTATAGACTCAATCTTTGGTGCGTGCTTCTGCTTGCTATTTTATTCTAGTGAAAGTGACACCTGACAGAGATTGATTATTTATTTGGCTTCAGTGTCGCATTTTAAGACATGGATAGCTTCTTCATGTGATCGGATTCGTATACTTTACCATTACGCAATTCAAGTGACAGTTGGGTGTTGTACTTCATGGAATGGAAGATTATTCCGAGTACCGTTTAGCAATGACCCATATCTTGGTTGTTCTTCTACGGTCAACTGGATGTCACAAAAACTATTTGTAATCTTAGCGTGGACATTTCATAATTCTAGCTTCTCTATTGCTCAAAATGTACCTTGTTATGTGACTTGTCTCTTTCATCAGGCTGCTGAGTCAAGATATAGGAATTGATGGATCTGTCCACAACCTCTGTTATGGCGGCTAAGGCCTACTCGTACAAAGCAGAGTCACTGGTTAAGGAATACCTTCTTGCAGATGCATATGTTTCGTACACTGCTATGCTTGGTGGGATCCTCATGTGCAAGATGGTATTATTTGCCCCCCTCTTATTTGTTGACATTTATGATCATGTCACCGGTGAATTTAGTGATGCTCACATGATTCATATATTTAGATGGAAGAAACAAATAGACGTTAGTTTTATTGCATTTTTGCTTAACTTCACTATGTGAAAATTGTGGACTACCGAACACCATTTGTACCATATATGGCTGTTAGTATAAGCAGGTTTCTGTAAAGATCTAATGTTGGGTATGCAAATTCTCCAATAAATTTACACGAGGTGTCGACAAATGAACTTTCACATACTGTTGTGCAAGATTTCTGAAACAAACAAACCCAGGTGAAAACAGTAACACCACCTTGAGTATAAAAAGCTCCCCAGATTCATCCTCAGTAAATCAGGCTTGAGCTCACCTCATGCCACATCAGGCTACAACATAAACAGAAACAACAATGAAAGTCTGTAATTTATCAGCTCCTTCTCGTGCATTCAAACTGCCAGTTGGCAACGTACAAAGTGTATTAAAGAGCACAAAACCGTTTTCCAATGAATATGCGTGGAAGTATTGTATGAATTGTAGGGCTCAAGCACAAAATTGGACTCTGCCTCAGAGGTTTATTCTCTCAGGTTAGCACTTGACAGGCCTGTTCCACCTTATAAAAGTTTAGCCTGAGATCTAATTAGGAATATGTCAATGGCTACCCACCACATCCGATCCTAAGCCGCGGATGCATCTGAAATCGGTTGAAGTTATGTAAGGTTTAAACTGACATGCAAGCTGTGATGAATTTTCAGATTAGAGTCATGAAATTTAACAGTTTATTTTGGCTTGTAAAATTTTTGTTTTTGTTTAGTATGGGCAGTTAAGTTCTTCAGTAAAATTCGGATACTCAATACAAGATTTTCAAAACCAAGCATGTTACGGTTTAGCTAACAAAAATTAACCTAATCCTATCAATATATTAACCATTTTTAATCAATATTTGGCTACCATGGGAAACAGAAATTGAATCACAATGTATATCTGTTTTTAATCTGTATTATACAGGTTGGCCTCAGTGTATTACCATATATGTTTAATATTGCAATAATTTCCTTTTATTTGCCCTTTGTGTGTGTCTGTGTATGCCAGGATCCCTTACAATACCTTGTGTACCATCTGTATCCCTTAGGCAACAGTGGTATGTATATGTAGTAAGTCATTAACTATTCTGTGGTGTAACAAAGTAGATAGCAGCATGCAGATGATAATCATCAGTTCTAGCATTGTTTTCAGAGTTTGACTTTTCAAAACCCTTCGCACTCACTCACCCACACTACCACCTATGATTGTCTCTTGTTTTATTTTACATTTATGATTGATCCCTGTGTACCAGAACTCTAGCTACTTTCTTGGCTACAAATTTCCTTTTGGTTTGCAGGTCTATGACATCACACACTTAGTCAGCTCATTCTTCTACAAGTGTTATGCTTCTCTTACAAAAGCCCAAAAGCTTGAGTGGAACAACAGGTGAAGTCATCTGTCTGCAAATTTTTTGTCCAATTTCACCCTGTGCTTATTGACATATCTACTCACGACTGATCTTTTACCTATTCTAGGGGCATCTCCACTGTCCATGCAATTTTCATCACATTCATGTCAGTGTACCTAGTATTCTTCTCTGACCTATACTCTGATAAGCTGGATGGACCAGTAACTTTCCGGAGTTCAAACCTCTCTAATATTACACTAGCGGTAAAGTACTATTTTGTTACCATTCAAGAAATGCCTATGTTGGCATGCATTTTCTATTTACCTCATATCGGCTTAATTTCATTTGTCCAGGTATCTGTTGGGTACTTCATCACTGACATTGCTATGATATTTTGGGTTTATCCTTCCCTAGGTGGAATGGAGTATGTAAGTGCCCTTATGTGATATTTCTGGATTGCATCCTTGACACACGTGTTAATATATTCATTGTATTTGTTCAATTATCATTACTGCATTTTTGTATGTATTATTCACTACGGGTTGACCATTGCCAGGTTCTTCATCACTTCCTGTCACTTGTTTCCATAGTCTATTCTGTGAATTCTGGGGAAGGCCAGTTGTATACATACATGGTTCTCATCTCTGAAGGAACCACACCTGGAATCAACCTCCGCTGGTATTTGATTTGATTCAATGAATGCACAATATTTCTGGGTCATTATTGTTATTTCATTCGATCTGATTTTTCCTGTTACCTTCTGTTATGAAGGTATCTTGATACTGCTGGACTGAAAAGATCCAAGGCCTATGTTGTGAACGGTAGCTTTATGGTTGTTGCATGGCTGGTAAGTGGAAGTTTCTACAAAGTAGTTATAGGATGCACGGTATTTCACGCAACTGATCACAAGTTAATTAGTCTTCACTCTTCAGTATGCCTCAATGTGTGCATACATGAATGAGCATTTCAAATTGCATAGCCAGATCAAAATAATTATTTTGTTATGTGAATTTGCTTCAAGCTAAGGTTTGTCTACTCCTTTATGCACTCTATTCCACTATGCCCTTTTTAAAATTGCAGCTAGCGGAATACCTCAAGCTTCTTTATAATAGATGAAGTCTTTTATTGTGTTTGTGTTCTTTATAACTCACATCGGACATTTGCTAACTCGTCTTGGGGACTGGGATAGAGTATTAGCAATTGATCTTGTCATTTAAGATAAACTTATCTTATAAGTTGAAATATTAATGCTATTGTACCCCCGACGTTTCTGTGCCGAGGCCATGCTGTAATTTTAGTTTAACTATGGTCTCTTCAGTAGGTTTTCCCTAGTTTCTTTGGCTTTGTCTTTGGTTTTTGTTTCTTGCTAGGCCCTTGGTGTGTTCTTTGGCTTTTTTTATTTCGGCTTGCTGTACTTTGGTCTTGTTTTGGCTTTATGTAATCGACCTGTTGGCTTACTCAGCAAGCCTTTCTTCTGCCTGTGAAGTCTCTACAATTTTCTCTCTAACGTAGTGGACCATTTTTGTAATACAGGTGGCACGGATAATTCTCTTCATCTACTTGTTCTACCACATCTACTTCCACTATGATGACGTAATTCCTACTTCTGTTCCAGCACATAACTATGTGGCAAATATCACATCGATGATTCTGAAACTAAATTTGATCTGAATTATTGACAGGTGATGCAGATGCGGACCTTCAGCCGCGTTCTGATATTTGGCGTGCCTACAATACTACTCATCATGAACACGATATGGTTTGCAAAGATCTTGAGAGGCCTTAAAAAGACGCTAACCAAGAGGGAGTGAAGAGGAGAAGAATAGCAGATGCAAGCTCATGGCGGCCCATCTACAAAGACCATCATCCTGCCTTACAGTCACATAAAACTACATATACTCCCCGAGTAAAAACTAGATAGTGCGACTCGCAGCAGAAGCTAAAATCCCATGTACATAATCCAGAAGTATGCTTGAGCACGGCCTCAAATTTTCCACGGATATTCTCCGTCTTGTACATATACCGGTCTGGATATTGCTTAGGAAGCTTCAAACTGCGTGTGCATTGGATGCTTCTAGGCCTCCCTCGACCACTGAACTGAAATAGTCGTTGGTCATCAAAAGTGACATTTGAAAGGTTGAAATCTGGCATCTGCTTCTAGTTACGACTTACGACTCTGAATGTGAAGCCGGTACTGTTCTTTACTTTCAGAATCTGAATTGTAGCGGTTCATTCTCTTACCATTGCGAGTAAAACCTATTGAATCTTGGTGCGCAGCTCTGTAGCCAACTGCTTGTGATCACTACCATGTGTGACGCACATGACCCCCTTTGATCTGTTTTCTATTTATAGTGCAAAACAGTGTCGATTACAATAAGGAGCGTAAAGCACAACCTGGCTATCTGGAACGCAGAAGAGCTGCTCTGACGCGTGCAGTTCTTGGCATGATAAAGAAATGATGATTATTCTTTTCTTTTGCGATGAAGAGATGATTATTCTGCATACAAAGTGCACATAATTCTCACTTGCTGCATTGCATTCAGCTCATGATCAACTGTGGTATATATTTCCGCAACAGCCAACAGGTGCGTGTGTTACGTGAGGCTACGGCTAAGTAGGCCCTGAAATG
This sequence comes from Aegilops longissima, assembly GCA_021605205.1. Lineage (NCBI taxonomy): Eukaryota > Viridiplantae > Streptophyta > Magnoliopsida > Poales > Poaceae > Aegilops > Aegilops longissima. Next base: position 538,593,286 of record CM038678.1, read on the forward strand.
AGAGGAGGAGGTCCTTGTTTTCTGCGCCGAAGATCTGGTCCGCCTTCTCGAGGGTCTCCTGCACCACCACAGCAATATAGTACAAGTATACCTCAAGATCTGTATCCGAAAGAAACCACGGATCCATCCAGTTGGCAAACTGAAAGTGGGGTGCTCGTTCCCAGTTACCTCTTGGGATTGCCGGTGAGCGTTGAGCTCCTTGATGTTGGCGAGGAAAGCAGCAAACTGTTCATATGACAGACGGCTCCTGCGGATGGAAGAAAAAAAAGGAGAGAAATAAGTTGATGCCATGCCATGTTTTTCTGCCAAAACAAGACGAGAGGTAGCGAGTGGTACCTTGCTTGACGGAAGAACTCCTTGCCATCTATCCTCGTCGTGCGCCCTGAAACCAAAAACAGAAGAAAAAGAGCGTACTTAGCGGAGAAAAATTAAGAACAATCTCCACATGAATGAGCTCCTGTGAATGCCGATGAACTCTTGTCTTGGAACAAAAAGGAAGAACGTTCGTTCTATTCTACCTGAGACTGAGTGCCCGCGAGGGGGCGAATTGGCCGCAGAGGACATCTTGCTCGACGGGAGCCACGCCGACATCGCCATATGGCCTTCCAGCCGCGGGGAAGTGGCGGCGCCGGCGCCGCTGCTGCCGGACGACAGCTTCGGCGACACGGCCGTGGAGTACCGTCTAGGGGAGGAGGCGCGGGACGTCAGCTTCGGGGACACGGCGGTGGAGTATCTCCTGGCGGAGGCCGCGGAGGAGGACCTATGCTTCGGCGCCGGGTCGGCGATGAGGCGCGGGGTCATGTGCGTGATGGTGAGCTTCTGCTCGAACGGCGTTGCCACTGTCAAACGTGCACATAAGAGAAACATTGTTCAGAGTTCTGTCGTTGTGCTGCACTGCAGATACGTATTAGTGGAATGCTGTTGACGTGACTGAGTGCATACCTTCCTGGTTCACGCTTTCGGCTTCGGAAGATCCGTCGGCTCGGGTGGTGGATGCTGGAGCGGGATTATTGCTCGCGGACGCGTCGTCTTCGGGGTGGTCGCGAGAAGAATTAATTAACACAGATGGAGCACGCCAGAGATGAAAATGTCCAAGAGGGAGAGCAGTGATCATATATAGGTGTACCTCTCCAGGAGCTTGTTTTGGCGACAGATTGCTCGCAGGTTCTGATGTCCACTGTCTCCTGACTCTGCAGAGCACGAGACACATGATGATTCATGACTAATACTAGCAATGCATACACTGATCTTCGGTTACAGAGGACGGCAACAGGGGCCATTGCCTGGCAGAAACGGGGTACAGAGGATCGGAGGAGGAGCTTACTGAAGAATTGTCGTCCCCCAGTGACTGCATCAGGTGCCTCTTGAATGTCTCCAGCTGCAAGTGTGATTGCAGAAAAGTTAGTAGTAAACGCGAGCACAACAGCCGTGTGATCGCAGGCGATCACAAATGGCGTCACCTTGGCGAGGTCCCTGGCCAGCTTCCTGGACGTCTGGACGAGCGAGTCCCTCTCCTTCACCAGCTTAGCCTACACGACAAGAAGAAGAAGACCAACGACAAAATCTCAGCACCAGCTAGCAACCGGCAAAACCGAAGCGGCGGGGCGATCGGGGTCACGTACGTTGTCATCGAGGACGACGCGGAGCCGGGCGTCGGCGTCGCAGAGGGCCTGGTCGAGCGCGCCGGCCCTGTCGGCGAGCTCGGCGGCGAGGCGGTCCTTGTCGGCCAGCTTCTGGCGGAGGCGCGCGGCCTCGTGCTCCAGGCGGGAGGCGCGGGCCGCCACGGCCAGGGCGGTGATCTTGCGGGCCACCTCCAGCTGGTCGTACGGGTCCGGCGGCAGCGCGGCCACGATGGCCTCGGATAGCCCGGCGCCCTCGGCGGGGGGTGCAGTCGCCGGCGCGGCGGCGGCGTGGGCGCTCGGGGTCTGCGTCATCGGGCGAGACTGGGGTTGGAATGGAGTGCCGGACGTGGTGGTGGTGGTGGTGAGATCCGAAGCGGGGAGGAGGTTATCGGGGGGCGGGAAGGAAGGAATGTGGTGCTGCTGCTAGTGGAGGTGGCGATCGAGGAGAGGAGCGCGGCCGTCGGCTTGCGTTTGAATATATGCGTCGTGCACTCCGAGTTCCGTCTTGGCTCTTGGAAAGCGCCTGCCACGTCCCATCCGGGGAAGATACGAAAAATCCCTACGAAACAGCTACGGGAACAGGGCCCTCTGTAGTCTGTAGATATCATACCTTCCCGTACGTTTAGTATTTCCGCTCTCGATGAAGGCTCGGTACGTGCCGGCGCTGGACGTACTGCTGGTCGCTCGCGAAAGGCACCGGCGACCGTGGCCGCCACGAGGTTCCTGCCGCCGGTGAGGCTCGCTCTTGGCTCTTGAGCGTCCGGGCATGCCATTCATGGAGACACTGCTGCAGCTGGTCCCAACTGGCATGGCACGAGTAGCATGTATGTACAGTACACGGAACGAAGCAGAAATTGATTTCTATATGAAAATTAATAAAGTGTGTGGAATTGACAAATTGAACAATTCAGTCGTTGTAGTATAGTGGTAAGTATTCCCGCCTGTCACGCGGGTGACCCGGGTTCGATCCCCGGCAACGGCGTTATTTTTGTCGCTTGGTGGCGGTTTGGTTCCTTGTATGTTGTATCCAATTTTTGTCCCCTTGGTTCTTTTTGCCCGCTCGGTCGATGTGGGCTCATTGCTCATTGGGCCATACGCTGCAGCCCGGGTACTCCTTATGTGACCTTCCTCAAAACCTGTATTTGTCTTTTTGCTATATAGAAATTTCCCCTAAAAAAATATACTATATAAAAAACCCTCAAAAAAGTACTATATAAAAATAGTAAATAAATTTTAGTAATTTAATATAATCAGTTTAATGATTTGTAAAATCTCAATGTGTTGTAAAAATATACTTTAGAGAAAAGTTATTGTATGTGAAAAGAAATTATACTCACATACATCAAAATAATATCAGTGCATTCAATATGATGTTCATATATTTAAAATTACTCTTGTGAAATGTCCATATAATTCAAAGAGATGTTCGTGTTTAAAAATTAATAAAGGTTAACATGTTCAAAAATAGTGGTCATGTAAAATAGTACTCCCTTCGATCCAAAATAAGGGTCGCAATTTTGAAAAATGTGGGACCTAGCAAAGGAGAAATCACCATAGCGACGTCTTGCGAACTTCTAGTGTCACTTTTGTTCTTTGTTACTCGGATTTTATTAAGGCAAATCATTAGCAACACAAAAGCTACGAGAAAAAAGAATTTGCTGCACACAAAAAAGGATGGAAATATGCAAGGAGTAGGTTCACGTGCAACCTCTTACGGGTGGGATCTCAATATAAACAATTAACAAAAGTATGATAAATAAAATAGAGTACTTTGCAAGTGATGAGCGGACAACTGTAGCGAAAAAGCCAAGCAACTAATGAACAACATGTTTTATGAATGATTCACACGGGGTTGAACGTAAAGACCAACGGCAGCCAACAAGCAAAGCGGCATATGTGCAACATGTTTTATGAAGGATCCACGAAGGTCTTCTGGCACCCTACTTGGCTTTGAATATCCACAAATACAACCATGGAAAAAACCGTATGTGTAACCACATTAACAAATTTATGTACGTACATTCATAACAATGATAGAGACGTATGCAAAAGTACACGACTGCAGGCATGGTAGTCAAGCACGAACGTGATAACAAACAGGGATATATACATGTCAGAAAGGTCAAACACAATGAACGTAAAGACCAACGGCAGCCAACAAGCAAAGCGGCATATGTGCAACATGTTTTATGAAGGATCCACGAAGGTCTTCTGGCACCCTACTTGGCTTTGAATATCCACAAATACAACCATGGAAAAAACCGTATGTGTAACCACATTAACAAATTTATGTATGTACATTCATAACAATGGCAGAGACGTATGCACAAGTACACGACTGCAGGCATGGTAGTCAAGCACGAACGTGATAACAAACAGGGATATATACATGTCAGAAAGGTTAAACACAATGACCAAGAAATTATCCTTAGCCAGGACATTGAAGTTAAGGAAGTACGTGCTACAGCTCATCTAAAAATGTGTATCCATTAATTTCATGCCCCGTGTGTGTTGGGTAACGTAGTAATTTCAAAAATTTTCCTACGATCACGCAAGACCATGGTGATGGCATAGCAACGAGAGGGGAGAGTGTTCGTCCACGCACTCGTGAGACCGAAAGCGAAGCGTTATATTAACGCGGTTGATGTAGTCGACGTCTTCACGATCCGACCGATCCAAGCACCGTTACTCGGCACCTCCGAGTTCTTGGCACACGCTCAGCTCGATGACGATCCCGAGCTCCGATCCAAAGAAAGCGTCGGGAAGGAGTTCCGTCGACGACGGCGTGGTGGCGATCTTGATGTTCTACCGCAGCAGGCTTCGCCTAAGCACCGCTACAATATGACCGAGGTGGAATATGGTGGAGGGGGCACCGCACACGGCTAAGGAACGATCCGTAGATCAACTTGTGTGTTATAGGGTGCCCCCCGCCTCGTATATAAAGGAGCAAGGGGAGGGCCGCCAGCCTTGGGCGCGCACCAGGGAGGGGGAGTCCTCCTCCTAGTAGGAGTAGGACTCCCTTTCCTAGTCCTACTAGGAAGAGGAAGGGAAGGAAAGAGAGGGAGAGGAGAGGAAGGGGGGCTGCGCCCCCTCCTAGTCCAGTCGGACTCCCCATGGAGGGGGCACCACCTCTTGGTGCAGCCCTTCTCTCTCCCTCTTGGCCCAATAAGGCCCATAACTTCCCGGGGTTCCGTAACCCTCCGCTCTCCGTTTTCTCCGAAACTTCCGGAACCTTTCCGTGTCCGAATATAACCATCCAATATATCAATCTTTATGTCTCGACCATTTCGAGACTCCTCGTCATGTCCGTGATCACATCCGGGACTCAACTCCTTCGGTACATCAAAATACATAAACTCATAATAACCGTCATTGAAACCTTAAGCGTGCGGACCCTACGGTTCGAGAACTATGTAGACATGACCTAGAACTATTCTCGGTCAATAACCAATAGCGGAACCTGATGCTCATATTGGTTCCTACATATTCTACGAAGATCTTTATCGGTCAAACCGCATAACAACATACGTTGTTCCCTTTGTCATCGGTATGTTACTTTCCCGAGATTCGATCGTCGGTATCCAATACCTAGTTTAATCTCGTTACCGGAAAGTCTCTTTACTCGTTCCGTAATACATCATCTCACAACTAACTCTTTAGTTGCAATGCTTGCAAGGCTTTATGTGATGTGTATTACCGAGAAGGCCTAGAGATACCTCTCCAGACAATCGGAGTGACAAAACCTAATCTCAAATACGCCAACCCAACAAGTACCTTTGGAGACACCTGTAGTACTCCTTTATAATCACCCGATTGCGTTGTGACGTTTGGTAGTACCAAAGTGTTCCTCCGTAAACGGAGTTGCATAATCTCATAGTTACAGGAACATGTATGGGTCATGAAGAAAGCATTAACATACTAAACGATCAAGAGTTAAGCTAACGGAATGGGTCATGTCAATCAGATCATTCAACTAATGATGTGACCTTGTTAATCAAACAACAACTCCTTGTTCATGGTTAGGAAACATAACCATCTTTGATTAACAAGCTAGTCAAGTAGAGGCATACTAGTGACATACTGTTTGTCTATATATTCACACATGTATTATGTTTCCTGTTAATACAATTCTAGCATGAATAATAAACATTTATCATGATATAAGGAAATAAATAATAACTTTATTATTGCCTCTAGGGCATATTTCCTTCAGTCTCCCACTTGCACTAGAGTCAATAATCTAGATTACAAAGTAATGATCCTTACACCCATGGAGTCTTGGTGCTGATCATGTTTTGCTCGTGGAAGAGGCTTAGTCAACGGTCTCGCAACATTCAGATCCGTATGTATTTTGCAAATATTCTATGTCTACAATGCTCTGCACGGAGCTACTCTAGCTAATTGCTCCCACTTTCAATATGTATCCAGATTGAGACTTAGAGTCATCTGGATCAGTGTAAAATGCTTGCATCGATGTAACTCTTTACGACGGGTTTTTTTTTTTTTTTTTTTTTTTTTTTTTTTACACCTCCATAATCGAGAAATATTTCCTTAGTCCTCACTAAGGATGTTCTTGACCAATGTCCATGATCTACTCCTAGATCACTATTGTACCCCTTGCCAAATTCGAGTAAGGTATACAATAGGTCCGGTACATAGCATAGCATACTTTATAGAACCTATGATGAGGCATAGGGAATGACTTTCATTCTCTTTTCTATTTTCTGCCGTGGTCGGGATTTGAGTCTTACTCAATTTCACACCTTTGCAACACAGGCAAGAACTTTTCTTTGACTGCTCCATTTTGAACTAATTCAAAATCTTGACAAGGTATATATTTATTGAAAAACTTATCAAGCGCCTTGATCTATCTCTATAGATCTTGATGCTCAATATGTAAGCAGCTTCAACGAGGTCTTTCTTTGAAAAACTCCTTTCAAACACTCCTTTATGCTTTGCGAAATAATTCTACATTATTTCCGATCAACAATATGTCAATCACATATACTTATCGTAAAGGTCAGTAGTGCTCCCACTCACTTTCTTGTAAATACAGCCTTTCCAAAAGTCTCAGATAAAATCATATGCTTTGATCAACACATCAAAAGCGATATTCCAACTCCGAGATGCTTGCACCAGTCCATTGATGGATCATTGGAGCTTGCACATTTTGTTAGCACCTTTAGGATTGACAAAACCTTCTCGTTGCATCATATACAACTCTTCCTCCGTAAACCCATTCAGAATGCAGTTTTACATCCATTTGCCAAATTTCATAAATTATGGCAATTGCTAACATGATTCGGACAGACTTAAGCATCGCCATCGTTGAGAAAATCTCATTGTAGTCAACACCTTGAACTTGTCAAAACCTTTGCAACAAGTCAAGCTTTGTAGATAGTAATACTACTATCATTGTCCGCCTTCCTCTTGAAGATCCATTCATTTAACATGACTTGTCGATCATCGAGCAGGTCAACCAAAGTCCACACTTTGTTCTTATATATGGATCCTATCTCAGATTTTATGGCCTCAAGCCATTTCGCGAATCTGGGCTCATCATCGCTTCCTCATAGTTCGTAGGTTCATCATGGTCTAGTAACATGACTTCTAGAATAAGATTACCGCACCATTCTCGTGCAGATCTTACTCGAAGACCTACGAGGTTTTAGTAGCAACTTGATCTGAAGTTTCATGATCATCATCATTAACTTCCTCACTAATTGGTGTAGGAATCACCGAACTGATTCTTGTGATGAACTACTTTCCAATAAGGGAGAAGGTACAATTACCTCATCAAGTTCTACTTTCCTCCCACTCACTTCTTTCGAGAGAAACTTCTTCTCTAGAAAGGATCTATCTTAGCAATGAATGTTTTGCCTTTGGATCTGTGATAGAAGGAGTACCCAACAGTTTCCTTTGGGTATTCTATGAAGACGCACTTTTCCGATTTGGGTTCGAGCTTATCAGGTGAAAACTTTTTCACATAAGCATCACAACTCCAAACTTTTAAGAAACGACAGCTTAGGTTTACTGCTAAACCATAGTTCATACGGTGTCATTTCAACGGATTTAGATGGTGCCCTATTAAACGTGAATGCAGCTGTATCTAATGCATAACCCCAAAACGATAGTGGTAAATCGGTAAGATACATCATAGATCGCACCATATCAAAATAAAGTACGGTTACGACGTTCGGACACACCATAACGTTGTGGTGTTCCAGGTGGCGTGAGCTGTGAAACTATTCCACATTGTATTCATTGAAGACCAAACTCGTAACTCGAATATTCATCTCCACGATCAGATCGCAGAAACTTTTATTTTCTTGTTACGATGATTTTCCACTTCACTCTGAAATTCTTTGAACCTTTCAACTATTTCAGATTTATGTTTCATCAAGTAGATATACCCATATCTGCTCAAATCATCTGTGAAGGTGAGAAAATAACGATATCCGCCACGAGCTTCAACATTCATTGGACCACATACATCCGTATGTATGATTTCCAATAAATCTGTTGCTCTCTCCATAGTACCGAGAACGGTGTTTTAGTCATCTTGCCCATGAGGCACGGTTCGCAAGTGCCAAGTGATTCATAATCAAGTGACTCCAAAAGTCCATCAAGATGGAGTTTCTTCATGCGTTTACACCGATATGACCTAAACGGCAGTGCCACAAATAAGTTGCACTATCATTATCAACTCTGCATCTTTTGGTTTCAACATTATGAATATGTGTATCACTACTATCGAGATTCATTAAAATAGACCACTCTTCAAGGGTGCATGACCATAAAAGATATTATTCATATAAATAGAACAACCATTATTCTCTGATTTAAATGAATAACCGTCTCGCATCAAACAAGATCCAGATATAATGTTCATGCTCAACGCGGCACCAAATAACAATTATTCAGGTCTAAAACTAATCCCGAAGGTAGATGTAGAGGTAGCGTGCCGATCGCGATCACATCGACTTTGGAACCGCTTCCCACGCGCATCGTCACCTCGCCCTTTGCCGTTGTTCGCAATCCGTAGTTCCTGTTTGAGTTGCAAATATTAGCAATGAACCAAATCAAATACCTGTGTACTATCTGCGAGCTCTAGTAAGGTACACATCAATAACAAGTATATCACATATACCTTTGTTCACTTTGCCATCCTTCTTATCCGCCAAATACTTGGGGCAGTTCCGCTTCAAAGACCACCGCTTGCAGAGAAGCACTCGATTTGTGCTTAGGTCCGCACTTGGGTTTCTTCTCCGATCAGCAACTTGTTTGCTGTTCTTCTTGAAGTTCCCTTCTTCTTCCCTTTGCCTTTCTTCTTGAAACTAGTGGTCTTGTTGACCATCAACACTTGATGCTCCTTTTGATTTCTACCTCCGCAGCTTTTAGCATTGCGAAGAGCTCGAGCATAGTCTTTACTAACCCTTGCATATTATAGTTCATCACGAAGCCTTTGTAGCTTGGTGGCGTGATTGAAGAATTCATCAATGACACAATCATCCGGAAGATTAACTCCCAGTTGATTCAAGTGATTGTAATACCCAGACATTTTGAGTATGTGCTCACCGACGTAACTATTCTCCTCCATCTTGCAGCTATAGAACTTATTGGAGACTTCATATCTCTCAATCCGGGCATTCTGTTGAAATATCAACTTCAACTCCTGGAACATCTCATATGCTCCATGACGCTCAAAACGCCGTTGAAGACCCGTTCTAAGCCGTAAAGCATGGCACACTGAACTATAGAGTAGTCATCAGCTCGCTTTGCCGACGCTCACAACTTCGCTCAAGATCTCGCAGCAGTTCGCTACCCAGCGGTGCTTCCAGGGCGTAACTTTTCGTGCAGCAATGAGGATTATCCTCAAAGTTACGGACCCAGTCCGTGTAATTGCTACCATCATCTTTCAACTTTGCTTTCTCAAGGAACGCATTAAAATTCAACGGAACAACAAAGACGAGCCATCTATCTACAAGAAACATAGACAAGCAAAATACTATCAGTACTAAGTTCATGATAAATTTAAGTTCAATTAATCATATTATTAAAGAACTCCCACTTAGACAGACATCTCTCTAGTTATCTAAGTGATCACGTGATCCAAATCAACTAAACCATAACCGATCATCACGTGAGATGGAGTAGTTTTCAATGGTGAACATCTTATGTTGATCATATCTGCTATATGATTCACGCTCGACCTTTCGGTCTCCGTGTTCCGAGGCCATATCTGTATATGCTAGGCTCGTCAAGTATAACCTGAGTATTCTCGCGTGCAAAAACTGGCTTGCACCCGTTGTAGATGGACGAGAGCTTATCACACCCGATCATCACGTGGTGTCTCGGCACGACGAACTTTGGCAACGGTGCATACTCGTGGAGAACACTACTTGATAATTTTAGTGAGAGATCATCTTATAATGCTACCGCAATCAAAGCAAGATAAGATGCATAAAGGATAAACATCACATGCAATCAATATAAGTGATATGATATGGCCATCATCATCTTGTGCTTGTGATCTCCATCTCCGGCACCGCCATGATCACCATCGCCACCGGGCGCGACACCTTGATCTCCATCGTAGCATCGTTGTCGCCTCGCCAACTATTGCTTCTACGACTATCGCTACCGCTTAGTGATAAAGTAAAGCAATTACATGGCGCTTGCATTTCATACAATAAAGCGACAACCATATGGCTCTCGCCATTGCCGATAACTCGGTTACAAAACATGATCATCTCATACAATAAAATATAGCATCACGCCTTGACCATATCACATCACAACATGCCCTGCAAAAACAAGTTAGACGTCCTCTACTTTGTTGTTGCAAGTTTTACGTGGCTGCTACGGGCTGAGCAAGAACCGTTCTTACCTACGCATCAAAACCACAACGATATTTCGTCAAATAGACTCCGTTTTAACCTTCTCAAGGACCGGGCGAGCCACACTCGGTTCAACTAAAGTGAGAGAGACAGACACCCGCCAACACCTTTAAGCAACGAGTGCTCACAGCGGTGAAACCAGTCTCGCGTAAGCGTCGCTGTAATGTCGGTCCGGCCGCTTCATCTCACAATACCGCTGAACCAAAGTATGACATGCTGGTAGGTAGTATGACTTGTATCGCCCACAACTCACTTGTGTTCTACTCGTGCATATGACATCAACGCATAAAACCAGGCTCGATGCCATCGTTGGGTAACGAGTAATTTCAAAAATTTTCCTACGATCACGCAAGACCATGGTGATGGCATAGCAACGAGAGGGAGAGTGTTCGCCCACGCACTCTCGAGACCGAAAGCGAAGCGTTATATTAACGCTGTTGATGTAGTCGACGCCTTCACGATCCGACCGATCCAAGCACCGCACTTCGCACCTCCGAGTTCTTGGCACACGCTCAGCTCGATGACGATCCCCGAGCTCCGATCCAGCAAAGCGCGGGAAGGAGTTCCACAAGACGACGGCGTGGTGACGATCTTGATGTTCTACCGTCGCAGGGCTTCGCCAAGCACCGCTACAATATGACCGAGGTGGAATATGGTGGAGGGGGCACCGACACGGCTAAGGAACGATCCGTAGATCAACTTGTGTGTTATAGGGTGCCCCCCGCCCCGTATATAAAGGAGCAAGGGGAGGGCCGGCCAGCCTTGGGGCGACCAAGGAGGGGGAGTCCTCCTCCTAGTAGGAGTAGGACTCCCTTTCCTAGTCCTACTAGGAAGAGGGAAGGGAAGGAAAGAGAGGGAGAGGAGAGGGAAGGGGGCTGCCCCCCTAGTCCAATCGGACTCCCCATGGAGGGGGCGCACCACCTCTTGGTGCAGCCCTTCTCTCTCCCTCTTGGCCCAATAAGGCCCATAACTTCCCGGGGTTCCGTAACCCTCCGGCTCTCCGTTTTCTCCGAAACTTCCGAACCTTTCCGTGTCCGAATATAACCATCCAATATATCAATCTTTATGTCTCGACCATTTCGAGACTCCTCGTCATGTCCGTGATCACATCCGGGACTCAACTCCTTCGGTACATCAAAATACATAAACTCATAATAACCGCTATTGAAACCTTAAGCGTGCGGACCCTACGGTTCGAGAACTATGTAGACATGACCTAGAACTATTCTCGGTCAATAACCAATAGCGGAACCTGGATGCTCATATTGGTTCCTACATATTCTACGAAGATCTTTATCGGTCAAACCGCATAACAACATACGTTGTTCCTTTGTCATCGGTATGTTACTTTCCGAGATTCGATCGTCGGTATCCAATACCTAGTTTAATCTCGCTATCGGAAAGTCTCTTTACTCGCTCCGTAATACATCATCTCACAACTAACTCTTTAGTTGCAATGCTTGCAAGGCTTTATGTGATGTGTATTACCGAGAAGGCCTAGAGATACCTCTCCGACAATCGGAGTGACAAAACCTAATCTCAAATACGCCAACCCAACAAGTACCTTTGGAGACACCTGTAGTACTCCTTTATAATCACCCGATTACGCCAGACGCTTGGTAGTACCCAAAGTGTTCCTCCGTAAACGGAGTTGCATAATCTCATAGTTACAGGAACATGTATGGGTCATGAAGAAAGCATTAACATACTAAACGATCAAGAGTTAAGCTAACGGAATGGGTCATGTCAATCAGATCATTCAACTAATGATGTGACCTTGTTAATCAAACAACAACTCCTTGTTCATGGTTAGGAAACATAACCATCTTTGATTAACAAGCTAGTCAAGTAGAGGCATACTAGTGACATACTGTTTGTCTATATATTCACACATGTATTATGTTTCCGGTTAATACAATTCTAGCATGAATAATAAACATTTATCATGATATAAGGAAATAAATAATAACTTTATTATTGCCTCTAGGGCATATTTCCTTCAGTGTGCAGTCATGATGGCCTTCTCTAAAAAACAATGTGAAATGGAAAAGGGTTGGGACAGATTGGGCACGCGGTCCTCGGTTTCCCGACCGAATCATCTATCTACATGCAGCCTTAGGGCTCTGCATAAAGTTAAATAAAAAAAGAATCAAAAACCGAACCAAACCCAAAATAAATAAACTGAATTCATCGGTTTTTGAGTTAGCAACTGAAAATTTGGTTTCTAGATTTGGCTACCCATTTTAGTAAATCGGATTTGGTTTAGAGCCTCGGCTAGCCTTTTCTTTTTTGAGCCTCGGTTAGCCGCAAGACTGAAGAATCCCGTGTGTGCCCACATGAGCGGGCTTTCAGCCCGTTGATCGTTTAGGACTTGAGGCCCAGTACTCCAATAGACCTAGTCCATCCCCAAATATGAATTTGACCCAGAAGTAATTAGGAAAGCTATTGTTGAAATGACCATCGAAGACGAGCATCCCTTTGCTCATACGAAAAGGTTGAGTTTTAGAAAATGGTGGCAAAGGCTTGTTCACTTTTCTCTGTGCCCTCTAGAAGAACTGCCACTAGATGTTGTATGCATTTATTTTGGAGAGAAGCCAAGCTCAAACTGTTTTTTCATGAAATCATGTGAAAGGGTGTGCCTCACAACTGTTTGTTGGACTTCTCAACAACAAGATAGCTACATGGTAGTCACAACACATTTTATTGATGGTGATTGGAAACTACACAAGAAGGTTATTAGTTTATTCCTAGTAAAGGTCATAAGGGAGAATATATTGAGAAGTCCTTAGAGAAATGCTTGATGGAGTGGGGTATTGACAAGGTTATGACAATAACAATTGATAATCATAGCGCCAATGATGGTGGTGTAACTTACATCCGAAAGAAAATGAGCAAATAAAAAAAACATTGCTAATGGTAATTCTCCACATGAGGTGTGTTGCCCATATTATTAATTTGATTGTTTCTGGCGGCCTTAAAGACTTAGATGAGTCAATTAAGCGTGTGCGTGCTGCAGTAAGGTTTATCAGAAATGGGAGCTCTAGGTTGACCAAATTAAAAAAAACGTTGAACTAGAGAATGGGGAGGGGAAAGGGACTTGCTCATATTTATTGTGGGTGTTCTTGATCGAAGATAATAGTTACACAAAGTTGGCCATTGTTGAAATGTTTGGCGAAGAAAAAGGACCCAAAGTTTGGGATGCGGTGAATGCTTGTTTCTATGCATTATTTGATAAATACAAATCTCTCTATGCTCCAAGTGATACAAGTGCACAAGCAAGTGGCTCCCAAGGTCCTCACGGAAGGGAAGGGAGAAAGTTGCAGTCTCGAATTGCAAAAAAATTAAAGATTGGTGGTGAAATTAGCACTAGTAAATCCGAAGTTGTCAGATACCTTATGGAAGAGAATGAAGAGGACAACGATGATTTTGATATTCTAGCAAGCTGGAAGTTACTGCTCCTAGATTCTCAATATTATCAAGATTGGCTCATGATGTGTTAGCAATTCCTGTATCAACAGTTGCATCAGAGTCATGTGTCCTAGATGCTTTGATGACATCCTTTACACCATTCATGGTCCAAGTTCTTGTTTGTTGTACATTTCTTTCATTCTTTCTCAGAACAAAAGAGTATGGTAGTGGAAATTCTTAAAAGTCAAAGGCCTCTTAAGGGGCTTTCATCACCATGGCTCTCAAGAGGCTTTCATCACCATGGCAGGTCCATCTACTTAAAATCCGGTGAGATGAAAACTTGAATTCTTGTCACTAGAAACTCCATTTCTGCACGCAATCTTAATTTTTATCAACCTGTAAAATATCTGAATGGCCGATAAGAATAGTAGAACTCCAGTATATATTGAGATTATTTATAGCAATGATAACCACTCTCTGCCATGTTCGCCAGCCCTTCTCTTCGTAGCGCCCTCCCTGGCGGCGCGTCCCGCGGCTCCTCGACGCCATCTGTGATGGGCTCGGGCTCTGCCACCTCCGCGGCCCCGCCCCCTCCCCCCTGGCCCGCAATCAGCTCCCTCCTACCTGGAGGCGCTGCTGGCTCCGGGGGATCCGGATGTGCATTCATTGCCGGCAGGGGATGGAGAGCCTTTAGGGCTGCGGTCGATGGGGGGAGTTTCGGCGGATGGGGTGGTTGGTGGTCGCCTGCGCTCCATTATTGTTGCCCCGACGAGCGCGGTGACTGCGGCGCCCCGTCCTGTGCCCGTCCCTGACGGCCACATTGATACAGATGGGTGGAGGATGGTGGGGAGAGGTAGAAGACCGCCTTTCTACCAGCGTCCTCCGCCTCGTTCCAAGTCGCCTCCCTCCCACCTTAAGGCGCTCCTGCTGAAGAAGGCCTGGGGGAAGTGTTTCAAGTGCATTGAGCCGGGGCACAAGATCGCAGAGTGCAAGAACCGCCCGAGGTGCCTGATCTGTGGTGAGGTCGGGCATAGGGCGAGGTGGTGCGGGGTCAAGGCGCAGGCGCACGGGGACGGGGGCAGGGCGGAGTCCGAGCTGGTTCCACCTCCACCGCCAGCGGGCCCCCCTCCTTGGGTTGTTGTTCGTGCCGTGATGGAGGCTCCGGCGGCTGACCCTCAGGCTCGGCGCGGCTGGTCGTTGCCATGGCGCGGAGGACGGCGACCATGGCGGAGGCAAAGAGGAAGCTTTCAAGGTGCGCGGTGGTGGTCGGATCGCTGCTACCCTTCGAGCTCGTCGACGTCAAGAGGGCCCTTGCGCTGTGGTTCCACTTCAACGAATCCGCAGTCAAGGTCTCGATGAGGGTGCTGGGGGAGCTGGTGTGGGTTTTCGAAGATCCAGCGATCCGCAACAAGGTGATTGGAGGTCAGGGCCACCTGGTGCTGGGGCGCGTTACCTTCATGGTGGCGCCATGGTGCGGTTCCGGAAGGCCTCCCCGGCGCGGCTGTTGTACAAGGTGCGGGTTTGCTTGGAGGGGGTGCTGATACGTCTCCATCGTATCTACTTTTCCAAACACTTTTGCCCTTGTTTTGGACTCTAACTTGCATGATTTGAATGGAACTAACCCGGGTTGACGCTGTTTTCAGCAGAATTGCCACGGTGTTATTTTTGTGCAGAAATAAAAGTTCTCGGAATGACCTGAAACTTCACGGAGAATATTTTTGGAATTAATAAAAAATACTGGTGAAAGAATCAAGACCAGGGGGCCCACACCCTGTCCACGAGGGTGAGGGCGCGCCCTATCCCCCTGGGCGCGCCCCCTGCCTCGTGGGCCCCCTGGTGCTCCACCGACCTCAACTCCAACTCTATATATTCACGTTCGGGGAGAAAAAAAATCAGAGAGAAGGATCCATCGCGTTTTACGATACGGAGCCGCCGCCAAGCCCTAATCTCTCTCGGGAGGGCTGATCTGGAGTCCGTTCGGGGCTCCGGAGAGGGGAATCCGTCGCCGTCGTCATCATCAACCTTCCTCCATCACCAGATTCATGATGCTCACCGCCGTGCGTGAGTAATTCCATCGTAGGCTTTCTGGACGGTGATGGGTTGGATGAGATTTACCATGTAATCGAGTTAGTTTTGTTCGGGTTTGGTCCCTAGTATCCACTATGTTCTGAGATTGATGTTGCTATGACTTTGTTATGCTTAATGCTTGTCACTAGGGCCCGAGTGCCATGATTTTAGATCTGAACCTATTGTGTTTTCATGAATATATGTGAGTTCTTGATCCTATCTTGCAAGTCTATAGTCACCTATTATGTGTTATGATCCGTTAACCCCGATGTGACAATAATCGGGATACTTACCGGTGATGACCATAGTTTGAGGAGTTCATGTATTCACTAAGTGTTAATGCTTTGGTCCGGTACTCTATTAAAAGGAGGCCTTAATATCCTCTAGTTTCCAATAGGACCCTGCTGCCACGGGAGGGTAGGACAAAAGATGCCATGCAAGTTCTTTTCCATAAGCACGTATGATTATATTCGGAATACATGCCTACATTACATTGATGAACTGGAGCTAGTTCTGTGTCACCCTATGTTATAACTATTGCATGAGGAATCGCATCGGACATAATTATCCATCACTGATCCAATGCCTACGAGCTTTTCACATATTGATCTTTACTTAGTTACTTTACCGTTGCCACTGTTACACTTACTACAAAACTGCTACCGTTACTTTTTCCACTGTTACCGTTACTTCCATATTACTTTGCTGCAGATATTAAGTTATCCAGGTGTGGTTGAATTGACAACTCAACTGCTAATACTTGAGAATATTCTTTGGCTCCCCTTGTGTCGAATCAATAAATTTGGGTTGAATACTCTACCCTCAAAAACTGTTGCAATCCCCTATACTTATGGGTTATCAAGACTATTTTCAAGGCCATTGTTGGGAGCATAGCTCCATTCTTTGAGTCACTTGGGATTTATATCTGCTCATCACTATGAGGAACTTGAAAGACGAGAAAACCAAGATTTATCCCTCAACTACGAGGGGAGGTAAGGAACTGCTATCTAGCTCTGCACTTGATTCTCCTTCTGTTTTGAGTAAACTTGCGACACCTAAACCCGCTTCTGCTATTAATTCTGATATGTCGCATGTTATAGATGATGCCACTTCTGCTATGCGTGATGCTTATGATGAAACTACTTCTATGCTTGATAATACTGTGCCATTAGGTGAATTTCTTGATGAACAACTTGCTAGGGCTAGAGAGAATGAAATTATTGAAACTGATAATATTGATGAAAGTGATGATGAAGATTCTCCCCCTAGATATGAATTGCCTGTTGTGCCTGAGGGTTATGTTATGGATGAAGAAACTACTAGAGATTTTCTTGCTTGCAATGAGGAACGATCATAAGAAATTATTAGCTAAGCTGAAAGAAAAATCTTTGAATGCTAGAATGAAATATGACCTTACTTTTGCTACTTCACCTATCTGTGTTACTGATAAGGATTATGATTTCTCTATCGATCCTGAGATAATTACTTTGGTCGAATCTAATCCTTTTTATGGCTATGAATCTGAAACTGTTGTGGCACATCTTACTAAATTAAATGATATAGCCACCCTATTCACTAATGATGAGAAAACTCGCTACTACTATATCCTTAAGTTATTTCCGTTCTTATTAAAGGGTGATGCTAAAACATGGTTTAATTCTCTTGATCCTGCTTGTGTGTGTAGTCCCCAGGATATGATTTATTACTTCTCTGCTAAATATTTCCCCACTCATAAGAAACAAACTGCTTTGAGGAAAATATATAATTTTGTGCAAATTGAAGAAGAGAGTCTCCCACGAGCTTGGGGGAGGCTTCTCCAATTACTTAATGCTTTGCGTGATCATCCTCTCAAGAAAAATGAAATACTTGATATCTTTTATAATGGACTAATCGATGCTTCCAGAGACCACTTGGATAGTTGTGTTGGTTGTGTTTTCGGGGAAAGAACAGTTGATCAAGCTGAATTGCTATTGAACAATATGTTGACTAATGAAAACAATTGGACACTTCCTGAACTAACTCCTAAGCCAACTCCAAAGAAAAGGGGTATTCTATTTCTCAGTCCTAAAGATATGAAAGAGGCAAAGAAATCTATGAAAGAAAAGGGTATTAAAGCTGAAGATGTTAAGAATTTACCGCCTATCGAAGAAATACATGGTCTTGATAACCCGACACAGGTAGTAAAGATAAATTCTCTCTATAGATTTGATGAAGGTGATATTCCTCGTTATAAGTCTGCCAGTCAATGCTTGGATGAGTTTGATAATTTTATTGTTACTAGTAGTCATGCACGTGCAACGCACGTATAATCGTAGAAAGAAATTTTCCAATTCATCCTAGTTAGGAGACAATTATTTCAATAAAATGATCAAGTGCAATAATGTAATTCCAATCTTAATTTGAGCTAAATATAGCTTTGCAGATATAGTTCTTTCCATATGAGCACCATGTCTCCCGCAGAACATGCACACACAATGGACTTCTCAACCATACAGACAGACTTAACAAAAACATAATACATATAACAGTACCTCAGTCAATTTCGTCCCACAAATTGATAGTCAAGTAACACACAGACAGAAACTTGGTCATAGGCTCTGGATCCATATTATACAACAAAATGTGAAAGTAAGTTAGACATGAAATCTCAAAACTGTACCAAAATTAAGTGCATAGACATGAAAAAAATGCTTTGCTTCAAACATGTGTGATTGAGTTACATGTTCAGAGTAGGTTACACATCCCAAGCAATAAAACTCTAGGTCCCTACTTGGTTCCAAGGAAACAAAATTACATAATGTTCATACTATACTAACTAATATGAAATAACAAAAGTGCCGGATTGTAGCACCATTGTGCACATTATTATGGTTCAAGCATAATCTATAGCTCCATGTCATTTTTGCAAGGAATACAAATTATAAATCGGGAAGGAAAATAAAATTGTATTGTGTTTGTTGTGTAAAGAACAATTATTATGGACCAGATATATTTTACTGCTGACCTTGGCTCAAAAATTGGAAGAGAATAAACAAGAGTACAAAATAAAACACTAGGGGTTTAGTGACCTAAGTGCCATGTCATAACCTATGTAATGCTTTTGGAAGTATACCAGAGTGTTCCTTTTGTGAGAGCAGGGGAACTTGCAAAGAATGTTTTCATGTAAATGAACGAAATTGATCTTGTTCATAATTACAAAATATTTTTAAACATTTTGCCCTTTTTTAACATGTTATATACTCAGTACCAAAACAAAATCATGTAGCAACCGAAAAGGTATAGGCAGAACACGTACTCTATCAGAAGTGAACTTTGGTTCAGAGAAAATCTAGGTTGAGGCTTTGAGTACATTTGAAAGAACACACGAATATCCAGAATGTTTAGCTGATATATCATTTCAGAGAAAATCTGCACGAAAATCTGCACCACTAGGAAAATAGCAAGGTATCTGATGGATATAATTTTTGTTGAGCCAATTACCAGACAAAATCTGAAGTAATAACTGAAATTGAGAAGGCTATAAGAAATCATTGTGCAGCTACATCTTCAACTGTACACATAACATAGCAATATTGGGCACTACAGGCAAAGATATGATAAGATGAACATGCTCCTCTGATCGTCTGAACTGACAAGCTGACATATAACAGTCATTTAATCTTTGAGAAAATTTAATAGATGCACATCGCTGCAAAAAGATTGGGAAATTTCTTTGCTTACCTCATGCCCGCAGAAATTGAAAATACAAGATGATTTATTATCAACAGAAATTGCAGGTCTGGGAACTACTTCAGATATGAATAATTTGGACAGGGTGGTCATTGTGCAAATAATCATATCCAAAATTATATATACGATTTATGTTGCAACACAATAGGTCGACAAAAAATTCTAAAAAAACAGTCAATAAACTAGGCATATGTCAAGGTTATTTGCATCAACATAACAAATGATATACCATCAAAAACATCATCTCAAATATCAAATGTAAGCTTCACAAATTGCCTATGCAAGTATATACACCAATAAGTTTGTTTGCATGGTCCAGCATCACGTCTTTGTACAATAATGCCATACAATGATGTCATTTAACCAAATAATTTAATTTCAAGAGGGTTCGAAAATTTGGTATTTTTGCACTTGTTTTTGGCACAAATCTCTCTCTGACTGAAAAAAGATCATGATCAAATAGGCGTTGCAAACTCACTCCAATAGCATTACCAAAATACCAAAAATATTCCTAACAATCCTTGAAGATAGAGGGGGCATTTCATCAGGTCACATTCTAGTCATTGGGATCAGTTCTTCAATAAGACAGTAGCAATAATTGTTGTAGATAAAGTAGACATTTCTCCAAGGAATTTTCATGTATTTTGAAAATGAAGCGTCAAATGGAATAGTGAAAAGCAAGGAAACCACACCTTGATGTTCCAGATCTAGGAAGCATTAGATGTAGTGGTTTGATTGCAAGTAGATAACCGTTGCAGTACAGTGTGAAATAAAAAATAGACAAAAAATCTTATTATTTATGAACCGTGGTTCCACTTCCTTCCTATAGTAGCAAGCATGATCAAGTACCTTTGACTGGAAACAAAAGATGTCTTTAGTAAGTTTTGCTGTATTGTCAGTTTATTATTTGCAAATTACACAAAATCCGATAAACCATGCAAGACACCACTACACAGTTGAAGCTTATCATCAGTAAATCTCGCATTCGATTTCTCACTATCAATTGCACAGGAGAGTATAATCCACAGAAATTTCGAAAGTGAAGGAAATCAGTGAGCGGAGATGGGGGTGGAGAGCTGACCGACAGTGGAAGAGGCCTTTGAGATTGGTGTGGCTCATGCGGAGGAGCATATCTTCCTGAATGTAAAATTAATAAAAGCCTGCTCAACCCAATTGCACAATACAAACCAATCTCCTTTTTCAGATGGTAGATGTCAATAGCATCTCATTCAACTTGACATGAAATAGCACTTCTGAAGAATGTCAAACAATACGCATGCCTAGCACTACTTCTGAAGAATGTCAAACAATACGCATGCCTGTAATTGGCAGTTCCCATTTCAAATCCCAGTTCACCATATTCAGTGATAAGAACGTCTGACCTGGATGGATGCTCTAATTAAACCAACGCCAGCTTCCAATTCCTTCACCAAAGTCATGCCACCTCCAAGATGTTAGTAGAGAAAAGCAATGGTGCATACCTCCAGAACAATTAGATCAAAATATCACTGCACGATTCAGAGCGGTTTGCCTGACGCATTCGGAGCAGGAGGCACTGCTTGGTGCCGACGTCGATGCGCCGCATGATGTCCATGAGCAGATCCGGTAGCAAGCGGGGCGACCTCTCTGCGGCGACCTCGTCCTCCTCCCCCGCGTCTGACAAGGCTATCAGGCGAGACCACAGAGGAGCGGCAGGCGTCGACCCATGACACACGCGTAAGGAGAGGCCGCCGGCTAGAGGTGTGTGGTGACGGCGTGCGTGGGGCGGCGGTGGATAGGAGGAGCGATGGTGAAGGTGGCGTCGAGGAGGGTCGGCGGCGGGGCGTCGCAGGTCACCGACGTGAGAGCATGCTCCGGCGGGCAACGCACCGGTGTGGCGGCGGATAGGAGGAGTGGTGGTGAAGATTGCATCCAGGAGGGCCGGCGGTGGGGCGGCGCAGGTCGCCGGCGTGAGAGCATGCTTGGCGGGCGACGCACCGCGGTCGGCGGCGCTACGTGCGGCGGCGGTCGGACCGACGACGGCAGCGGGCGAAGGAGAGAAACGGGAGAGGAGAGGAAGGCGTTTGGGCGGACAGCCAGTAGTGCCGGTGACGCGTGGTCTAGGCGAGGCCCAGCGGCGGCGGACGACGCCATATCAGTCAAGCAAGCCTGGCGCTCCGAAGGAGAAGATGAGATTAATTGGGAAGGAGATCGAGTGTGAGGCCTGGAGCAGGGGAATTAGCGGGATAAACAGCTCACCAACGCGATTCGGGTGCAATCAATCCGGCACACGGAGCGCTACGACAATTGGCAGACCGCGGCGTCTGCTCGGTAGAACATCTGATCTAAGCCTTTGATCTGAATGGCAGACCATTTGCATAATATGGATAGTAGGATATGTTTAATTTGATTTGATCGGAGGGTCCTGCTTATCCCGTGTACAGTTTGTTGTGTGGCTTTAGGAGAGTTTATGTTTGCTCTTTTAATAGTAGTATAGAAACAAGAAAACTTCAATGCTTATGTTGGTAGACAATTGAAACACAATGCTTATATGATTGAACACTTGAGTAATTATATGTCTAGAGTTAGAGGTGAACTTAAACTCATTAGTAAACATGCTTCTATGGTTACCACTCAAGTAGAACAAGTGCTTAAGGCACAAAATGATTTGCTCAATGAATTAAATAAAAAAAATGATAATGTTGTTAGAGTTGTGACTATAGGTGGTAGAATGACTCAGGAACCTTTGTATCCTGAGGGCCACCCTAAGAGAATTGAGCAAGATTCTCAGAGAAATAATGTTGATGCACCAAGTCCTTCTAAAAAGAAGAAGAAGAAGAAGAAAAATGATAGGACTTTGCATGCTTCTAGTGAACCTGTTGTTGACACACCTGGGAATCCCAATGATATTTCTATTTCTGATGCTGAAACACAATCTGGTGATGAACATGAACCTAGTGATAATGTTAATGATAATGTTCATGTTGATGCTCAACCTAGCAATAATAATGATGTAGAGGTTGAACCTACTGTTGATCATGATAACCCACAATCAAAGAATCAACGTTATGATAAGAGAGACTTCGTTGCTAGGAAGCACGGTAAAGAAAGAGAACCATGGGTTCAGAGACCCATGCCTTTTCCTCCTAAACCATCCAAGAAAAAGGATATGAGGATTTTGAGCACTTTGCTGAAATGATTAGACCTATCTTTTTGCGTATGCGTTTGACTGATATGCTTAAAATGAATCCTTATGCTAAGTACATGAAAGATATTGTTACAAATAAAAGAAAGATACCAAGCTGAAATTTCCACCATGCTTGCTAATTATACTTTTAAGGGTGGAATATCAAAGAAACTAGGAGATCCAGGAGTACCAACTATACCATGCTCCATTAAAAGAAACTATGTCAAAACTGCTTTATGTGATCTTGGAGCCGGTGTTAGTGTTATGCCTCTCTCTTTATATCATAGACTTGATTTGAATAAGTTGACACCTACTGAAATATCTTTGTAAAGGGCAGATAAATCAACTGCTATACCTGTCGGTATTTGTGAGGATGTGCCTGTTGTGGTTGCAAATGTTACTATTTTAACAGACTTTGTTATTCTTGATATTCCCGAGGACGATAGTATGTCAATTATCCTTGGTAGACCCTTACTGAATACTGCAGGGGCTGTTATTGATTGCAACAAAGGCAATGTCACTTTTCATGTTAATGGTAATGAGCATATGGTACACTTTCCGAGGAAACAACCTCAAGTCCACATTATCAATTGTATTGGAAAATTTTCAACGATTACTATTGGAGGTTTTGAATTTCCTCTTCCTACTGTCAAGAAGAAATATGATATTCTTATTGTTGGGGACATACATATCCCCGTTGAGGTAACCTAGTGTTATTCGAAATTTCTCCGGTTTCATGTTATTCGAAAAGAGTTTGTTAACAAGACTTGATCAACCTTGTTAGTGGATTCCTTTTGATGAGCATGAGATGGATGAAGTTAGAAAGCACAACCTTCTGTACATTCCTTTTACTTTCTGTTATTTAGATTAAATAAAGCAAAAATAGTATTTTTTTTTCTGTTTTCTGATTTATCCTTGCAATAAAAAAACAGAAAATAAAAGTTCTCCAAATGCCCTGAAAATGGAATATGATTTTTTCTAGAATATTTGAGAATATATGGCACTGAGAACACATCAGGGGGAGCCAGCACTTGGCCACGAGGGTCCAGGGCGCGCCCCCTGCCTGGTGGGCCCCTAGTGGCCCCCCTCCACCTATTCCAGCACCCACACACTCCTTCATCCCCAAAAAAAACACCAACCAGCTCAAGCACGAGTTCTAGCTCATCTTGCTGCCGTTTTCGATCTCCTTGCTCAAAGATTCATTCACGAAATTGTTTTGGGGGATTGTTCTTCGGTATGTGACTCCTCCAATGGTCCAATTAGTTTTTGTTCTAGTGCTTTATTTATTGCAAATTTTTGCTGCTGAGGTGACCTTGTTCTTGAGCTTGCATGACAAATTTATATGATCCAAGGTAGTTTTAATGCATGATATAGCCTCTAGGCACTTGTGGGAGTGGTTGCTATCAATCTTGTTGAGTTTTGTTCACTTTTATTGTAAGTCACTAAAAAATTCAGAAATTTTTCAGAGAAAGAAACAATGCATAGAAAGATATACCAAGGTGGTTCCTCAAGGAAACAAGAACCAAGGCTCGCGATATGTGAGCCGGACGATGAACCACCGAGGGAAGCTGAACTGCGACCTTGTGAATGGCCGCCAGAGGAGATTATGGTCCAAGCAGGCATCAAGGATGAATTTGATGCATATGTGCGTAATGCTGATCTTGAGGACTTCGTGTTAGATAAGTGCCTACAGTACTGATGTCTACTACGCAACCTTCTCCTCGTAGACGTTGTTGGGCCTCCAAGTGCAGAGGTTTGTAGGACAGTAGCAAATTTCCCTCAAGTGGATGACCTAAGGTTTATCAATCTGTGGGAGGCGTAGGATGAAGATGGTCTCTCTCAAACAACCCTGCAACCAAATAACAAAGAGTCTCTTGTGTCCCCAACACACCCAATACAATGGTAAATTGTATAGGTGCACTAGTTCGGCGAAGAGATGGTGATACAAGTGCAATATGGATGGTAGATATGAGTATTTGTAATCTAAAAATATAAAAACAACAAGGTAACTAATGATAAAAGTGAGCGTAGACGGTATTGCAATGCTAGGAAACAAGGCCCGAGGTTCATACTTTCACTAGTGCAAGTTCTCTCAACAATAATAACATAACTGGATCATATAACTATCCCTCAACATGCAACAAAGAGTCACTCCAAAGCCACTAATAGCGGAGAACAAACGAAGAGATTATGGTAGGGTACGAAACCACCTCAAAGTTATCCTTTCTGTTCTATCTATTCAAGAGTCCGTAGTAATATAACATGAAGCTATTCTTTCCTTTCAATCTATCATAGAGTTCATACTAGAATAACACCTTAAGACACAAATCAACCAAAACCCTAATGTCACCTAGATACTCCATTGTCACCTCAAGTATCCGTGGGCATGATTATACGATATGCATCACACAATCTCAGATTCATCTATTCAACCAACACAAAGTACTTCAAAGAGTGCCCCAAAGTTTCTACCAGAGAGTCAAGACGAAAACGTGTGCCAACCCCTATGCATAAGTTCACAAGGTGAACCCGCAAGTTGATCAGCAAAACATACATCAAGTGGATCACATGAATATCCCATTGTCACCACAGATAAGCACGGCAAGACATACATCAAGTGTTCTCAAATCCTTAAAGACTCAATCCGACAAGATAACTTCAAAGGGAAAACTCAATCCATTACAAGAGAGTAGAGGGGGAGAAACATCATAAGATCCAACTATAAAAGAAAAGCTCGCGATACATCAAGATCGTATCACCTCAAGAACACGAGAGAGAGAGAGAGAGAGATCAAACACATAGCTACTGGTACATACCCTCGGCCCCGAGGGTGAACTACTCCCTCCTCATCATGAGAGCGTCGGGATGATGAAGATGGCCACCGGTGATGGATTCCCCCTCCGGCAGGGTGCCGGAACGGGTTCCCGAGAGGTTTTTGGTGGCTACAGAGGCTTGCGGCGGCGGAATTCCCGATATATTGTTTTACCCGAAGGTTTTAGGGTATACGGACTTATTTAGGTGAAAGAAGTCGGTCAGGGGAGCCACGAGGGGCCCACGAGGGTGGAGGGCGCGCCGAGGGGGGTGGGCGCACCCCCTGCCTCGTGGCCTCCTCGAAGCTTTCCTGACTTGCACTCCAAGTCCCCTGGATTGCTTCTGTTCCAAAAATAACACTCCCGAAGGTTTCATTCCATTTGAACTCCATTTGATATTCCTTTTCTTCGAAACACTGAAATAGGCAAGAAAACAACAATATGGGTTGGGCCTCCGGTTAATAGGTTAGTCCCAAAAATAATATAGAAGTGTATAATAAAGCCCATAAACATCCAAAATGGATAATATAATAGCACGAATGCTTCATAAATTATAGATACATTGGAGACGTATCAGCATCCCCAAGCTTCATTCCTGCTCGTCCTCAAGTAGGTAAATGATAAAAGAAAGAATTTATGAAGTGTGAATGCCATTAGGTGCACAAGTTTGATCAATGATAATTTCAATAACCTTTTCTAGCATGATTATTTGTCATAACAGTAGTTCATCTCATAAAACTTCTCAAGATCAAGTAACAAGCTATTCACATGTTAAAGCATAGACCATAAACTTTCTTGAAAACTAGCAAACTTCATTCTCAGTCATCATACAATTACAATCCATCTTATTTTCAGGAAGGGTCTATGTCAGAGCTTTGATTTAGCAAACTCCACATACTCAACTATCATAAAGTCTTCCATGATTGCTACCAATCAAAGCATATTCTTAGAACAAATAACATCCACCGAACACAGAGAAAGATAGGGGCTTAGTGTTTCACCTCCCAACTCACTTATCATATAGATAATTGTCAACAATAATAATTCATGATCAAATATATTTGCATGGCCATATATGCTTAGATCTTTCCCCAACACACGATGCTTGCCAACTAAAGAGTAGGTAGGAATGAGAAGGAATACTACTGACTCTTGCATAAAAGTAAAAGATAGGCCCTTCGCAGAGGGAAGCAGGGATTTGCAGAGGTGCCAGAGCTCGATTTTGAAATAGAGATAAATAATTTTGAGAGGTATGATCTCATTGTGAACGTAACAACCAAGAGTTCCCAATATCTTCCATACTACATACATTATAGGCGGTTCCCAAACAGAATGGTAAAGTTTTTACTCCCCCTCCACCAAAAATCACACTCCACGGCCATCCGAAACAACGGGGTACCGTCCATACCAACAACAGTCCTGGGGGAGTTTTGTTTTAATTATTTTGTTTTTCTTTGATATTTTTGATCATGGGGCTGGGCATCCCGGTTACCAGCCATTTTTCTCATGAATGATGAGCGGAGTCCACTCATCTTGAGAATAAGCCACCTATCATGGAAGATACTGACAACCCCTAGTCGCTACATGAGCGATTCGGGCATACAAAACAGATTATTATTTGAAGGTTTAGAGTTTGGAACATGCAAATTTACTTGGAACGGCAGGTAAATACCGCATATAGGTAGGTATGGTGGACACTAATGGAAGAAACTTGGTTCAAGGAATTTGGATGCACAAGCAGTATTCCCGCTTAGTACAAATATTTTGGCTAGCAAAGGATTCTAAAAAGCAAGCACCACATGTTGGAGGATCTATAACAATATAACTTCTGTACAAATATACCCAAGCATAACTCATTACGTTGTGTTCCTTGTCCAACTTTAACTAATTTGCTCAGGTTTGAAAATAATTAATGGGGCTCACAATCATAGAAGATGTCCAAGATATTATATTTATATGTGAAATCTCTCTTCCTTCAATATTCTTTCATGAAGTGTTCAAGTGACCATACAATGCTTGCTAACCTTCAAAAAATTTACTACCTCTACTTCTTAGATGTTAAGTCATTACTCCCAATGGGGTAAGCATATTGAACATATATAATTTCAGATTTATGACATTCAACTCATTCAACCATTTACTCATAGGATACAAGTGAAGCACACGAGTAAATGATAACTACTCCAAAAAGATATAAGTGAAGATCAATGAGTAGTTAAATAATTATGTAACTATGTGAAGACTCTCTCTCTCTCTCTCTCTCATTTAAAAATTTCAGATCTTGATATCTTATTCAAATAGCAAGAAAAACAAAATAAAACAACATGACGCTCCAAGCAAAACACATATCATGTGGTGAATAAAAATATAGCTCCAAGTAAAGTTACCGATGGACGAAGACGAAAGAGGGGATGCCATCTGGGGCATCCCCAAGCTTAGGCTCTTGGTTGTCATTGAATATTACTTTGGGGTGCCTTGGGCATCCCCAAGCTTAGGCTCTTGCCACTCCTTATTCCATAGTCCATCGAATCTTTACCCAAAACTTGAAAACTTTACAACACAAAACTCAACAGAAAACTCGTAAGCTCTGTTAGTATAAGAAAATAAAACCACCACTTAGGTACTGTAGTGAACTCATTCTAAATTCATATTGGTGTAATATCTACTTTATTCCAACTTCTCTATGGTTCATACCCTCCGATACTACTCACAGATTCATCAAAATAAGCAAACAACACATAGAAAACAGAATCTGTCAAAAACAGAATAGTCTGTAGTAATATGTATCAAACGTATACTTCTGGAACTCCAAAAATCCTACCAAATTATGAAGTCCTAAGCAATTTTGTACCAATCCAGAGAAAAAAGAATAAGATCAAAAGCATGTTTCTATGAATTATCAAAGCTAATTTACTGGGTGCAAAAGTTTCTGATTTTCAGCAGGATCAACACAACTATCACCGTAAGCTATCCTAAAGGTCTTACTTGGCACTTTATTGAAACAAAAGCTATAGAACATGATTACTACAGTAGCATAATCATGTGTACACAGAAAAACAGTACGGGTAAATATTGGGTTGTCTCCCAACAAGCGCTTTTCTTTAATGCCTTTCTAGCTAGGCATGATGATGACAATGATGCTCACATAAAAGATAAGAATGGAAACATAACGGGAGCATCATGAAGCATATTACTAGCACATTTAAGTCTAACCCACTTCCTAAGCATAGGGATTTTGTGAGCAAACAACTTATGGGAACAATAATCAACTAGCATAGGAAGGTAAAACAAGCACAGCTTCAAGATTTTCAACACATAGAGAGGAAACTTGATATTATTGCAAGTCCTACAAGCATATGTTCCTCCGTCATAATAATTTTCAGTAGCATCATGAGTGAATTCAACAATATAACCAGCACCTAAATCATTCTTTTCATGATCTACAAGCATAGAAAATTTCCTACTCTCCACATAAGCAAAACTCTTCTTATTCGGAATAGTGGGAGTATCATAAAAGACTTGAATACTAAAAATTGTTTCCACATTAAAATAGTAATGTTCAAAAAAAGGGTAATCATAATCATGACAAGTTTTATAAATATAATCATCACTACTTCTTATAGCATAAGTTTCATCACAATAATCATCATAAGTAGCAACTTTGTTCTCATCATAATCGATTGAAACCTCTTCCAAGATAGTGGAATCATCACTAAATAAAGTTAGCACTCTTCCAAATCCACTTTCATATTCATCACGATAATATTCCACATCCTCCAAAATAGTGGGATCATTACTTCCTAAAGTTGACACTCTTCCAAACCCACTTTCATCAATATAATCATCATAGGTAAGAGGCATGCTATCATCATAACAACTTTGCATATCAAAACTTGGGATGCTAAAAATATCATCTTCATTAAACGTAGCATCCCCAAGCTTGGGACAAACATTAATTTCAGCAAATATATTCTCAAATATTTCATCTTCATCAAACATAGCTTCCCCAAGCTTGGGTCTTTTCATATCATAAGCATAATCACTCTCATCATTAATAATATGGATAGCACCAATAATATAGCAATTATCATCATCACAATGAGTAGTAAGAGCAACATCATTTGGGAGGGATACCTTTTTACCTTTGTTGCTCCTTCTTTTCTTTTTCTTCTTCACATTATGTTTTGCATTTTTATTTTCAATAAAAATGTCAAGGATAGCCTTTGTCATGCTTATTTTGCTAGTATACATGTTGCTGTTTGAAAACAGAAAGTTTACCGCTGTTGCAAAAATTCCCTAGAGAAGTCAGAGCATGATATAATGCTGAAACTTTTTGCATAATTAGCTCTGATAAATTTACTATGGTGGGAATTTTATTTTATAATTTTTGGAGTTAGGGAAGTATTGATACTTTTGCATTCTTTACAGACTGTACTGTTTTGGCAGATTGTTGTTATGTTTGCGTTGTTTGCATATGTTTGCTTGTTTAATTATTCTATTTGAGGATAGGAGTATTAAATATGCAGAGACATTTAGTATGCAATGTTGAATAATAATTTTAATTATTTGCTACAGTAGAAAATGATAAGGTTTTGCATTGGTTTATACTAACCTATCTCACGAGTTCTTGTTGAGTTTGTTGTGGATGAAGCTTTTGAGAAATAGAGAAACCATGATATGAGAGGAATTAAGGAGACACAAAAGTTCAAGCTTGGGGACGCCCAAGGCACCCCAAGATAATATTTCAAGAAGTCTCAAGCATCCAAGCTTGGGGATGCCCCGTTAGGCATCCCACCTTTCTTCTTCAACAACTATCGGTTAGTATCGGTTGAACCTAAGTTTTTGCTTCTTCACATGAGTTGTGCTATCCTTGCAATGTCATTTTATTTTGTTTTGCTTGCTGTTTGAATACAATACCAAGATCTGAAATTCTTTAATGAGAGAGAGTCTTCACATAGTTACATAATTTAGCTACTCATTGATCTTCACTTATATCTTGTTGGAGTAGTTTGTCATTTACTCGTGTGCTTCACTTATATCCTATGAGTAAATTCTTGAATGAGTTGATTGTCATAAATCTGAAATTATATATGTCTCATTTGCTTATCCCATGGGGAGTAATGACTTCACATCTAAGAAGTAGAGGTTGTAAATTTATTGAAGGTTAGCAAGCATTGTATTGGTCATTTGAACAATTCATGAAAGAATATTGAAGGAAGAGAGATTCCACATATAAATATACTATCCTAGACATCTTTTATAATTGGGAGCACTCATTAAGTATGACATGCTAAAGAGTTGATGTTGGACAAGGAAGACAACGTAATGGGTTATGTTTTTGCACATCTCAGTTAAAGTATATTGTCATGGATCATTCAAACATGTTGAGTTTGCCTTTCCCCCTCATGCCAGCCAAATTCCTTGCACCAAGTAGAGATACTACTTGTGCTTCCATATATCCTTAAACCCAGTTTTGCCATGAGAGTCCACTATACCTACCTATGGATTGAGTAAGATCCTTCAAGTAAGTTGTCATCGGTGCAAGCAATAAAAATTGCTCTCTAAATATGTATGATCTTTTGGTGTGAAGAAAATAGCTCTATACGATCTTGTTATGGAAGCAATAAAAGCGATGGACTGCATAATAAAGGTCCATATACAAGTGGCAATATAATGTGACGTTCATTCACATTAAGATTTTGTGCATCCAACCCTGAAAGCGCATGACAACCTCTGCTTCCCTCTACGAAGGGCCTATCTTTTACTTTATGTATTTTACTTTATGCAAGAGTCAAGGTGATCTCCACCTTTCCCTTTTTCATTTTATCCTTTGGCAAGCACCTCGTGTTGGGAAGATCCTGATATATATATATATCCAATTGGATGTAAGTTAGCATGAACTATTATTGTTGACATCACGCAAAGGTGAATACGTTGGGAGGCAACACTATAAGCCCCTATCTTTCTCAGTGTCCGATTGAAACTCCATAACCATTAGTATTGCGTGAGTGTTAGCAATTTTAGAAGACTATATGATAGTTGAGTATGTGGAGTTTGATATTCCTGAAAATAAGATGAATTGCAATTGTTTGATGACTAAGAATGAAGTTTGCTAGTTTTCAAGAAAGTTTATGGTCTATGCTTTAACATGTGAATTGCTTGTTACTTTATCGTGAGAAGTTTTATGAGATGAACTACTGTTATGACATATTATCATGCTAGAAAAGGTGATTGAAATTTTCATTGATCAAACTTGTGCACCTTCTAGCATTCACACTTCATAAATTCTTTTTTTTATCATTTACCTACTCGAGGACGAGCAGGAATTAAGCTTGGGGATGCTAATACGTCTCCAACGTATCTATAATTTATGAAGCATTCATGCTATTTTTTTTATCTATTTTGAATGATTATGGGCTTCATTATACACTTTTATATTACTTTTGGGACTAACCTATTAACCGAAGGCCCAACCCATATTGCTGTTTTATTTCCTGTTTCAGTATTTCGAAGAAAAGGAATATCAAACGGAGTCCAAACGGAATGAAACCTTCGGAAGCGTGATTTTTTGGAAGAATATGATCCTGGAGACTTGGAGTCCACGTCAGAAGATCCTCGAGGAGACCAGGAGATAGGAGGGAGCCCCCCTACTGGGCGCGCCCCCCTGTCTTGTGGGCCCCTCGAGCACCCCCCGACCGACTTCTTTCGCCTATATAGTCCCATGTACCCTAAAAACATCCACGGAGAAGATAGATCGGGAGTTCCGCCGCAAGCCTCTGTAGCCACCAAAACCTCTCGGGAGCCCGTTCAAGCACCTGCGGGAGGGGGAACCCATCACCGGTGGCCATTTTCATCATCCCGGCGCTCTCCATGACGAGGAGGGAGTAGTTCACCCTCGGGGTTGAGGGTATGTACCAGTAGCTATGTGTTTGATCTCTCTCTCTCTCTCTCTCTCTCTCTCTCTCTCTCTCTCTCGTGTTCTCTCTATGGCACGATCTTGATGTATCGCGAGCTTTGCTATTATAGTTGGATCTTATGATGTTTCTCCCCCTCTACTCTCTTGTGATGAATTGAGTTTCCCTCTTGAAGTTATCTTATCGGATTGAGTCTTTAATGATTTGAGAACACTTGATGTATGTCTTGCCGTGTTTATCTGTGGTGACAATGGGATATCACGTGCCACTTGATGTATGTTTTGGTGACCAACTTGTGGGTTCCGCCCATGAACCTATGCATAGGGGTTGGCACACGTTTTCTTGACTCTCCGGTAGAAACTTTGGGGCACTCTTTGAAGTACTTTGTGTTGGTTGGATGAATCTGAGATTGTGTGATGCATATCGTATAATCATGCCCACGGATACTTGAGATGAAAATGGAGTATCTAGGTGACATTAGGGTTTTGGTTGATTTGTGTCTTAAGGTGTTATTCTAGTACGAACTCTTTAATAGATCGAACCGAAAGAATAACTTTGAGGTGGTTTCGTACCCTACCATAATCTCTTCGTTTGTTCACCGCTATTAGTGGCTTTGGAGTGACTCTTTGTTGCATGTTGAGGGATTGTTATATGATCTATCTATGTTATTATTGTTGAGAGAACTTGCACTAGTGAAAGTATGAACCCTAGGCCTTGTTTCCTATCATTGCAATACCGTTTACGCTCACTTTTATCATTAGTTACCTTGCTGTTTTTATATTTTCAGATTACAAAAACCTATATCTACCATCTATATTGCACTTGTATCACCATCTCTTCGCCGAACTAGTGCACCTATACAATTTTCCACTGTATTGGGTGTGTTGGGGACACAAGAGACTCTTTGTTATTTGGTTGCAGGGTTGTTTGAGAGAGACCATTTTCATCCTACGCCTCCTACGGATTGATAAACCTTAGGTCATCCACATGAGGGAAATTTGCTACTGTCCTACAAACCTGTGCACTTGCAGGCCCAACAACGTCTACAAGAAGAAGGTTGTGTAGTAGACATCAGCCACCATTGCGTTGGCGGAGCCACAGGAGGCGAAGCCCTCCAAGAGAAGCAGCGGGAGGCTGGCAGCCAAGCCGACCGCGGGATGGTCAACAATGGACAAGGTGCATATGGTTCTGTTGAAGAAAAGCGACATCTGGGTGGGTGAGGCGTCAGCAGCAGCACTGACGGGGCCCGATCTGCTCAAGTACAGGGAGTTGTACAAGAAGCCGCTGTCTAGGAGGTACATATCGGCGATTGAGGCGTTTATTGATGCTACGAGCGGCGGGAAGGGGGCAAGACAGAGAGGGCCGGTGGCCTGCGTATGAAGATCCACTTCAGACTTTTCATTGCTGAAGTAGCCAGGTTTCTATGTTATCTCAACCAATGTATCTTGTTGTTAGAGTTTGGGTGGAGGGCTGAGAGTTTGGTGTTAACTCCGGCGAGTTGTGTTGCGGCTGCCAGGCAGTGCTGACGTGGAGATGTGTTGTAGCTGAGTTCCCCCATTTTTGCTTTATGGATTGCTCCTATCTGAAATGGAATGTGAGGGGGATCAATAACCCCGCGAACAGGAGGGCTATCCAGATTTTCGTTGCTGATCTTAAGTGCAGCATTGTCTGTTTACAAGAGACAAAGATATGTGACATGTCACGCAACATTGTGGTGGATGCGCTTGGGCCATGTTTTGCTGACAGTTTCATTGCGCTGCCTGCGGATGGGTCAAGAGGGGGCCTCATTGCTTGCTCCGAGGAATACGAGATTGAGGTGGAGCCACTCGCGGCTGGGGATTTCTCGATTTCGGGGACAGTTAGGAGAAGGGCCGATGGTTTCTCTTGGTCGATCACCGGGGTGTATGGGCCACAGTAAGATGATGACAAAATCCGGTTCATTGATGAGATGAACAGGACTAAACAGGATATGCTGCCTAGATGGATGATGATGGGTGATTTCAATCTGATCGCGAGAGCTTCTGATAAGAACAACAACAGCGTCAACCTGCGGATGATGGGCCGGTTCAGGGTAGCCATTGATGAGCTGGAGTTGATGGAGTTTCCCCTACTTGGCAGGAGATTTACATGGTCAAACAAGTGTGGGAATGCAACTCTCACAAAGATTGATCGAGTGATTGTCACACCCTGATTTTCATGGCACAAAACTTAAAGTCATTAAATCATGCTAAAATGTGGATTGACAAAAACTTTTGAGTGTTTTTGTCTTTGCTTTGATTGAATGTTTGACTGCTGTCCGAAAGTGCTCTAAAAATCAAATAAATCCTCCAACTCCTATACTTCATCTCCTTGCTCCAAACTCTTGAACCAATGATCATGCCATGTGTATAGGACATAAAAATAATTTCTTGCAAAAATAATTTGGCCAAATATTATTTTCAAAAATTAGTTTTTCAAAAACCCCTGAATTGAGGTTTGCACTGCAAGTACTTAATTAAGGGCAGTAAAAATCTTTCCAAAAATATATTTGACTCCTATTAGATATAGGATACCCAGAAACCACAAAAATATAATTTTAAAAGTTATTTTTATATTTTATTTAAAGGCTTTTTCTTAAGGCCAGAAAGGGTCTTTAATAGGTCAAAATTATTTTAAAGCTTTAAAAATATTTGATAAAACATTAGGGAGACTCAATGGACATATATTTTCCATATATATGAGTTTCAACACATGGTTATGATCAAAATATTGGACAAAACCTCCCAAAACCATTTCTGCTCATTTCAAGGATTTGAAATATTTCTACAGGAAATATTTTCATAAAAATCCAAGAAAATTCTAAAAATTCACATATTACATTTTTGATGATCTTGCCAAGTACCATGTCATGGAGAACAGTATGACCCCATGAAACCCTCCCAAAACCACTTCTGTCCTTTTTCAAGTTTGAACAACTTTGCACTGCCAAACATGTCCAAATGTTCTCAAACCTTGTGAACATGCTCAAATGGTCTAATAATGCAGCTAGACCAAGTGGCACAAGTTGGAGAACAAGTTAACTTGATCAAAGTGCCCCAAAACCCTTCCTGTCCAGAACCAAATTTGAACAACTCTACATTGGCAACTTTCTCCTTTTGATCTCAACTTTTGTGGACATGCTCATAACCTCAAATGATGACACTACACCAAGTGGTGCATCAAGGAGAATAGATTTGCATGACTAAATCTTGGCAAAGCCATTTCTGCTGATTTCTAGGGTTTACCAAAGTTACATTGGCTACTTTGCCCAAATGAGCTCAAACTTGGTGGAACACCCTACTTCTATGTGCCATTCCATCCTGTTAATTCTCATGGCAAGTGGAATTAATTTTCTTGCCCAAACCAACAACAAACACCTTCTGCCATTTTACCAAAATCATCATTTTGACCACTTCCACTCTTCTCCATGACCTCAACTTTTTACCACAGCCCCTCAGAGTCCCCTTGCACCTCCAGTAACTCTTCCCTGGCCTCAACTCATTGATTGAGGGGTGAAACCTCCTCATTTACCCTCTGGACAGCCACTGTTCACCTCTCTCTTCACCTCCCCTCTCATCTAGTGGCTCTCTAGGGCATCCAATGCCACTCCCCACTTGTTTACTTCTCCCCGGCGCTACCAGACATGAGTGGGCACGCCCCTGCCCTTTAAACAATGCCATGGCAGCCAAAGGCATGCTCTGGAGTGCGCTACAGTGCGCTCCCGCACTGTAGCCACCCCCTGCCAAGCACCTCCGGCCACCTCGGGCCTCCCCAGCGCGCCCGACGAGGTGCCTCGGCGTCCGCATCACGCCACGCCCCTGGCCCCCCTCCTTCTCCCTCCTGCTGCCTCCTTTCGCACGCGCGTCGGCCGCCCGAGAGCTCCAATGACTGAGCTCACACGCGCGCTGCCCTGACGCTCCCCCGCTCCTTCTCTCCATACCCCTGGCTGTAGACCATGCCCAAGAAGACCCCGACTCGAAGCCAAGCACTCCCGTGGCCTCCAGCGATGGCTACGACCTCGCCGGCGCACGGCCCCGCTGTGCACCTCGCCCCCTTCTATTTAAGGCCACCCCCGAGCCTCCTCTCTACTCCTTTGCCTCTCTCTCCCTGCCAGAGACCCCCTGGACCAACTCACTCCTCTCCCCGCGCCCTCCATAGCCCTCCATGGCCGGAGAGCCGCCGCCGGCCTCCACCTAAATTCATCCAAGCCCGAGCTCTTCTCCCTCTCCTCTCTCCACCGGCAGGCTCCCCTGAGCAAGGCGGAGCTCCCACGCTCTTTCCCTCGTCCGAGGATGCACTGCAGCACCATGCCCCAACTTCACCGTCGCCTCCGTCCGCCGCGGGCGATGCACCGCTCGCATCCCGCCACCCCAGCCGTCGTGGCGCACCTCGGCGGGTGCGTCACGCTCTCCTGAATCGGTCGGCATAATGGGCGTCGCCGGAGGTGGCCCGTGCTGCCCGGGAGAGCGTCGGCGCCCACTCGGCCTCCCCTCCCCTGCCTCTGCTCTGTTCAAGCGGGAGGTAGGCGATGGCTCAAGGCTGGGCCCCAGCGTCGGCGACCAGTGGCTGGGGCCCGCCATTTAAGTGGAGACGGGCCGGGAGAATACGCCTTCGACGTCGCCTGTCGTCCGCATGGCCGAGCCGCTGGGCCGGCCCACGACTATCTCTCGCCAGTGCGCAGGATAAGGGTAATGCCTTATATTTCTTTTTTATTCTTTTCCAGTGAGTTTCTAAAATCCATAAATAATTCAAATTAACTCCAGATTTGATGATTCAAATTTCTAGTAGTTTCTAAAATCATTCCCTACCACATGGTGCTATTGTCACATTTTTACAGAAGCATTTCCTTCACAAATATTTATCACATCCTATTTGTCCTATTTCTGTGATAAACTTTAGAAAATCACAGAGAGCCCATTTTTGATTCAAATTCCATGATTCAAAATCCTAGATGTCTATAAGTTCAAAACTTAGTTTTTGAACATTTTTACTAATACTTTCTGTATCACCTCAAATAATGGTCTATTTCTTTATATATAGCCAACTTTGCAAATTCATAGGAAAATCATCTCAACTCCGAATCGAGTGAAACCAATTCCTAGATGCTTCTAAAATCATCCTTTGTTAAATGGGTGCCTTTGCTAATTTTTCAAAAATATATTTCTGTACACTTCTTGCAAATCCATAAAACCCCTTGATTCCATCATATCGAAATGTTTAGAAATATCCATTGATCCACTTCCAATGAAATCACTTTGGTCAGTCCTCATATGACCAGAGGTATCCAATAAAAGTCAACTTCATATTTTTAGAGCACATTCACTCTTCCCTTGTTGTGTTGTTTATTGTGTTTGTTTCCGACGTTAGTTGACGAAGTAGACGGAGTACTTGGAGAAGGACCAGAAGATTTCAAGACTCTGATGAACCAGGCAAGCAGCCCTTTGACCATGTTTATGAAACCCTTTTTATGCATGACATATAGCACCATATTGTTGTTGCAACGGAATCATGATGAGGTGGAACCACTTTGACAGTTTGCCTCCGTTACTTCCTCGTTGATACTTGCATGATGCATGACCCTACCTTTCTATGAGGGTTATGCCGGTGGGAGCAGATAGGATGCTAAAGTAGTGCTACGCAAAAAGGGACGGGAATATGCATGGCGATGGAGACAAATTATTTTCAAAAGACTTTTCGAAAACCCCATCGGGAGCCACTTATGCCCGGGGGAGATGATGTGTTGGGTAACCACTTGATGACGAAGTGGTGTACCGAGGTGAGTGTGTGTGTTGTTTCCAAAACGGATTGGTTTAAGTTGCGACCGTTATTCCAACCTTACATGCGCAACCACTCTACCCTTATATGGGAAAGGGCATTATTGATTACCTAGGCCAATACTAGCTTGGAGCCCGCATTACTAGTGACGGGGGAGAGTTGGTGCTCTCTCTCGGGACGGGGTCGTGCCAGGTAGGGCAGCCATGACTGTTTTCACAGGGCACCGGATACACCATTGCGTCCCCTCTCGGATGTTACGATCTCGAGCGAGTCTTGTATGATGTACATCATGAGGATATGGAACAACGAGTGGACTCCTTGTTAGTGTCGTCTAGGAAAAGATAGTGATCGGGTGCTTACCCCGGGTACTTGAGGTACCGCGGGTCGTGGATGACACGGAAGTTCCCCGGATCTTGTGGGTAAAGTGTGCAACCTCTACAGAGTGTAAAACTATTCGAATAGCCGTGTCCACGGTCAAGGACAGTGGGGTAACCGCTCTTGGGCTACGTCCACATGTTTACAAACCAGTGTGTGTGTTTGGATAAGTGGGAAGATCTACTTGGGTCAAGTCAAAGGACTTGACATGATTGAGTTGGGTTGGTGCCCACTCTATTTATGTTGATATCTCAACTCTGTCCTCATGGTTACTTGAATTCTCTGATGCATGTCTTACAAGTTGTTGAACATGTCGGTGCACTCAAAACTAGCTTTCGCAAAAATTTACCTATATCATGCAATGTTGTATCTTGAACCAAAACATGGGTTGCTGCGAGTACATTCAAAGTACTCATTGGCTTGCCACTGGTTATTTTATTGGCGGGCATGAAAGAACAGGGTATGATGAAGAATACTTCGATGTGAACATGCGAGGTAGGACGCTTCCTAGTCAGAATGCCTGTAGGGTTAAGGCAGATGGCATGGGTCCAAGTTGTTATCGAAGATTTCCGCTGCGATGATACACTCAAGACTTGACCATAATGGTCCTACTTGTGTAAAACGGTATGTATGGATGTAAGACTCTTGTTATTCAGCTTCTGTGTGTTCAGTGAGCATTGATCTCTGGGATCACTGTACACGTGCATTCGGTGATCTCGACTTATGAGTCGGGGTCCCCACAGAGCTGGTATCAGAGCCATCCTGACTGTAGGAAGCCTTAGTTAGCATGGTCGTTAGTTAGGATAAAACTATTTCCAAAACTATTACTAGTTTTCAAAACCATCTATACTTCTCTTCCCTTCTCAGATTTTCGAAAACTAAGGTATACTTTCCTTATTGATCTCTTCCCCTTCAAAACCTTTGGTCGCTAGAACCCTTATGCCCCTAACCACTAGATTCCTTGTAAACCTCGAGGATAATCCAGAAGGAAGATGCGTTGCCAGACATTCACCCACATATCCCGAACACAAGATTGGCGACACCACAACAAGACGATACCAACATAAGATACATCCTCGAAGAATGTGGATATGAAGACCCAGGAGATGGTGACACCCTTGACACTGCCCCAAGATGACGCAACCCTAGCCTACGATGATCAGGGCATAGGATATGCAAGATAATGATATACATTGCTAATAGAGTAACCCTGTCACTACCGTTGCTATATCGGCAACCACCGGTGGATGAGAACCTAGCCATTTGGTCCGCCTCACTATAGTGAGCAGGAAAACGGTTCTCTTCATCCCCCGCTCTTGGTGTCGATATTGTCACCAACGTAACCGACATGATGGACCTCTTTTATGCTTTGATATTGTCATTGCATAAAGGATTACCTACCTGGTACTATCGACGCCTTAGAAGACAAAACGGGATCGTCATGATTAAGAAGACAACAGAAGACCGAGTCAATGCCAGCTTCGAGGAGCCACCTTCACCCCATCACTTCAACAGGAGAGAAGTTGTTGAAGATCCTTCAGGCTCAACCTAGATTGTTTCATCGAACTAGAGACGTAGCAACACCTGAGGAAAACTCAGGAGACTGCACGAGGCACAAGGCATGACTACTGAGTCCGAGAACCCCTAGGGTAGGATGAGTCGTGTACCCCCCCCCCCTATGCGCAGTCAAGTCCGTATGATGGTTCGAATAGAACCATGATTGTGTGTTGCTTGTTTTTATTTGTTTGTGTTTTGATGTAGGTCGCACTTTTGCCCTAGGCGACAAGTATGCGACTATATCACCTTCCTCACCTTGTTTCTTTTGTTTGGCCCTCCTTGCACCTGTTTGTTTGCACTAGCACTATAGAACCCCCTTTAGGCATTCCCCTCCTCTATGCTAACTCTCCCTCTCATCTCTCTCCTCAACTAAAGGCTAGCAAGACAAGATACACCAAGGATTCTACTTTGGCAACCAACCAGCACTGAAGACTTTTGCTACAACCTCCTCGACCAAGTGCAACCCCGTAGAGTTATGTTTACATCTCAAGACTGTAAACCCACCACTATACCCTTCGAGACTTCACGAGATACCCCAGCTCGAATCCTTAACCAAGTGCTTAACCCACGGAATTACAAGTGGACCAGTTAAGCCTCAGTAACCTTGCACAACACTGGATTCATTATGGAACTAGTGGACCTAATGAGCCAGCACATTGTCATCCTAATATAGCACAAGAATTGACGATGCCATAGGAAAGACCAATTTGAGGATATAGGAACAGAGGACAAATGACTTGATGAGTTTATATCAGTGACCTTGAGGAATTATTTGAGACTCTTCGGAGGATTATAGGGCTTTCATGTTGGTAGATGAACTTGGTGGGATCATGATTATAGAGTAGCATAGCTTTCATTACCCCTGAGTAAATTGGATTTAATAGGACAATTATGATCACAAGCTGAAATTCTTGGAAGTATAAGGATTTGACTTAGCCAGGGGATAGTTGATATTACGATAATGACTTGGGGGAAAGTGTGGAAACTCTCGCGGGACATGGGATTTGGATGAAATAGGTTACCCTAGTGGAGTATGGATGCAGAATAATTTTACATGGTTCGAAGTAAATTGGATTTAGACTGATGATCCTGATCATGATACCATGTTTCTCGGTGGACAATAAACTAAGAGATTGGATTAATTGTCGGGGTTGATTTAGGGATCTATATAAGCTTGAGGTTGGAGTTTACATAACCATGATAATGGAAATTGGTGGACTGACTATAGCAAGGTAGCCCTTTCAAGTATTTGGGGATTATAGGGCATTAGAAGATCATGTGGGACACCATAGACATTGGATTTGTAGAATTAATGAATTATGTAACTAATGGGCTTTTGGAGTTGATTCATAGGAAAGGAAACTAGATCTTGGAGTGCATACGACGTGTTTCCTTAGGATAGAGATGCACTAACATAGACCTTGGATCAATAGACTGAGCACTTGGGTTGTGGTGATTAAATTCAAGCTTAGCAACTTGTATGTTCTACCCCTGGACTTTTGCATAGATATGAGTTTGGGAATAGTTGTCATGAATGATTTTGTTAGACCTCCCCTCGCGAGCCATGAGGATATAAATAACATGAGTGATGATTGGAGTTGACCTATACGAGATGATTCTTTTGGTAATATGAGGTGAAGACTAGGTAGGACTATTGGCATCTCAGAAACTGTGCTCAAGGATGGGATGATAAACATTCACTCGCACACTAGAATCCTTGAAACCCTTACGCCCTACCAAACCACAAAGATGGTACGATCATGACCATGGGCTTTGGCTCTAGGTCAAGTAGACCCTGGCCAACACTCACCGTTACCACCACCAAGGTTCCCCACCCACTTTACGTACCCATAGACTTCATGGAGTGCTTGGACAAGTTAGTTGTCATCTTTCTTTGATGACATACTTGTCTACCCGAAGACGTAAGAAGAATCGTTGAGCTGGTTAAGGAACATCTGAAGATCGTCATGTCTAGGAGGAAGAACTACACCAACCACCATCTTCAAGAAGAAAACCTCCGCGTCAAAGACCATGTGTATCTCCAAGCCACTCCTCTCTAAGGAACCAAGCATTTCCATGACAAGGATACCCACACCAAGATTCATCGGCCCTCTTCGAGATCACTCCAAGATTTAACAACCCCCTTAGAGATCGCCACAAGATGAAGAGAAGACAGTTACCAGATGGAGTTACCACCTGAGTTACCCACTGTGTGTAATGTTTCCACATGACACAACTCCGGAAGTGTTTCCAACTCCCTAACTTGCCCGATCTCTATGAGGGCATTGACCACCAAGCCATCGACCCCTAGCCCAATCTAACCTACCACGAGCTACCCATTAGCAACCTGGATCAAGAAGAGCGTCATACACGAAGCCACATCATCAAGTACTTCAAGCTCAATGGAGCACTACACGGAAGAAGAAGCAACATGAGAACTTGAAGACTACCCCAGATCCAAGTTTCTGTATCCCTTTCCACGCCTAGTTTGCGAATCTCGGGGACGAGATTCTTGTAAGGGGGGTAGGTCTGTCACACCCTGATTTTCATGGCACAACACTTAAAGTCATTAAATCATGCTAAAATGTGGATTGACAAAAACTTTTGAGTGTTTTTGTCTTTGCTTTGATTGAATGTTTGACTGTTGTTTGAAAGTGCTCTAAAAATCAAATAAATCCTCCAACTCCTATACTTCATCTCCTTGCTCCAAACTCTTGAACCAATGATCATGCCATGTGTATAGGACATAAAAATAATTTCTTGCAAAAATAATTTGGCCAAATATTATTTTCAAAAATTAGTTTTTGAAAAACCCCTGAATTGAGGTTTGCACTGCAAGTACTTAATTAAGGGAAGTAAAAACCTTTCCAAAAATATATTTGACTCCTATTAGATATAGGATACCCGAAACCACAAAATATAATTTTAAAAGTTATTTTCTATTTTATTTAAAGGCTTTTCTTAAGGCCGAAAGGGTCTTTAATAGGTCAAAATTATTTTAAAGCTTTAAAAATATTTGATAAACAATTAGGGAGACTCAATGGACATATATTTTCCATATATATGAGTTTCAACACATGGTCATGATCAAAATATTGGACAAAACCTCCCAAAACCATTTCTGCTCATTTCAAGGATTTGAAATATTTCTACAGGAAATATTTTCATAAAAATCCAAGAAAATTCTAAAAATTCAAATATGACATTTTTGATGATCTTGCCAAGTACCATGTCATGGATAACAGTATAACCCCATGAAACCCTCCCAAAACCACTTCTGTCCTTTCTCAAGTTTGAACAACTTTGCACTGCCAAACATGTCCAAATGTTCTCAAGCCTTGTGAACATTCTCAAATGGTCTAATAATGCAGCTAGACCAAGTGGCACAAGTTGGAGAACAAGTTAACTTGATCAAAGTGCCCCAAAACCCTTCCTGTCCAGAACCAAATTTGAACAACTCTACATTGGCAACTTTCTCCTTTTGATCTCAACTTTTGTGGACATGCTCATAACCTCAAATGATGACACTAAAACAAGTGGTGCATCAAGGAGAATAGATTTGCATGACTAAATCTTGGCAAAGCCATTTCTGCTGATTTCTAGGGTTTACCAAAGTTACATTGGCTACTTTGCCCAAATGAGCTCAAACTTGGTGGAACACCCTACTTCTATGTGCCATTCCATCCTGTTAATTCTCATGGCAAGTGGAATTAATTTTCTTGCCCAAACCAACAGCAAACACCTTCTACCATTTTTCCAAAATCATCATTTTGACCACTTCCACTCTTCTCCATGATCTCAACTTTTTACCACAGCCCCTCAGAGTCCCCTTGCACCTCCAGTAACTCTTCCCTGGCCTCAACTCAATGATTGAGGGGTGAAACCTCCTCATTTACCCTCTGGACAGCCACTGTTCACCTCTCTCTTCACCTCCCCTCTCATCTAGTGGCTCTCTAGGGCATCCAATGCCACTCCCCACTTGTTTACTTCTCCCTGGCGCTACCGGACATGAGTGAGCACGCCCCTGCCCTTTAAACAATGCCATGGCAGCCAAAGGCAAGCTCT
The DNA here is from genome assembly GCA_021605205.1 of Aegilops longissima. Classification (NCBI taxonomy): domain Eukaryota; kingdom Viridiplantae; phylum Streptophyta; class Magnoliopsida; order Poales; family Poaceae; genus Aegilops; species Aegilops longissima. Next base: position 538,637,692 of record CM038678.1, read on the forward strand.
GGAGCGCGCTACAGTGCGCTCCCGCACTGTAGCCACCCCCTGCTAAGCACCTCCGGCCACCTCGGGCCTCCCCAGCACGCCCGATGAGGTGCCTCGGCGTCTGCATCACGCCACGCCCCTGGCCCCCCTCCTTCTCCCTCCTGTTGCCTCCTTTCGCATGCGCGCCGGCCGCCCGAGAGCTCCAATGACTGAGCTCACACGCGCGCTGCCCTGACGCTCCCCCGCTCCTTCTCTCCATTCCCCTGGCCATAGACCACGCCCAGGAAGACCCCGACTCGAAGCCAAGCACTCCCGTGGCCTCCAGCGATGGCTACAACCTCGCCGGCGCACGGCCCCGCTGTGCACCTCGCCCCCTTCTATTTAAGGCCACCCCCGAGCCTCCTCTCTACTCATTTGCCTCTCTCTCCCTCCCAGAGACACCCTGGACCAACTCACTCCTCTCCCCGCGCCCTCCATAGCCCTCCATGGCCGGAGAGCCGCCGCCGGCCTCCACCTAAATTCATCCAAGCCCGAGCTCTTCTCCCTCTCCTCTCTCCACCGGCAGGCTCCCCTGAGCAAGGCGGAGCTCCCACGCTCTTTCCCTCGTCCGAGGACGCACTGCAGCACCATGCCCAAACTTCACCGTCGCCTCCGTCCGCCGCGGGCGATGCACCGCTCGCATCCCGCCACCCCAGCCGTTGTGGCGCACCTCGGCGGGTGCGTCACGCTCTCCTGAATCGGTCGGCATGCTGGGAGTCACCGGAGGTGGCCCGTGCTGCCCGGGAGAGCGCCGGCGCCCACTCGGCCTCCCCTCCCCTGCCTCTGCTCTGTTCAAGCGGGAGGTAGGCGATGGCCTGGGCGCTGGGCCCCGCGCGTCAGCGACCCAGCGGCTGGGGCCCGCCGTTTAAGTGGAGAGGGGCCGGGAGAATGCGCCTTCGACGTCGCCTGTCGTCCGCGTGGCCGAGCCGCTGGGCCGGCCCACGGCTATCTCTCGCCAGTGCGGAGGATAAGGGTAATGCCTTATATTTCTTTTTTATTCTTTTCCAGTGAGTTTCTAAAATCCATAAATAATTCAAATTAACTCCAAATTTGATGATTCAAATTTCTAGTAGTTTCTAAAATCATTCCCTACCACATGGTGCTATTGTCACATGTTTACAGAAGCATTTCCTTCACAAATATTTATCACATCCTATTTTTCCTATTTCTGTGATAAACTTTAGAAAATCACAGAGAGCCCATTTTTGATCCAAATTCCATGATTCAAAATCCTAGATGTCTATAAGTTCAAAACTTAGTTTTTGAACATTTTTACTAATACTTTCTGTATCACCTCAAATAATGGTCTATTTCTTTATATATAGCCAACTTTGCAAATTCATAGGAAAATCATCTCAACTCCAAATCCAGTGAAACCAATTCCTAGATGCTTCTAAAATCATCCTTTGTTAAATGGGTGCCTTTGCTCATTTTTCAAAATTATATTTCTGTACACTTCTTGCAAATCCATAAAACCCCTTGATTCCATCATATCGAAATGTTTAGAAATATCCATTGATCCACTTCCAATGAAATCACTTTGGTCATTCCTCATATGACCAGAGGTATCCAATAAAAGTCAACTTCATATTTTTAGAGCACATTCACTCTTGCCTTGTTGTGTTGCTTATTGTGTTTGTTTCCGACGTTAGTTGACGAAGTAGACGGAGTACTTGGAGAAGGACCAGAAGATTTCAAGACTCTGATGAACCAGGCAAGCAGCCCTTTGACCATGTTTATGGAACCCTTTTTATGCATGACATATAGCACCATATTGTTGTTGCAACAGAATCATGATGAGGTGGAACCACTTTGACGGTTTGCCTCCGATACTTCCTCGTTGATACTTGCATGATGCATGACCCTACCTTTCTATGAGGGTTATGCCGGTGGGAGCAGATAGGATGCTAAAGTAGTGCTACGCAAAAAGGGACGGGAATATGCATGGCGATGGAGACAAATTATTTTCAAAAGACTTTTCGAAAACCCCATCGGGAGCCACTTATGCCCGGGGAAGATGATGTGTTGGGTAACCACTTGATGACGAAGTGGTGTACCGAGGCGAGTGTGTGTGTTGTTTCCAAAATGGATTGGTTTAAGTTGCGACCGTTATTCCAACCTTAAATGCGCAACCACTCTACCCTTATATGGGAAAGGGCATTATTGATTACCTAGGCCGATACTAGCATGGAGCCCGCATTACTAGTTACGGGGGAGAGTTGGAGCTCTCTCTCGGGACGGGGTCATGCCAGCTAGGGCGGCCATGACTGTTTTCACAGGGCACCGGATACACCGTTGCGTCCCCTCTCGGATGTTACGATCTCGAGCAAGTCTCGTATGATGTACATCGTGAGGATATGGGACAACGAGTGGACTCCTTGTTAGTGTCATCTAGGGAAAGATAGTGATCGGGTGCTTACCCCGGGTACTTGAGGTACCGCGGGTCGTGGATGACACGGAAGTTCCCCGGATCTTGTGGGTAAAGTGTGCAACCTCTGCAGAGTGTAAAACTATTCGAATAGCCGTGTCCACGGTCAAGGACAGTTGGGTAACCGCTCTTGGGCTACGTCCACATGTTTACAAACCAGTGTGTGTGTTTGGATAAGTGGGAAGATCTACTTGGGTCAAGTCAAAGGACTTGACATGATTGAGTTGGGTTGGTGCCCACTCTATTTATGTTGATATATGTAACCTGTCCTCATGGTTACTTGAATTCTCCTGATGCATGTCTTACAAGTTGTTGAACATGTCAGTGCACTCAAAACTAGCTTTCTGCAAAAATTTACCTATATCATCCAATGTTGTATCTTGAACCAAAACATGGGTTGCTTGCGAGTACATTCAAAGTACTCATTGGCTTGCCACTGGTTGTTTTATTGGCCAGGCATGAAAGAACAGGGTATGATGAAGAATACTTCGGTGACGAACATGCGGGCTAGGACGCTTCCCAGTCAGAATGCCTGTAGGGTTAAGGCAGATGGCATGGGTCCAAGTTGTTATTGAAGATTTCCGCTGCGATGATACACTCAAGACTTGACCATAATGGTCCTACTTGTGTAAAACGGTATGTATGGATGTAAGACTCTTGTTATTCAGCTTCTGTGTGTTCAGAGAGCATTGATCTCTGGGATCACTGTACACGTGCATTCGGTGATCTCGACTTATGAGTCGGGGTCCCCAGAGAGCTGGTATCAGAGCCATCCTGACTGTAGGAAGCCTTAGTTAGCATGGTCGTTAGTTAGGATAAAACTATTTCCAAAACTATTACTAGTTTTAAAACCATCTATACTTCTCTTCCTTCTCGATTTTGAAAACTAAGGTATACTTTCCTTATTGATCTCTTCCCCTTCAAAACCTTTGGTCGCTAGAACCCTTATGCCCCTAACCACTGGATTCCTTGTAAACCTCGAGGATAATCCAGAAGGAAGATGCATTGCCAGACATTCACCCACATCTCCCGAACACAAGATTGGCGACACCACAACAAGACGATACCAACAGAAGATACATCCTCGAAGAATGTGGATATGAAGACCCAGGAGATGGTGACACCCTTGACACTGCCCCAAGATGACGCAACCCTAGCCTACGATGATCAGGGCATAGGATATGCAAGATCATGATATACATCACTAATAGAGTAACTCTGTCACTACCGTTGCTATATCGGCAACCACCGGTGGATGAGAACCTAGCCATTTGGTCCGCCTCACTATAGTGAGCAAGAAAACGGTTCTCTTCATCCCCCGCTCTTGGTGTCGATATTGTCACCAACGTAACCAACATGATGGACCTCTATTATGCTTTGATATTGTCATTGCATAAAGGATTACCTACCTGGTACTATTGACGCCTTAGAAGACAAAACGGGATCGTCATGATTAAGAAGACAACAGAAGACCGAGTCAATGCCAGCTTCGAGGAGCCACCTTCACCCCATCACTTCAATAGGAGAGAAGTTGTTGAAGATCCTTCAGGCTCAACCTAGATCGTTTCATCGAACTAGAGACATAGCAACACCTGAGGAAAACTCAGGAGACTGCACGAGGCACAAGGCATGACTACTGAGTCCGAGAACCCCTAGGGTAGGATGAGTCGTGTACCCCCCTATGCGCAGTCAAGTCCGTATGATGGTTCGAATAGAACCATGATTGTGTGTTGCTTGTTTTTATTTGTTTGTGTTTTGATGTAGGTCGCACTTTTGCCCTAGGCGACAAGTATGCGACTATATCACCTTCCTCACCTTGTTTCTTTTGTTTGGCCCTCCTTGCACCTGTTTGTTTGCACTAGCACTATAGAACCCCCTTTAGGCATTCCCCTCCTCTATGCTACCTCCCCCTCTCATCTCTCTCCTCAACTAAAGGCTAGCAAGACAAGATACACCAAGGATTCTACTTTGGCAACCAACCAGCACTGAAGACTTTTGCTACAACCTCCTCGACCAAGTGCAACCCCGTAGAGTTATGTTTACATCTCAAGACTGTAAACCCACCACTATACCCTTTGAGACTTCACGAGATACCCCAGCTCGAATCCTTAACCAAGTGCTTAACCCACGGAATTACAAGTGGACAAGTTAAGCCTCAGTAACCTTGCACAACACTGGATTCATTATGGAACTAGTGGACCTAATGAGCCAGCACATTGTCATCCTAATATAGCACAAGAATTGACGATGCCATAGGAAAGACCAATTTGAGGATATAGGAACAGAGGACAAATGACTTGATGAGTTTATATCAGTGACCTTGAGGAATTATTTGAGACTCTTCGGAGGATTATAGGGCTTTCATGTTGGTAGATGAACTTGGTGGGATCATGATTATAGAGTAGCATAGCTTTCATTACCCCTGAGTAAATTGGATTTAATAGGACAATTATGATCACAAGCTGAAATTCTTGGAAGTATAAGGATTTGACTTAGCCAGGGGATATTGATAGGGGATAGTTGATATTACGATAATGACTTGGGGGAAAGTGTGGAAACTCTCGTGGGACATGGGATTTGGGTTAAATAGGTTACCCTAGTGGAGTATGGATGCAGAGTAATTTTACATGGTTCGGAGTAAATTGGATTTAGACTGATGATCCTGATCATGATACCATGTTTCTCGGTGGACAATAAACTAAGAGATTGGATTAATTGTCGGGGTTGATTTAGGGATCTATATAAGCTTGAGGTTGGAGTTTACATAACCATGATAATGGAAATTGGTGGACTGACTATAGCAAGGTAGCCCTTTCAAGTATTTGGGGATTATAGGGTATTAGAAGATCATGTGGAACACCATAAACATTGGATTTGTAGAATTAATGAATTATGTAACTAATGGGCTTTTGGAGTTGATTCATAGGAAAGGAAACTAGATCTTGGAGTGGCATACGATGTGTTTCCTTAGGATAAAGATGCACTAACATAGACCTTGGATCAATAGACTGAGCACTTGGGTTGTGGTGATTAAATTCAAGCTTAGCAGCTTATATGTTCTACCCCTGGACTTTTGCATAGATATGAGTTTGGGAATAGTTGTCATGAATGATTTTGTTAGACCTCCCCTCGGGAGCCATAAGGATATAAATAACATGAGTGATGATTGGAGTTGACCTATACGAGATGATTCTTTTGGTAATATGAGGTGAAGACTAGGTAGGACTATTGGCATCTCAGAAACTGTGCTCAAGGATGGGATGATAAACATTCACTCGCACACTAGAATCCTTGAAACCCTTACGCCCTACCAAACCACAACAAGGTACGATCATGACCATGGGCTTTGGCTCTAGGTCAAGTAGACCCTGGACAACACTCAGCCGTTACCACCACCAGTGCCCCAGCCCACTTTACGTACCCCATAGACTTCATGGAGTGCTTGGACAAGTTAGTTGTCATCTTTCTTTGATGACATACTTTTCTACCCGAGGACGGAAGAAGAATCGTTGAGCTGGTTAAGGAACATCTGAAGATCGTCATGTCTAGGAGGAAGAACTACACCAACCACCATCTTCAAGAAGAAAACCTCCGTGTCAAAGACCATGTGTATCTGCAAGCCACTCCTCTCTAAGGAACCAAGCATTTCCATGACAAGGATACCCACACCAAGATTCATCGGCCCTCTTCGAGATCACTCCAAGATTTAACAACCCCCCTAGAGATCGCCACAAGATGAAGAGAAGACAATTACCAGATGGAGTTACCACGTGAGTTACCCACTGTGTGTAATGTTTCCACATGACACAACTCCGGAAGTGTTTCCAACTCCCTAACTTGCCCGATCGCTACGAGGGCATTGACCACCAAGCCATCGACCCCTAGCCCAATCTAACCTACCACGAGCTACCCATTAGCAACCTGGATCAAGAAGAGCATCATACACGAAGCCACATCATCAAGTACTTCAAGCTCAATGGAGCACTACACGGAAGCAGAAGCAACATGAGAACTTGAAGACTACCCCAGATCCAAGTTTCTGTATCCCTTTCCACGCCTAGTTTGGGAATCTCGGGGACGAGATTCTTGTAAGGGGGGTAGGTCTGTCACACCCTGATTTTCATGGCACAACACTTAAAGTCATTAAATCATGCTAAAATGTGGATTGACAAAAAAATTTGAGTGTTTTTTTCTTTGCTTTGATTGAATGTTTGACTGCTGTTTGAAAGTGCTCTAAAAATCAAATAAATCCTCCAACTCCTATACTTCATATCCTTGCTCCAAACTCTTGAACCAATGATCATGCCATGTGTATAGGACATAAAAATAATTTCTTGCAAAAATAATTTGGCCAAATATTATTTTCAAAAATTAGTTTTTCAAAAACCCCTGAATTGAGGTTTGCACTGCAAGTACTTAATTAAGGGCAGTAAAAATCTTTCAAAAATATATTTGACTCCTATTAGATATAGGATACCCAGAAACCACAAAAATATAATTTTAAAAGTTATTTTTCTATTTTATTTAAAGGCTTTTTCTTAAGGCCAGAAAGGGTCTTTAATAGGTCAAAATTATTTTAAAGCTTTAAAAATATTTGATAAAAAATTAGGGAGACTCAATGGACATATATTTTCCACATATATGAGTTTCAACACATGGTCGTGATCAAAATATTGGACAAAACCTCCCAAAACCATTTCTGCTCATTTCAAGGATTTGAAATATTTCTACAGGAAATATTTTCATAAAAATCCAAGAAAATTCTAAAAATTCACATATGACATTTTTGATGATCTTGCCAAGTACCATGTCATGGAGAATAGTATAACCCCATGAAACCCTCCCAAAACCACTTCTGTCCTTATTCAAGTTTGAACAACTTTGCACTGCCAAACATGTCCAAATGTTCTCAAACCTTGTGAACATGCTCAAATGGTCTAATAATGCATCTAGACCAAGTGGCACAAGTTGGAGAACAAGTTAACTTGATCAAAGTGCCCCAAAAGCCTTCCTGTCCAGAACCAAATTTGAACAACTCTACATTGGCAACTTTCTCCTTTTGATCTCAACTTTTGTGGACATGCTCATAACCTCAAATGATGACACTACACCAAGTGGTGCATCAAGGAGAATAGATTTGCATGACTAAATCTTGGCAAAGCCATTTCTGCTGATTTCTAGGGTTTACCAAAGTTACATTGGCTACTTTGCCCAAATGAGCTCAAACTTGGTGGAACACCCTACTTCTATGTGCCATTCCATACTGTTAATTATCATGCCAAGTGGAATTAATTTTCTTGCCCAAACCAACAACAATTACCTTCTGCCATTTTTCCAAAATCATCATTTTGACCACTTCCACTCTTCTCCATGACCTCAACTTTTTACCACAGCCCCTCAGAGTCCCCTTGCACCTCCAGTAACTCTTCCCTGGCCTCAACTCAATGATTGAGGGGGTGAAACCTCCTCATTTACCCTCTGGACAGCCACTGTTCACCTCTCTCTTCACCTCCCCTCTCATCTAGTGGCTCTCTAGGGCATCCAATGCCACTCCCCACTTGTTTACTTCTCCCTGGCGCTACCAGACAGGAGTGGGCACGCCCCTGCCCTTTAAACAATGCCATGGCAGCCAAAGGCACGCTCTGGAGCGCGCTATAGTGCGCTCCCGCACTGTAGCCACCCCCTGCCAAGCACCTCCGGCCACCTCGGGCCTCCCCAGCGCGCCCGATGAGGTGCCTCGGCGTCCGCATCACGCCACGCCCTTGGCCCCCCTCCTTCTCCCTCCTGCTGCCTCCTTTCGCACGCGCGCCGGCCACCCGAGAGCTCCAATGACTGAGCTCACACGCGCGCTGCCCTGACGCTCCCCCGCTCCTTCTCTCCATTCCCCTGGCCGTAGACCACGCCCAGGAAGACCCCGACTCGAAGCCAAGCACTCCCGTGGCCTCCAGCGATGGCTATGACCTCGTCGGCGCACGGCCCCGCTGTGCACCTCGCCCCCTTCTATTTAAGGCCACCCCCGAGCCTCCTCTCTACTCCTTTGCCTCTCTCTCCCTCCCAGAGACCCCCTGGACCAACTCACTCCTCTCCCCGCGCCCTCCATAGCCCTCCATGGCCGGAGAGCCGCCGCCGGCCTCCACCCAAATTCATCCAAGCCCGAGCTCTTCTCCCTCTCTTCTCTCCACCGGCAGGCTCCCCTGAGCAAGGCGGAGCTCCCACGCTCTTTCCCTCATCCGAGGACGCACTGCAGCACCATGCCCCAACTTCACCGTCGCCTCCGTCTGCCGCGGGTGATGCACCGCTCGCATCCCGCCACCCCCAGCCGTCGTGGCGCACCTCGGAGGGTGCGTCACGCTCTCCTGAATCGGTCGGCATCTTTGGCGTCGCGGAGGTGGCCCGTGCTGCCGGGAGGCGTCGGCGCCCACTCGGCCTCCCCCCCGCCTCTACTCTGCTCGGCGGGAGGTGGCGATGGCTTTGGCTGGGCCCAGCAAGGTCGACCAGTGGCTGGGGCCCGCCGTTTAAGTGTAGACGGGCGGGAGAATCGCCGGCGTCGCTTTGTCGTCTGCGTGGCCGAGCATTGGGCGGCCACGGCTATCTCTCGCCAAAGGCTTGCAGGATAAGGGTAATGCCTTATATTTCTTTTTTATTCTTTTCGAGTGAGTTTCTAAAATCCATAAATAATTCAAATTAACTCCAAATTTGATGATTCAAATTTCTAGTAGTTTCTAAAATCATTCCCTACCACATGGTGCTATTGTCACATGTTTACAGAAGCATTTCCTTCACAAATATTTATCACATCCTATTTTTCCTATTTCTCTGATAAACTTTAGAAAATCACAGAGAGCCCATTTTTGATCCAAATTCCATGATTCAAAATCCTAGATGTCTATAAGTTCAAAACTTAGTTTTTGAACATTTTTACTAATACTTTCTGTATCACCTCAAATAATGGTCTATTTCTTTATATATAGCCAACTTTGCAAATTCATAGGAAAATCATCTCAACTCCAAATCCAGTGAAACCAATTCCTAGATGCTTCTAAAATCATCCTTTGTTAAATGGGTGCCTTTGCTCATTTTTCAAAATTATATTTCTGTACACTTCTTGCAAATCCATAAAACCCCTTGATTCCATCATATCGAAATGTTTAGAAATATCCATTGATCCACTTCCAATGAAATCACTTTGGTCATTCCTCATATGAACAGAGGTATCCAATAAAAGTCAACTTCATATTTTTAGAGCACATTCACTCTTGCCTTGTTGTGTTGCTTATTGTGTTTGTTTCCGACGTTAGTTGACGAAGTAGACGGAGTACTTGGAGAAGTACCAGAAGATTTCAAGACTCTGATGAACCAGGCAAGCAGCCCTTTGACCATGTTTATGAAACCCTTTTTATGCATGACATATAGCACCATATTGTTGTTGCAACGGAATCATGATGAGGTGGAACCACTTTGACGGTTTGCCTACGTTACTTCCTCGTCGATACTTGGATGATGCATGACCCTACTTTTCTATGAGGGTTATGCCGGTGGGAGCAGATAGGATGCTAAAGTAGTGCTACGCAAAAAGGGACGGGAATATGCATGGCGATGGAGACAAATTATTTTCAAAAGACTTTTCGAAAACCCTTCGGGAGCCACTTATGCCCGGGGGAGATGATGTGTTGGGTAACCACTTGATGACGAAGTGGTGTACCGAGGCGAGTGTGTGTGTTGTTTCCAAAACGGATTGGTTTAAGTTGCGACCGTTATTCCAACCTTACATGCGCAACCACTCTACCCTTATATGGGAAAGGGCATTATTGATTACCTAGGCCGATACTAGCTTGGAGCCCGCATTACTAGTGACGGGGGAGAGTTGGTGCTCTCTCTCGGGATGGGGTCGTGCCAGGTAGGGCGGCCATGACTGTTTTCACAGGGCACCGGATACACCGTTGCGTCCCCTCTCGGATGTTACGATCTCGAGCGAGTCTCGTATGATGTACATCGTGAGGATATGGAACAACGAGTGGACTCCTTGTTAGTGTCGTCTAGGGAAAGATAGTGATCGGGTGCTTACCCCGGGTACTTGAGGTACCGCGGGTCGTGGATGACACGGAAGTTCCCCGGATCTTGTGGGTAAAGTGTGCAACCTCTGCAGAGTGTAAAACTATTGAATAGCCGTGTCCACGGTCAAGGACAGTTGGTTAACCGCTCTGGGCTCGTCCACATGTTTACAAACCGGTGTGTGTTTGGATAAGTGGGAAGATCTACTTGGGTCAAGTCAAAGGACTTGACATGATTGAGTTGGGTTGGTGCCCACTCTATTTATGTTGATATCTGTAACCTGTCCTCATGGTTACTTGAATTCTCCTGATGCATGTCTTGCAAGTTGTTGAACATTTCGGTGCACTCAAAACTAGCTTTCTGCAAAAATTTACCTATATCATGCAATGTTGTATCTTGAACCAAAACATGGGTTGCTTGCGAGTACATTCAAAGTACTCATTGGCTTGCCACTGGTTATTTTATTGGCCAGGCATGAAAGAACAGGGTATGATGAAGGATACTTCGGTGACGAACATGCGAGCTAGGACGCTTCCCAGTCAGAATGCATGTAGGGTTAAGGCAGATGGCATGGGTCCAAGTTGTTATTGAAGATTTCCGCTGCGATGATACACTCAAGACTTGACCATAATGGTCCTACTTGTGTAAAACGGTATGTATGGATGTAAGACTCTTGTTATTCAGCTTCTGTGTGTTCAGTGAGCATTGATCTCTGGGATCACTGTACACGTGCATTCAGTGATCTCGACTTATGAGTCGGGGTCCCCACAGTGATGGTCTCCAACGAGTGGGAAGCGGCGTTCCCTCACTACCAGCTTTCCCCTGCCTCAACAAATATCTCTGATCATTGCCCGCTGGTTCTCAGGCCGATGGAAGCATACCATTACAGTGCGTTTAGGTTTGAGAACCATTGGCTCGAATGCCCTGATTTCGACGCAATTGTGGCCCATGCATGGGGCAGAGAGGTCCAATCGAGGGACCCCATTAGGGTGCTCCACACAAGGCTGTCAAGGACTGTGAAGGCATTGAGGGCTTGGAACAAGAACAAGAGGAGATGGGTTGTTTTCATGTCGGGGCTGGCGAGCGAGGTGATCTTCCGACTTGACCTTGCCCAGGAGGACCGGGAGCTCACTGACGAGGAAAGGCGCTTGCGGAGTTTGCTCAAAGCCAAGTTATTGGGCTTTGCGGCGCTGGATAAGGCCCGGTGGAGGCAGAAATCAAGACTATCTGAGATCAAAGAGGGGCATGCCAGCACCAGGTTTTTTCACCTGCGTGCGAGTGGCCGCCGGCGTAAGAACCACATACCGGTCCTCTTGGGAAGGGAGGGGCCGGTCGCTGACCATGCTGGAAAGGCTGAGATTCTGAAGGAGCGGTTCAAGGGACTCATGGGATCATCGTTCGGGCGATCTGAAACGTTGAACTAGGAGGAGTTGGGACTGTCGCATGGACAACTGGATCACCTGGAGGGGGCGTTTACGGAGTCAAAGCTGCTGTCAGCAATCAAAGAGACTCATGGCGAGAAGGCGCCAGGCCTCGAAGGGTTCACGAGGGCTTTCTTTAAGAGAGCCTGGCCGATCATCAAACAGGATTTACTAGCAGCTGTCAACTGTGTTTACAATCTCGGAGGGAGGAATTGGGATCTGCTCAACACGGTGAATACCGTGCTAATCCCTAAGCAGGACAATGCTCAGGACCACGGCGACTTCCGTATGTGAGCCTCATGCATAGCGTCCCAAAGCATGTATGCAAAATGCTCACCGCCCGGCTGGCTCCAGAGATACACAAGCTGGTCACGCATAATCAGAGCACTTTTATTCGAGGAAGGTCAGTCTTGGACAATTTTCTCTATGTCAAGAATGTGATAAAAGCGGCTCACTCGGCAAAATCACCGCTTGTGTTCCTTAAGTTGGACGTGGCCAAGGCCTTCAATTCAGTCTCTTGGGCATATCTGTTGGAGGTGATGGAGGCAATGGGGTTTGGACAGAGATGGAGAGACATGATTGCTATGATATTGGCGTCGTCCTCTTCTAGAATTATGTTGAATGGAACGCCCGGATCACCGTTTGCTCATCTACATGGCCTGAGGCAGGGGGGCCTGCTGTCCCCTCTGCTTTTCATAATTGCTATGGAACACTGTAGAGGTGATACGTCTCCAACGTATCTATAATTTTTTATTGTTCCATGCTATTATATTATCTGTTTTGGATGTTTAATGGGCTTTATTATATACTTTTATACTATTTTTGGGACTAACCTATGAACCGGAGGCCCAGTGCAAATTGTTGTTTTTTTGCCAATTTCAGTGTTTCGCAGAAAAGGAATATCAAACGGAGTCCAAACGGAATGAAACCTTCGGGAGAGTTATTTTTGGAACAAACGCAATCCATGAGACTTGGAGTGGACGTCAAGAAAGAAACGAGGCGACCACGAGGCAGGAGGGCACGCCCATGGGGGTAGGCGCGCCCCCCACCCTTGTGGGCCCCTCGTGGCTCCCCTTACCGACTTCTTTCGACTATATATACTCATATACCCTGAAAACATCCAAGAGCACCACGAAGCCCTATTTCCACCGACGCAACCTTCTGTACCCATGAGATCCCATCTTGGGGCCTTTTCCGGCGCACCGCCGGAGGGGGAATCGATCACGGAGGGCTTCTACATCAACACCACAACCTCTCCGATGAAGTGTGAGTAGTTTACCACAGACCTTCGGGCCCATAGTTATTAGCTAGATGGCTTCTTCTCTCTCTTTGATTTTCAATACAAAGTTCTCCTCGATCTTCTTGGAGATCTATTCGATGTAATACTTTTTGCGGTTTGCTTGTCGAGATCCGATGAATTGTGGGTTTATGATAAAGATTATCTATGAACAATATTTGAATCTCCTCTGAATCCTTTTATGCATGATTTGTTATCTTTGCAAGTCTCTTCGAATTATCAGTTTGGTTTGGCCTACTAGATTGATCTTTCTCGCAATGGGAGAAGTGCTTAGCTTTGGGTTCAATCTTGCGGTGTCCTTTCCCAGTGACAGTAGGGGCAGCAAGGCACGTATTGTATTATTGCCATCGAGGATAAAAAGATGGGGTTTATATCATATTGCTTGAGTTTATCCCTCTACATCATGTCATCTTGCCTAACGCGTTACTCTGTTCTTATGAACATAATACTCTAGATGCATGCTGGATAGCGGTCGATGTGTGGAGTAATAGTTGTAGATGAAGAATCGTTTTGATCTACTTGTTGCGGACGTGATGCCTATATACATGATCATGCCTAGATAGTCTCATAACTATGCACTTTTCTATCAATTGCTCGACAGTAATTTGTTCACCCACCGTACTACTTATGCTATCTTGAGAGAAGCCACTAGTGAAACCTATGGCCCCGGGGTCTATTTTCCATCATATAAGTTTCCGATCTATTTTATTTTGTAATCTTTACTTTCCAATCTATAAAAATACTAAAAATATTTATCTTATTATCTCTATCAGATCTCACTTTTGCAAGTGGCCGTGAAGGGATTGACAACCCCTTTATCGCGCTGGTTGCAAGGTTCTTATTTGTTTGTGCAGGTACGAGGGATTTGAGTGTAACCTCCTACTGGATTGATACCTTGGTTCTCTCTGAGGGAAATACTTACGCTACTTTGCTGCATCACCCTTTCCTCTTCAAGGGAAAACCAACGCATGCTCAAGAGGTAGCAAGAAGGATTTCTGGCGCCGTTGCCGGGGAGTCTACGCACAAGTCAATACATACCAAGTACCGATCACAAACTCTTATCCCTCGCATTACATTATTTGCCATTTGCCTCTCGTTTTCCTCTCCCCCACTTCACCTTTGCCTTTTCTTTGCCTTCTTCCCGTATGTCTTTTTTGTGTGTGTTTCCATGCGCCTTCTATTTTCTTGCATCTTTGCTTGCTAAAAATCTATTGATATGGATCCACTTAAAGTGTTCTACTTGGATCATCTTTGATCCTTATGCGCTCGAGCTGAAACCCCAACTAGCCTAGTTGATGGGAAATCTTTAGATGAGCATGCTCATTTTGTGCATCATCGTTTGTCTGAAAAGGGGAAGCTCTTATGGTAACAAATAAATAGTTTGTTATGCTATGCTTGGAATCTTTATGAAATTTATGATTTTACTTGTTGCTCTAAGAACCCTAAAAAACACCTTCCCTACCTATGTGAGTTTAATGATAATGGAATCTTATCTTCTTATGGAAAGGGTGTTTATAGTTACTATGATATCGAACAAATTGAAGAATTTGTCGTTTTTAAGAGTGCTCATGAAGTTTCTTATTTGATTGAAAAGTATGATATTACTCTCCACAAATCTGAAAATTCCGACATACTTAAATATTGCTATGAAAACTATGCTCATAATGCCTATGTTAAGGAATTTATTGAGAGAGTAAATAATGTTATGCACGAATCTATAGATAATTATGATTCCGATGATTTGACTGAAATATCCCTTGATGAACATGGTACTTGCTATTCTTGTGGCCATGATACCAATATTTATGAAGATGAATTTGCTATAGTTCCTTATGTTAAACATGAGATCATTGTTATTGCACCCATACTTGGTAGTTCCTTCGATGAAAAGCATGATTGCAATGATGTTACTATAAATTCTTTTGATTTCAATTGTTATAATAATATGCAAACCCTAATCTTGGGGATGCTAGTTTTGCTATGTCTACTACTTGTTGCGATGATCATGATTGGGGTGATTCTTTTTTTGATCTTGAAAATTTATTTAAGCCCATGATGAATATGAGATTGATAATAGTGTTTGCAATAATATTGAAAGTGGCTTTGAAAGAGTGTCAACTTTAGATCCAACATATTTGGATAATGTTCAATCCTATGAAGTTTTTGATAAAAGTGGGTTTGGAGAGGTCATGACTTTACTTAATGTTAATCCCACTATTTTGGAAGAGTGTCAACTTTGCATGCATGTGGATCGTGCTGAAAATATTTTATGTGATAGCTATTTTGTTGAATTTTCTTATGATCCCACATATAATTATTATGAGAGAGGGAAATATGGTTGTAGAAATTTTCATGTTACAAAATTACCTCTCGTTATGTTGAGATTTGCTACGTCTTGAGCTTGCGTTGGTTTTCCCCGAAGAGGAGAGGATGATGCAGCACAGTAGCATAAGTATTTCCCTCAGTTTTTGAGAACCAAGGTATCAATCCAGTAGGAGGCCACGCGCAAGTCCCTCGTACCTGCACAAAATGATAGCTACTCGCAATCAACGCGATTAGGGGTTCCCTTCACGGTCACTTACGAGAGTGAGATCTGATAGAGATAATATTTTTGGTATTTTTGGTATAAAGATGCAAAGTGAAAAGTAAAAAGAAAAGTAAAACAAAGCAAGTATATATAGACCCGGGGGCCATAGGTTTCACTAGTGGCTTCTCTCAAGAGCATAAATATTCTACGGTGGGTGAACAAATTACTGTTGAGAAATTGACAGAATTGAGCATAGTTATGAGGTTATCTAGGTATGATCATGTATATAGGCATCACGTCCGTGACAAGTAGACCGAAACGATTCTGCATCTACTACTATTACTCCACTCATCGACCGCTATCCAAAGATGCATCTAGAGTATTAAGTTAAAAACAGAGTAACACCTTAAGCAAGATGACATGATGTAGAGGAATAAATTCATGCAATATGATAAATACCCCATCTTTTTATCCTCGATGGCAACAATACAATACGTGCCTTGCAACCCTTTCTGTCACTGGGTAAGGACACCGCAAGATTGAACCCAAAGCCATGCACTTCTCCCATTGCAAGAACTACCAATCTAGTTGGCCAAACCAAATGGATAATTCGAAGAGACTTGCAAAGATAACTCAATCATACATAAAAGAATTCAGAGAAGATTCAAATATTATTCATAGATAAGCTGGATCATAAACCCACTATTCATCGATCTCAATAAACACACCGCAAAAAACAAGATTACATCGAATAGATCTCCACGAGAGAGGGGGAGAACATTGTATTGAGATCCAAAAAGAGAGAAGAAGCCATCTAGCTACTAGCTATGGACCCAAAGGTCTGAAGTAAACTGCTCACACTTCATCGGAGGGGCTATGGTGTTGATGTAGAAGCCCTCCGTGGTGGATGCCCCCTCGTGAGCTCCTAACAGGCCCCAAGATGGGATCTCGTGGATCTGAGGAAGTTGCGGCGGTGGAATTAGGTTTTAGCTCCGTTCTCGATCGTTTGGGGTGCGTGGGTATATATAGGAGGAAGGAGTGCGTCGGTGGAGCTTGAGGGCCCATGAGGTAGAGGCGCGCCCTCCACCCTCGTGACCGCCTCGTGGCTTTCTTGACGGAGGGTCCAAGTCTCCTGGGTCTTATCTGATGAGAAAATCACGTTTCCGAACATTTCATTCCGTTTGGACTCTGTTTGATATTCTGTTTCTTTGAAATACTGAAAAAGGCAAAAAAAATAGCAATTCTGGGCTGGGCCTCCGGTTAATAGGTTAGTCCCAAAAATAATATAAAAGTGGAAAATAAAGCCCATTATAGTCCAAAACAATAGATAAAGTAGCATGGAGCAATCAAAAATTATAGATACGTTGGAGCGTATCGGGCATCTAAGCTTAATTCTGCTCGTCCTCAAGTAGGTAAATGATAAAAGAGAATTTTTGATGCGGAGTGATACTTTGGCATAATTTCAATGTAAATCTTCTTAATCATGGTATGAATATTCAGATCCGAAAGATTCAAGACAAAAGTTCATATTGACATAAAAATAATAATATTTCAAGCATACTAATCAAAGTAATTATGTCTTCTCAAAATAGCATGGCAAAAGAAAGTTCATCCCTACAAAATTATATAGTTAGGCTATGCTTCATGTTCGTCACACAAAGATGTTCCCAACTTCTATACCCCCGATGACAAGCCAAGCAATTGTTTCATACTTAAATAATCTCAAACTTTTTCAACCTTCACGCAATACATGAGCATGAGCCATGGATATAGCACTATGGGTGGAATAGAATATGATGATGGGGATTGTGTGGAGAAGACAAAAAAGGAAAAAGTCTCATATTGACGAGGATAATCAACGGGCTATGGAGATGCCCATCAATTAATGTCAACATGAGGAGTAGGGATTGCCATGCAACGGATGCACTAGAGCTATGAATGCTCAACAAAAGAAAACTAGTGGGTGTGCATCCAACTTGCTTGCTCATGAAGACCTAGGGCATTTTGAGGAAGCCCATCGTAGGAATATACAAGCCAAGTTCTATAACGAAAAATTACCACTAGTATAAAAAAACAACTTATGAGACTCACTATATGAAAAACATGGTGCTACTTTGAAGCACAATATATGAGACTCACTACATGAAGAACAAGGTGCTACTTTGAAGCACAAGTGTGGAAAAAGAGATAGTAGCATTGCCCTTTTTATTTATTTTCTTTTTTTGGGCCTTTCTTTTTTTTCTTTTTTTTGGCCTTTCTCTTTTTTGGGCAATGCTCTAATAATGATGATCATCACACTTCTATTGATTACAACATAAGGATTATAACTCGAAACTAGAACAAGGTATGACTCTATATGAATGCCTCCGGCGGTGTACCGGGATGGTGCAATGAATCAAGAGTGACATGTATGAAAAATAATGCATGGTGGCTTTGCCACAAATACGATGTCGACTACATGATCATGCAATGGCAATATGACAAAAGTAATGTATGTCATGATGATGATGAACGGAACGGTGGAAAGTTGCATGGTAATATATCTCGGAATGGCTATGAAAATGCCATAATAAGTAGGTATGGTGGCTGTTTTGAGGAAGATATAAGGAGGTTTATGTGTGAAAGAGAGTATCTTATCACGGGGTTTGGATGCACCGACGAAGTTTGCACCAACTCTCAAGGTGAGAAAGCGCAATGCACGGTACCGAAGAGGCTAGCAAAGGCGGAAAGGTAAAAGTGCGTATAATCCATGGACTCAACATTAGTCAAAAGAACTCATATACTTATTGCAAAAATTTAGAAGTCATCAAAATCAAGTACTATGCATGCTCCTAGGGGATAGATTGGTAGGAAAAGACCATCGCTCGTCCCCGACCGCCACTCATAAGGATGCACAAGCGGTACACTTCATGTTTCAAATTTGTTACACAACTTTAACCATACGTGCATGTTACGGGATTTGCTAACTTCAACACAAGCATTTCTCAAATTCACAACTACTCAACTAGCACGACTTTGATATTATCACCTCCATATCTCAAAACAATTATCAAGCATCAAACTTATCTTAGTATTCAACGCACTCAAAAGAAAGTTTCACATATCTTGAATACCAAGTATATTAACATTAAGCAAATTACCATGCTATTAACGACTCTCAAAATAATCTAAGTGAAGCATGAGAGATCAAGTTTCTTTAAAACAAATCCACCACCGTGCTCTAAAAGATCTAAGTGAAGCACTAGAGCAAAAATTATCACGCTCAAAAGATATAAGTGAAGCACTATGAGCAAAACTATCAAGCTCAAAAGATATAAGTGAAGCACATAGAGTATTCTATCAAATTTCAACTCATGTATGGCTCTCTCAAAAGGTGTGTACAGCAAGGATTATTGTGGTAAACTAACAAGAAAAGACGCAAATAATACAAGACGCTCCAAGCAAAACATTATCATGTGGTGAATAAAAATATAGCTCCAAGTAAATTACCGATGGAAGTGGATTTAAAGAGGGATGCCTTCAGGGGCATCCCCAAGCTTTGACTTTTTGGTGTCCTTGTATTATCTTGGGGGTGCCATGGGCATCCCCAAGCTTAGGATCTTGCCACTCCTTGTTCCATAATCCATCAAAAGAATTCACCCAAAACTTGAAAACTTCACAACACAAAACTCAATAGAAATCTCGTGAGCTCCGTTAGAGAAAGAAAACAAAAGACTACTTTAAGGTACTGTAATGAACTCATTCTTTATTTATATCGGTGTTAAACCTACTGTATTCCAACTTCTTTATGGATTATAAACTATTTTACTAGCCATAGATTCATCAAAATAAGCAAACAACACACGCAAAACAGAATCTGTCAAAAACAGAACAGTCTGTAGTAATCTGTAACTAACGCAAACTTATGGAACTCAAAAAATTCTACCAAAATTAGAAGACCTGGAAAATTTGTTTATTGATCAGCAGAAATTGTAATCAGTATTTTATCACGTTCTGGTGATTTTTAACAATTCGGGCACTGAGCACAAAGTTTCTGGAAATTACAGCAAGATCAAATAACTACCATCCAAGAAGATCCAATAGGTTTAACTTGGCAAAAACACTAATTAAAAGATAAAACCACATCTAAATAGAGGCTAGATTTATTATTTATTCCTAAACAGAAGCAAAAACAAAAAAATAAAAATAAAATTGGGTTGCCTCCCAACAAGCGCTATCGTTTAACGCCCCTAGCTAGGCATAAAAGCAAGGATAGATCTAGGTATTGCTATCTTTGGTAGGCAATCCATAAGTGGCTCTCATGATAGATTCATATGGTAATTTTATTTTATTTCTAGGAAAGTGTTCCATGCCTTTATTTAATGGAAATTGGAACCTAATATTCCCTTCCTTCATATCAATAATTGCACCAATCGTTCTAAGGAAAGGTCTACCAAGAATAATATGACATGAAGGATTGCAATCTATATCAAGAACGATAAAATATATGGGCACATAATTCCTATTTGCAACAATAAGAACATCATTAATTCTTCCCATAGGCTTTTTAATAGTGGAATCCGCAAGACGCAAGTTTAGAGAGCAATCATCAAAGTCACCGAAATCTAGCAAATCACACAAAGTTTTGGGAATAGTGGAGACACTAGCACCCAAATCACACAAAGCATGAAACTCATAATATTTAATTTTAATTTTGATAGTAGGTTCCCACTCATCATAGAGTTTCCTAGGGATATAAACTTCCAACTCAAGTTTTTCCTCATAAGATTGCATCAAGGCATCAACAATGTGTTCGGTAAAGGCCTTTTTTTTTACTATAGGCATGAGGAGAATTTAGCACGGTTTGCAACAAGGAAATACAATCAATTAGAGAGCAATTTTCATAATTAAATTCCTTGAGACCCAATATAGTGGGTTTAGCAATATCTAGATTTTTGTTTCTTTCAATCCCACTTTTATCAATTTCATCATCGTGATCTAAAAACTCCGAATTCTTAGAACGCCTTCTAGGTAAAGGAAGATCATATTCAGTTTCATCAAGATTCATATTGCAAATAAAAGATTTAATAGGGGACACATCAATAACTTTTAGATCTTCATCTTGATTATCATAGGAATTAGAAGAACACGCTTTAATAAAGGCATCTTTGGAAGCACGCATCCTAGCGGTTCTTTCTTTGCACTCATCAATGGAAATTCTCATAGCTTTGAGAGACTCATTGATATCATGCTTAGGAGGAATAGATCTAAGTTTTAAAGAATCAATCTCAAGAGAAATTCTATCAACGTTCCTAGCCAAATCATCAACTTTAAGCAATTTCTCTTCAAGCAAAGCATTAAAATTCTTTTGTGAATTCATAAACTCTTTAACACTACTCTCAAATTCAGAGGGCATCTTATTAAAATTTACATAAGAGTTGTTGTAGAAATTTCCATAATTATTAGAAGGATTACTAGGATAAGGCCTAGGATTAAAATTCCCTCTATACGCATTGTTACCAAAATTATTCCTACCAACAAAATTCACATCCATAGATTCATTATTATCCTCAATTAAGGTAGACAAAGGCATATCATTAGGATCAGAAGAAACACTCTTAGTAGCAAATAATTTCATAAGTTCATCCATCTTTCCACTCAAAACATTGATTTCTTCTATAGCATGCACTTTTTTATTAGTAGATCTTTCAGTATGCCATTGAGAATAATTAACCATAATATTATCTAGGAGTTTAGTAGCATCTCCTAAAGTGATTTCCATAAAAGTGCCTCCCGCGGCCGAATCTAAAAGATTTCTAGAAGCAAAATTCAATCCAGCATAAAATTTTTGTATAATCATCCACAAGTTCAAACCATGAGTAGGACAATTATGTATCATTAATTTCATTCTCTCCCAAGCTTGTGCAACATGTTTACGATCAAGTTGCTTAAAATTCATAATATCGTTCCTAAGAGAGATGATCTTAGCGGGAGGAAAATACTTAGAGATAAAAGCATCTTTGCACTTGTTCCAAGAATCAATACTATTTTTAGGCAAAGATGAAAACCACGCTTTAGCACGATCTCTAAGCGAAAAAGGAAATAGCTTCAATTTAACGACATCATTATTGACATCTTTTTTATTTTGCATATCACATAAATCAACGAAGCTATTCAGATGAGTAGCGGCATCTTCACTAGGAAGGCCGGCGAATTGATCTTTCATAACAAGATTCAACAAAGCAGTATTGATTTCACAAGATTCAGTATTGGCAAGAGGAGCAATCGGAGTGCTAAGGAAATAATTATTATTGATATTGGTGAAGTCACACAATTTGGTAGCATCTTGAGCCATCGCGACAAACAAGCAATCCAACACACGAGCAAACAAACGGACGAGGAAAAGGAAACGGGAAAAAGAGGAGGAGATTGGGAAAGAGAGGGAAAATAAAACGACAAGGGTGAAGTGGGGGAGAGGAAAACGAGAGGGAAATGGCAAATAATGTAATGCGAGAGATAGGGATTGTGATGGGTACTTGGTATGTTGACTTTTGCGTAGACTCCACAGCAGCGGCGCCGAAATCCTTCTTGCTACGTGTTGAGCTTGCGTTGGTTTTCCCGAAGAGGAGAGGATGATGCAACACGATGGCGTAAGTATTTCCCTCGGTTTTGAGAACCAAGGTATCAATCCAATAGGAGGCCACGCGCAAGTCCCTCGTACCTGCACAAAACGATAGCTACTCGCAACAAACGCGATTAGGGGTTATCAATCCCTTCACGGTCACTTACGAGAGTGAGACCTGATAGAGATAATATTTTTGGTATTTTTGGTATAAAGATGCAAAGTGAAAAGTAAAAGGCAAAGTAAAACAAAGCAAGTATAAAAGTGATAGAGATTGGTATGATGAGAATAGACCCGGGGGCCATAGGTTTCACTAGTGGCTTCTCTCAAGAGCATAAATATTCTACGGTGGGTGAACAAATTACTGTTGAGCAATTGATGAATTGAGCATAGTTATGAGGTTATCTAGGTATGATCATGTATATAGGCATCACGTCCGTGACAAGTAGACCAAAACGATTCTGCATCTACTACTATTACTCCACTCATCGACCGCTATCCGGCATGCATCTAGAGTATTAAGTTAAAAAGCAGTAACGCCTTAAGCAAGATGACATGATGTAGAGGAATAAATTCATGCAATATGATAAATACCCCATCTTGTTATCCTCGATGGCAACAATACAATCGTGCCTTCCAACCCTTTACATCACACCGTAAGGACACCGCAAGATTGAACCCAAAGCCATGCACTTCTCCCATTGCAAGAACTACCAATCTAGTTGGCCAAACCAAACGGATAATTTGAAGAGACTTGCAAAGAAAACTCAATCATACATAAAAGAATTCTGAGAAGATTCAAATATTATTCATAGATAAGCTGGATCATAAAACCACAATTCATCGGTTTCAACAAACACACCGCAAAAGAGAAGATTACATCGAATAGATCTCCACGAGAGAGGGGGAGAACATTGTATTGAGATCCAAAAAGAGAGAAGAAGCCATCTAGCTACTAGCTATGGACCCGAAGGTCTGAAGTAAACTACTCACACTTCATCGGAGGGGCTATGGTGTTGATGTAGAAGCCCTCCGTGGTGGATGCTGTTGGGTAACGTAGTAATTTCAAAAATTTTCCTACGATCACGCAAGACCATGGTGATGGCATAGCAACGAGAGGGGAGAGTGTCCGTCCACGTACCCTCGTAGACCGAAAGCGGAAGCGTTATATTAACGCGGTTGATGTAGTCGTACGTCTTCACGATCCGACCGATCCAAGCACCGTTACTCCGGCACCTCCGAGTTCTTGGCACACGTTCAGCTCGATGACGATCCCCGAGCTCCGATCCAGCAAAGCGTCGGGGAAGGAGTTCCGTCAGCACGACGGCGTGGTGACGATCTTGATGTTCTACCGTCGCGGGGCTTCGCCTAAGCACCGCTACAATATGACCGAGGTGGAATATGGTGGAGGGGCACCGCTGCAGCTAAGGAACGATCCGTAGATCAACTTGTGTGTTCTAGGGTGCCCCCCTGCCCCCGTATATAAAGGAGCAAGGGGGAGGGCCGGCCAGCCTTGGGGCGCACCAAGGGAGGGGGGAGTCCTCCTCCTAGTAGGAGTAGGACTCCCCTTTCCTAGTCCTACTAGGAAGAGGGAGGGAAGGAAAGAGAGGGAGAGGAGAGGAAAGGGGCTGCGCCCCCTCCTAGTCAGTCGGACTCCCCATGGAGGGGGGGCGCACCACCTCCTGGTGCAGCCCTCTCTCCCCTCTTGGCCCAATAAGGCCCATAACTTCCCCGGGGGGTTCCGGTAACCCCTCCGGCACTCCGGTTTTCTCCGGAAACTTCCGGAACCTTTCCGGTGTCCGAATATAACCATCCAATATATCAATCTTTATGTCTCGACCATTTCGAGACTCCTCGTCATGTCCGTGATCACATCCGGGACTCGAACTCCTTGGTACATCAAAATACATAAACTCATAATAACCGTCATTGAAACCTTAAGCGTGCGGACCCTACGGTTCGAGAACTATGTAGACATGACCTAGAACTATTCTCGGTCAATAACCAATAGCGGAACCTGGATGCTCATATTGGTTCCTACATATTCTCTGAAGATCTTTATCGGTCAAACCGCATAACAACATCGTTGTTCCCTTTGTCATCGGTATGTTACTTTCCGAGATTCGATCGTCGGTATCCAATACCTAGTTTAATCTCGTTACGGAAAGTCTCTTTACTCGTTCCGTAATACATCATCTCACAACTAACTCTTTAGTTGCAATGCTTGCAAGGCTTTATGTGATGTGTATTACCGAGAAGGCCTAGAGATACCTCTCCGACAATCGGAGTGACAAAACCTAATCTCGAAATCGCCAACCCAACAAGTACCTTTGGAGACACCTGTAGTACTCCTTTATAATCACCCGATTCGTTGTGACGTTTGGTAGTACCAAAGTGTTCCTCCGGTAAATGGGAGTTGCATAATCTCATAGTTACGAGGAACATGTATGGGTCATGAAGAAAGCATTAACATACTAAGCGATCAAGTGTTAAGCTAACGGAATGGGTCATGTCAATCAGATCATTCAACTAATGATGTGACCTTGTTAATCAAATAACAACTCCTTGTTCATGGTTAGGAAACATAACCATCTTTGATTAACAAGCTAGTCAAGTAGAGGCATACTAGTGACATCTTGTTTGTCTATATATTCACACATGTATTATGTTTCCGGTTAATACAATTCTAGCATGAATAATAAACATTTATCATGATATAAGGAAATAAATAATAACTTTATTATTGCCTCTAGGGCATATTTCCTTGATCTCCCACTTGCACTAGAGTCAATAATCTAGATTACAAAGTAATGATCCTTACACCCATGGAGTCTTGGTGCTGATCATGTTTTGCTCGTGGAAGAGGCTTAGTCAGCGGGTGCGCAACATTCAGATCCGTATGTATTTTGCAAATCTCTATGTCTCCCACTTGGACTTGGTCCCGAATGGAATTGAAGCGTCTCTTGATGTGCTTGGTCCTCTTGTGAAATCTGGATTCTTTTGCCAAGGCAATTGCACGATATTGTCACGAAAGATCTTCATCGGTCCCGATGCACTAGGCATGACACCTAGATCGGAAATGAACTCTTTCATCCAGACTCCTTCATTTGCTGCTTCCAAGCAGCTATGTACTCCGCTTCACATGTAGATCCCGCCACGGCGCTTTGTTTAGAACTGCACCAACCGACAGCTCCACCGTTTAATAAAAACACGTATCCGGTTTGCGATTTAGAATCGTCCGGATCGAGTGTCAAAGCTTACATCGGCGTAACCATTTACGACTAGCTCTTTGTCACCTCCATATCGAGAAACATATCCTTAGTCCTTTTCGGTATTTCAGGATGTTCTTGACCGCTGTCCGATGATCCACTCTGGATTACTTTGGTACCTTCCTGCCAAGCTTACAGCTAAGCATCGTCAGTCTGGTACACAGCATTGCATACATGATAGAGCCTATGGCTGAAGCATAGGAACATCTTTCATTTTCTCTCTATCTTCTGCTGTGGTCGGGCATTGAGTCGACTCAATCTTACACCTTGTAACACGGTAAAAACCTTTCTTTGCTGATCCATTTTGAACCTTTTCAAAACTTTATCAAGGTATGTGCTTTGTGAAAGTCCAATCAAGCGTCTTGATCTATCTCTATAGATCTTGATGCCTAATATATAAGCAGCTTCACGAGGTCTTTCATTGAAAAACTTTTATTCAAGTATCCTTTTATGCTATCCAGAAATTCTATATCATTTCCAATCAATAATATATCGTCCACATATAATATTAGAAATGCTCTGAGCTCCCACTCACTTTCTTGTAAATCAGGCTTCTCCAAAAGTCTCAGATAAACCCATATCTTTGATCACACTATCAAAGCGTTTATTCCAACTCCGAGAGGCTTGCACTGACCATAAATTGATCGTTGGAGCTTGCACACTTTGTTAGCACCTTTTGGATCGACAAAACCTTCTGGTTGTATCATATACAACTCTTCTTCTAGAAATCCATTCAAGAATGCAGTTTTTACATCCATTTGCCAAATTTCATAATCATATAATGCGGCAATTGCTAACATGATTCGGACGGACTTAAGCATCGCTACGGGTGAGAAGGTCTCATCGTAGTCAACCCCTTGAACTTGTCGAAAACCTTTTGCAACAAGTCGAGCTTTGTAGACAGTTACATTACCATCGCGCGTCGGTCTTCTTCTTAAAATCCATTTATTCTCAATAGCTTGCCGATCATCGGGCAAGTCTACCAAAGTCCATACTTTGTTCTCATACATGGATCCCATCTCAGATTTCATGGCTTCAAGCCATTTTGCGAATCTGGGCTCACCATCGCTTCTTCATAGTTAGTAGGTTCATCATGATCTAGTAGCATGACTTCCGAATAGGATTACCGTACCACTCAGTGCGGATTTTGTTCTGGTTGATCTCTGAAGTTCGGTGACAACTTGATCTGAAGTTTCATGATCTTTATCATTATCTTCCTCACTAAGCTGGTGTAGGTGTTACTGAAACTGATTTACGTGACGAACTACTTTCAATAAGGGAGCTGGTACTATTACCTCATCAAGTTCCACTTTCCTCCCACTCACTTCTTTCGAGAGAAACTCCTTCTCTAGAAAGGATCCATTTTAACAACGAATGTTTTGCCTTCGGATCTGTGATAGAAGGTGTACCCAATTGTCTCCTTTGGGTATCCTATGAAGACACATTTCTCGATTTGGGTTCAAGCTTATCGGGTTGAAGTTTCTTCACATAAGCATCGCAACCCCAAACTTTCGAAGCGACAACTTTGGTTTCTTGCTAAACCATAGTTCATAAGGCGTCGTCTCAGCGGATTTTGACGGTGTCCTATTTAACGTGAATGCGGCCGTCTCAAGAGCATAACCCCAAAATGATAGCGGTAAATCTGTAAGAGACATCATAGATCGCACCATATCCAATAAAGTGCGATTCGACGTTCGGACACACCATTGCGCTGTGGTGTTCGGGTGGCGTGAGTTCTTGAAACTATTCGCTTTGTTTCAAATGTAGACCAAACTCGTAACTCAAATATTCGCCTCCACGATCAGATCGTAGAAACTTTATTTTCTTATTACGATGATTTTCAACTTCACTCTGAAATTCTTTGAACTTTTCAAATGTTTCGACTTATGTTTCATTAAGTAGATATACCCATATCTGCTCAAATCATCTGTGAAGGTGAGAAAATAACGATATCCGCCACGAGCTTCAACATTCATTGGACCACATACATCCGTATGTATGATTTCCAATAAATCTGTTGCTCTCTCCATAGTACCGAGAAGCGGTGTTTTAGTCATCTTGCCCATGAGGCACGGTTCATAAGTGCCAAGTGATTCATAATCAAGTGACTCCAAAAGTCCATCGATATGGAGTTTCTTCATGCGTTTTACACCGATATGACCTAAGCGGCGATGCCACAAATAAGTTGCACTATCATTATCAACTCTGCATCTTTTGGTTTCAACATTATGAATATGTGTATCACTACTATCGAGATTCATTAAAATAGACCACTCTTCAAGGGTGCATGACCATAAAAGATATTATTCATATAAATAGAACAACCATTATTCTCGATTTAAATGAATAACCGTCTCGCATCAAACAAGATCCAGATATAATGTTCATGCTCAACGGCGCACCAAATAACAATTATTCAGGTCTAAAACTAATCCGAAGGTAGATGTAGAGGTAGCGTGCCGATTGCGATCACATCGACTTTGGAACCGTTCCCACGCGCATCGTCACCTCGTCCTTTGCGGTGTTAAGCAATCCGTAGTTCTGTTTGAGTTGCAAATATTAGCAATGAACCAGATCAAATACCAGTACTACTGCGAGCTCTAGTAAGGTACACATCAATAACAAGTATATCACATATACCTTTGTTCACTTTGCCATCCTTCTTATCCGCCAAATACTTGGGGCAGTTCCGCTTCGATGACCAGTCGCTTGCGGTAGAAGCACTCGATTTGAGGCTTAGGTCCGGACTTGGGTTTCTTCTCTGATCGACAACTTGTTTGCTGTTCTTCTTGAAGTTCCCTTCTTCTTCCCTTTGCCTTTCTTCTTGAAACTAGTGGTCTTATTGACCATCAACACTTGATGCTCCTTTTGATTTCTACCTCCGCAGCTTTTAGCATTGCGAAGAGCTCGAGCATAGTCTTTACTAACCCTTGCATATTATAGTTCATCACGAAGCCTTTGTAGCTTGGTGGCGTGATTGAAGAATTACATCAATGACACAATCATCCGGAAGATTAACTCCCAGTTGATTCAAGTGATTGTAATACCCGGACATTTTGAGTATGTGCTCACCGACGAACTATTCTCCTCCATCTTGCAGCTATAGAACTTATTGGAGACTTCATATCTCTCAATCCGGGCATTACTGTTGAAATATCAACTTCAACTCTGGAACATCTCATATGCTCCATGACGTTCAAAACGTCGTTGAAGACCAGTTCTAAGCCGTAAAGCATGGCACATCGAACTATAGAGTAGTCATCAGCTCTGCTTTGCGGAGCGTTCACAACCACGGCTCGGCATCTGCGGCAGCACTGTCACCCAGCGGTGCTTCGGGGCGTAACTTTTACGTGCAGCAATGAGGATTATCCTCGAGTTACGGACCCAGTCCGTGTAATTGCTACCATCATCTTTCAACTTTGCTTTCTCAAGGAACGCATTAAAATTCAACGGAACAACAAAGACGAGCCATCTATCTACAAATAAACATAGACAAGCAAAATACTATCGGTACTAAGTTCATGATAAATTTAAGTTCAATTAATCATATTATTAAAGAACTCCCACTTAGACAGACATCTCTCTAGTTATCTAAGTGATCCGTGATCCAAATCAACTAAACCATAACCGATCATCACGTGAGATGGAGTAGTTTTCAATGGTGAACATCTTATGTTGATCATATCGCTATATGATTCACGTTCGACCTTTCGGTCTCCGTGTTCGAGGCCATATCTGTATATGCTAGGCTCGTCAAGTATAACTGAGTATTCTGCGTGTGCAAAACTGGCTTGCACCCGTTGTAGATGGACGTAGAGCTTATCACACCCGATCATCACGTGGTGTCTCGGCACGACGAACTTTGGCAGCGGTGCATACTCGGGAGAACACTACTTGATAATTTTAGTGAGAGATCATCTTATAAT
This sequence comes from Aegilops longissima, assembly GCA_021605205.1. Classification (NCBI taxonomy): domain Eukaryota; kingdom Viridiplantae; phylum Streptophyta; class Magnoliopsida; order Poales; family Poaceae; genus Aegilops; species Aegilops longissima. The sequence goes on from CM038678.1 coordinate 538,667,231, forward strand.
GCTACCGTCAATCAAAGCAAGATAAGATGCATAAAGGATAAACATCACATGCAATCAATATAAGTGATATGATATGGCCATCATCATCTTGTGCTTGTGATCTCCATCTCGAAGCACCGTCATGATCACCATCGTCACCGGTAGCGACACCTTGATCTCCATCGTAGCATCGTTGTCGTCTCGCCAACTATTGCTTCTCGACTATCGCTACCGCTTAGTGATAAAGTAAAGCAATTACATGGCGTTGCATTTCATACAATAAGCGACAACCATATGGCTCCTGCCGATTGCCGATAACTTCGGTTACAAAACATGATCATCTCATACAATAAAATATAGCATCACGTCTTGACCATATCACATCACAACATGCCCTGCAAAAACAAGTTAGGCGTCCTCTACTTTGTTGTTGCAAGTTTTACGTGGCTGCTACGGGCTGAGCAAGAACCGTTCTTACCTCGCATCAAAACCACAGCGATACTTCGTCAAATAGACTCCGTTTAACCTTCTCAAGGACGGGCGTAGCCACACTCAGTTCAACTAAAGTGAGAGAGACAGACACCCGCCATCACCTTTAAGCAACGAGTGCTCACAGCGGTGAAACCAGTCTCGCGTAAGCGTCTGGCGTAATGTCGGTCGGGCGCTTCATCTCACAATACCGCTGAACCAAAGTATGACATGCTGGTAGGTAGTATGACTTGTATCGCCCACAACTCACTTGTGTTCTACTCGTGCATATGACATCAACGCATAAAACCAGGCTCGGATGCCCTTTGTTGGGTAACGTAGTAATTTCAAAATTTTCCTACGATCACGCAAGACCATGGTGATGGCATAGCAACGAGAGGAGAGTGTCCGTCCACGTACCCTCGTGAGACCGAAAGCGGAAGCGTTATATTAACGCTGTTGATGTAGTCGTGCGTCTTCACGATCCGACCGATCCAAGCACCGTTACTCCGGCACCTCCGAGTTCTTGGCACACGTTCAGCTCGATGGCGATCCCGAGCTCCGATCCAGCAAAGCGTCGGGAAGGAGTTCCGTCGACCTGACGGCGTGGTGGCGATCTTGATGTTCTACCGTCGCGGGGCTTCGCCTAAGCACCGCTACAATATGACCGAGGTGGAATATGGTGGAGGGGGCACCGCACACAGCTAAGGAACGATCCGTAGATCAACTTGTGTGTTCTAGGGTGCCCCCTGCCCCGTATATAAAGGAGCAAGGGGAGGGCCGGCCAGCCTTGGGGCGCACCAAGGGGGGAGTCCTCCTCCTAGTAGGAGTAGGACTCCCTTTCCTAGTCCTACTAGGAAGAGGAAGGGGAAGGAAAGAGAGGGAGAGGAGAGGGAAGGGGGCTGCGCCCCCTCCTAGTCAGTCGGACTCCCCATGGAGGCGCACCACCTCTGGTGCAGCCCTCTCTCTCCCTCTTGGCCCAATAAGGCCCATAACTTCCCGGGGTTCCAGTAACCCCTCGGCACTCGGTTTTCTCCGAAACTTCGGAACCTTTCCGTGTCCGAATATAACCATCCAATATATCAATCTTTATGTCTCGACCATTTGAGACTCCTCGTCATGTCCGTGATCACATCCGGACTCGAACTCCTTGGTACATCAAAATACATAAACTCATAATAACCGTCATTGAAACCTTAAGCGTGCGGACCCTACGGTTCGAGAACTATGTAGACATGACCTAGAACTATTCTCGGTCAATAACCAATAGCGGAACCTGGATGCTCATATTGGTTCCTACATATTCTCGAAGATCTTTATCGGTCAAACCGCATAACAACATACGTTGTTCCCTTTGTCATCGGTATGTTACTTTCCGAGATTCGATCGTCGGTATCCAATACCTAGTTTAATCTCGTTACGGAAAGTCTCTTTACTCGTTCCGTAATACATCATCTCACAACTAACTCTTTAGTTGCAATGCTTGCAAGGCTTTATGTGATGTGTATTACCGAGAAGGCCTAGAGATACCTCTCCGACAATCGGAGTGACAAAACCTAATCTCAAATCGCCAACCCAACAAGTACCTTTGGAGACACCTGTAGTACTCCTTTATAATCACCCGATTCGTTGTGACGTTTGGTAGTACCAAAGTGTTCCTCCGGTAAATGGGAGTTGCATAATCTCATAGTTACGAGGAACATGTATGGGTCATGAAGAAAGCATTAACATACTAAGCGATCAAGTGTTAAGCTAACGGAATGGGTCATGTCAATCAGATCATTCAACTAATGATGTGACCTTGTTAATCAAATAACAACTCCTTGTTCATGGTTAGGAAACATAACCATCTTTGATTAACAAGCTAGTCAAGTAGAGGCATACTAGTGACATACTGTTTGTCTATATATTCACACATGTATTATGTTTCCGGTTAATACAATTCTAGCATGAATAATAAACATTTATCATGATATAAGGAAATAAATAATAACTTTATTATTGCCTCTAGGGCATATTTCCTTCAGATGCCCCCTCCGACGGAGCTCCGGAACAGGCCCCAAGACGGGATCTCGTGGATACAGGAAGTTGCGGCGGCGGAATTAGGTTTTTGGCTCCCGTTCTGATCGTTTGGGGGTACGTAGGTATATATAGGAGGAAGGAGTACGTCGGTGGAGCTTCAAGGGGCCCACGAGGCAGGGGGGCGCGCCCTCCACCCTCGTGACCGCCTCGTGGCTTTCTTGACGGAGGGTCCAAGTCTCCTGGGTCTTATCTGATGAGAAAATCACGTTTCCGAAGATTTCATTCCGTTTGGACTCCGTTTGATATTATGTTTCTTCGAAATACTGAAAAAGGCAAAAAAACAACAATTCTGGGCTGGGCCTCCGGTTAATAGGTTAGTCCCAAAAATAATATAAAAGTGGAAAATAAAGCCCATTATAGTCCAAAACAATAGATAAAGTAGCATGGAGCAATCAAAAAGTATAGATACGTTGGAGACGTATCAAGATTGCTATTGTTTCTTTCCACTTCCTTGCATATGCTAGTTTTTGCTTGCTATGATAATTTGTTTGCTTATAAAATGCCTATGCATAGGAAGTATGTTAGACTTAGATGTGTTTATCACGTGTTTTATGATGCTCTCTTTGTGCTTAAATTCTTGTCTTTCATATGAGCATCATTAAAATTACCAATGCCTAGCTAAAAAGGCTCTAAAGAAAAGCGATTGTTGGGAGGCAACCCAATTTTATTTTTGTTCTTTACTTTTTGTTCTTGTTTATTAATAAATAATTCATCTAGCCTATGGTTAGATGTGGTTTTATGTTTTAATTAGTGTTTGTGCCAAGTAAAACCTATAGGATCATCTCGGGTGATAGTTAAGTTGATCTTGCTGAAAAACAGAAACTTCTACGCACACGAGAATAATTTTCATAAATCACAGAAACGTGATTTTATGTTGATTCTTTTTGCAGAAGATTAATAAATAATTTTATAGGACTTCCTATTTTGGTAGAATTGTTGGGGTTCCAGAAGTATTCGAAAGTTACAGATTGCTACAGATTGTTCTGTTTTTGACAGATTATGTTTTTTGTGTGTTGTTTGCTTATTTTGATGAATCTATGGCTAGTATCGGGGGGTATGAACCATAGAGAAGTTGGAATAATGTAGGTTTAACACCAATATAAATAAAGAATGAGTTCATTACAGTACCTTAAAGTGGTGGTTTGTTTTATTTTGCTAACAGAGCTCATGAGATTTTCTGTTGAGTTTTGTGTTGTGAAGTTTTCAAGTTTTTGGGTAAATATTTGATGGATTATGGAATAAGGAGTGGCAAGAGCCTAAGCTTAGGGATTCCCAAGGCACCCCAAGGTAAAATTCAAGGACAACCAAAATCCTAAGCATGGGGATGCCCCGGAAGGCATCCCCTCTTTCGTCTTCGTCCATCGGTAACTTTACTTGATGCTATATTTTTATTCACCACATGATATGTGTTTTGATTGGAGCGTCTTGTATGATTTGAGTCTTTACTTTTTAGTTTACCACAATCATCCTTGATACACACCTTTTGGGAGAGACGCTCATGAATCGGAATTTATTAGAATACTCTATGTGCTTCACTTATATCTTTTGAGCTAGATAATTTTGCTCTAGTACTTCACTTTTATCTTTTTAGAGTACGGTGGCGGTTTTATTTTGTAGAAATTATTGATCTATCATGCTTCACTTATATTATTTTGAGAGTCTTTTAGAACAGCATGGTAATTTGCTTGGGTTATAAAATTAGTCCTAATATGATGGGCATCCAATTTGGGTATAATAAAAACTTTCATATAGGGTGCATTAAATACTATGATAAATTTGATAGTTGATAATTGTTTTGAGATATAAAGGTGGTAATATTAGAGTCATGCTAGTTGGGTAATTATGAAATTGAGAAATACTTGTGTTAAAGTTGGCAAGTCTCGTAGCATGCACGTATGGTGAACATTGTGTGACAAATTTGAAGCATGGGGTGTTCTTTGATTGCCTTCCTTATAAGTGGAGGTTGGGATCGCGCGATGGTTAACTCCTACCAACCCTTCCCCTAGGAGCATGCGTAGTAGTACTTTGCTTCGAGGGCTAATAAACTTTTGCAATAAGTATATGAGTTCTTTATGACTAATGTGAGTCCATGGATTATACGCACTCTTACCCTTCCGTAATTTGCTAGTCTCTACGGTACCGTGCATTGCCCTTTCTCACCTTGAGAGTTGGTGCAAACTTCGCCGGTGCATCCAAACCCCGTGATACGATACGCTCTATCGCCTCCTTATATCTTCCTCAAAACAGCCACCATACCTACCTATTATGGCATTTCCATAGCCATTTCGAGATATATTGCCATGCAATTTTCCACCGCTCCGTTTATTATGACACGCTCCATCATTGTCATATTGCTTTGCATGATCATGTAGTTGACATCGTATTTGTGGAAAAGCCACCTTTATAATTCTTTCATACATGTCGCTCTTGATTCATTGCATATCCCTGTACACCGCCGGAGGCATTCATATAGAGTCATATTTTGTCCTAAGTATTGAGTTGTAATTCTTGAGTTGTAAATAAATAGAAGTGTGATGATTTCCATTATTAGAGCATTGTCCCATGTGAGGAAAGGATGATGGAAGCAATGATTCCCTCACAAGTTGGGAGGAGTCTCCGGACTTTATGAAAAATAAAAGAGGCCAAAGAAGCCCAATAAAAAAAGAGGCCAAAGAAGCCCACCAAAAAGAAAAGAAAAATGATGAGAGAAAAAGAGAGAAGGGACAATGTTACTATCCTTTTTCCACACTTGTGCCTCAAAGTACCACCATGATCTTCATGATAGAGAGTTTCTTATTTTGTCACCTTCATATACTAGTGGGAATTTTTCATTATAGAACTTGGCTTGTATATTCCAATGATGGGCTGCCTCAAAATGCCCTAGGTCTTCGTGAGCAGGCAAGTTGGATGTACACCCACTTAGTTTATTTTTTATGAGCTTTAATACATTTATAACTCTAGTGCATCCGTTGCATGGCAATCCCTACCCCTCGTATTGACATCAATTGATGGGCATCTCCATAGCCCGTTGATTAGCCGTGTCAATATGAGACTTTCTCCTTTTTTGTTTTCTCGCACAATCCCTATCATCATACTCTACTCCACCCATAGTTCTATGTCCATGGCTTGCGCTCATGTATTGCGTGAGGGTTGAAAAGGTTGAAGCGCGTTAAAAAGTATGAACCAATTGTTTGGCTGAAACTGGGGTTGTGCATGATGGGAGCATTTTGTGTGACGAAAATGAAGCATGGCCAAACTATATAATTTTGTAGGGATAAGCTTTCTTTGGCTATGTTATTTTGATAAGACATAAACTGCTTGGTTAGCATGCTTGAAGTATTGCTATTTTTATGTCAGTATTAAACTTTTAATTATATTGAATCTTTTGGATCTGAACATTCATGCCACAATAAAGATAATTACATTGAGAATTATGTTAGGTAGCATTCCACATCAAAATTTTTGTTTTTATCATTTACCTACTCGAGGACGAGCAGGAATTAAGCTTGAGGATGCTTGATACGTCTCCAACGTATCTATAATTTTTGATTGTTCCATGCTATTATATTATCCGTTTTGGATGTTTAATGGGCTTTATTATATACTTTTATACTATTTTTGGGACTAACCTATTAACCAGAGGCCTAGTGCAAATTGCTGTTTTTTGTGTGCCTATTTCAGTGTTTCGCAGAAAAGGAATATCAAACGTAGTCCAAACGGAATGAAACCTTCGGGAGAGTTATTTTTGAAACAAACGCAATCCTGGAGACTTGGAGTGGACGTCAAGAAAGAAACGAGGCGTCCACGAGGCAGGAGGGTGCGCCCAGGGGGGTAGGCGCGCCCCCACCCTCATGGGCTCCTCGTGGCTCCCCTGACTGACGTCTTTCGCTTATATATACTCATATACCCTGAAAACATCCGAGAGCACCACGAAACCCTATTTCCACCGCCGCAACCTTCTGTACCCGTGAGATCCCATCTTGGGGCCTTTTCCGCGCTCATGGGAGGGGAATCGATCACGGAGGGCTTCTACATCAACACTATAGCCTCTCCGATGAAGTGTGAGTAGTTTACCATAGACCTTCGGGTCCATAGTTATTAGCTCGATGGCTTCTTCTCTCTCTTTGATTTTCAATACAAAGTTCTCCTCGATCTTCTTGGAGATCTATTCGATGTAATACTTTTTGCTGTGTGTTAGATCTGATGAATTGTGGGTTTATGATAAAGATTATCTATGAATAATATTTGAATCTCCTTTGAATTCTTTTATGTATGATTTGTTATCTTTGCAAGTCTCTTCGAATTATCAATTTGGTTTGGCCTACTAGATTGATCTTTCTTGCAATGGGAGAAGTGCTTAGCTTTGGGTTCAATCTTGCGGTGTCCTTTCCCAGTGACAAGTAGGGGCAGCAAGGCACGTATTGTATTGTTGCCATCGAGGATAAAAAGATGGGGTTTATATCATATTGCTTGAGTTTATCCCTCTGCATCATGTCATCTTGCCTAATGTGTTACTCTGTTCTTATGAACTTAATACTCTAGATGCATGCTGGATAGCGGTCGATGTGTGGAGTAATAGTAGTAGATGCAGAATAGTTTCGATCTACTTGTCGCGGACGTGATGCCTATATACATGATCATGCCTAGATATTCTCATAATTACGCACTTTTTTATCAATTGCTCGACAGTAACTTGTTCACCCACCGTACTACTTATGCTATCTTGAGAGAAGCCACTAGTGAAACCTATGGCCCCCGGGTCTATTTTCCATCATATAAGTTTCCGATCTATTTTGTTTTGCAATCTTTACTTTCCAATCTATAAAAATACCAAAAATATTTATCTTATTATCTCTATCAGATCTCACTTTTGCAAGTGGCCGTGAAGGGATTGACAACCCCTTTATCGCGTTGGTTGCAAGGTTCTTATTTGTTTGTGCATGTACGAGGGATTTGAGTGTAGCCTCCTACTGGATTGATACCTTGGTTCTAAAAAACTGAGGGAAATACTTACGCTACTTTGTTGCATCATCCTTTCCTCTTCAAGGGAAAACCAATGCATGCTCAAGAGGTAGCAAGAGGCTGCTTGTGATGGCAACGAAGAGGAACATTCTGAAGCCGTTAGGGACGCGGGTGGCAAGATTCCAGGCCAGTTTCTATGCGGACAATGCGGTCCTGTTCATCAACCCGGCACATGAGGAGATGTCCGCCGTCACTGCCATCTTGGAGATGTTTGGAAACACGTCGGGTCTCAGAACAAACCTGAGCAAGTCGGTGGCATATCCAATTGCTTGCTTGGCCAATGGTCTGCAACAGGTGCTAGGGCCTGCTGGGATTGCTCAAGGATCTCTCCCCTGTGAGTACTTGGGCCTGCCGCTGGGAGTGTGAAAACCGCAGAGGATAGAGGTGCAGCCGCTGATTGATAAGATTGCTGGGAGGCTGTCCTTAAGGAAAGGCCGACTTTTGAACAGGAAGGGCAGATTGGTTTACACAAATTCGGTGGTCACGGCTACGGCAACATACTTCTTGACTGCTTTTCCCCCGAACAAATGGTTTATTAAGAAGGTGGATAAGCTGAGGAGGAACTTTCTTTGGGAGGCGGACGATACAAAGAAGCCTTATAAACTGGGCACAAGTCTGCTCCCCAATAAACAATGGAGGGCCGGGGGTGAGGAACATTGAATGCTTTAGTCGGGCCCTCCGACTGCGATGGGAATGGTTTCACTGGGCTGAGGAAGACAGACCATGGAAGGGATCGCCGACACCATGCGATTAGAAGGACAAGCAGCTGTTTGCGAGCTGCTCATCGATCCTGCTGGGGGATGGGCGGACTGCTGCTTTCTGGACGGACAGATGGCTAAACGGGGAAGCCCCATGCATCATCTTTCCAGAGCTGTATCAACTAGCCAGGTTCAAGAAGATATCGGTGCGGGAGGCGCTCTACAGCAGGAGATGGATGCATGGACTGCCAAGAATGACTATGGAGGAGCAGCTCAACCAGTTCATGCGGCTTTGGGAAGAAGTGCAATTGATACATCTTACGGACGGCAAAGACCAGACCTGCTGGGACCTAACTGCCAACTAGCGCTACTCAGCTGCCTCTGCTTATTACATACAATTTGTGGCAAGAGTGGTCAAGCCTGATCTAGCCAAAATATGGAAGAGTAAGATGGATGGGAAGGTCAAATTTTACATATGGTTGTTGCTTCAAAACAGGAGCTGGACCGCCGACCGCTTGCAAGCAAGGGGATGGCCTCATAATGCAATGTGTGCTATATGTGAACAAGAAAATGAGACGGCGGATCACATCACCCTAGGCTGCTGTTTTGCCAAAGAGGTCTGGATGCAGTTCCAACGAGGTACTGGGAGAATAGCAATAAGGACTCCGTCGGCTGCACCCATTGGGGAATGGTGGTCCGGCCTTTGTGATGGCAGGGGGACAAAGGAGATGAACAGGGAGCAAACCACATTAGCGGCTTACAATGCATGGAACATCTGAAAGGAAAGAAATAGAAGGGTTTTTGAGCAGAAGGAGGTGACGTCGGTTGCCCTTGCTGGGATGATAAGAGATGAGGTTCGAGTATTCTACGAGGCCACCAAATACAATGGCCATCGAGGGCTGACCACTGGAGGAGGAAAGGACCTTCTTTCCAGCCTTTTCTTTGTTTTCTTTTTCTTCTCTTGCCCTTGACTTATGAGGGCCACCAAGGTTTCCTGCCTTGGCCGGGCTAGCGGTTGTCGACAAGGCTCTCTGCCTTGGCCGGCTAGATGTTGTAATAACTTTTCTATCCTTCTTCAATGCAAAAGCAGAGCTCCTGCTGTTCACGTCAAAAAAAAAAAAAAACCCCCGCTCTCTGCCTACTAATCATGTTATTACCATAATAACGTTTCATGCTAGTAAAAGTAACAAAACATGAAAAAAATATCTAATTTGATATTCTATATAGCGGCAAATATTTAAGGGGATAAGGTGCCTGCTGTATGTAGATTTGTTTTCACCTTTTGTCCCTATAGACATAATATTATGCAAAAAAGAACTAGCAGACCTTAATGTTTCAATGTTTTGTTAAACAGCAAGTCGTCCGTCTACACTCGTAGCGTAGAACGATCCACTTTCTGAATATTGGTGAGTTGGAAACTTGAACTGTGAAAATGAAAAAACACATTTTCCATGCCAATCTCATGTTCTGCTAATATTTCTAAGGGAAAAAGTCCAAAATAAACCTTGAAGTTATAGACGAAAGCTAAATCAAACCCCGAACTTTGAATCCCGGAAATTGGCACTCTGAACTTGTAATCCCGGTCTATTTTGGACCCTATACCTGTTTGGCAAACTGGGAATAGTACAATCCCGGCCGGGATAACCAGCTACTCTCACCGAGAAGAATTTGGGCCGGCCCACTATAACACAACAAGAATTCGTGAAGTTCCAAAAATGTTCGCACATTTTTAAAATTATTCAGAAGTTAAAAAATGTCCCTGTTTTCTATTTTTGGCGCAAATTCAATTCATTTTCTGTTTTTTTGAATGTTTTAAAATTCTATTCGCATTTTAAAAAACTGTTTGTGATTTTAAAAAGAAAAACACATTTGTCCAAAATTTTCATCATACCAACAGTTTTCAGATGCTATAATTGTTTTTCAGATTTTCAAATTCTGTCACATTTTTAAAATATGTTTTCGAATTTCATAAACTATTTCGTAAATGATGTTTTTAAAAAATGTTTTCAATTGTTGGCTGCGCAATCGACTGGGCCAGCCCACCAGACATGATGCGAGTTTTTTTGGTTGCTTCACACGGGACATAAAATTCATTCTTTCTTTTTCTTAACGCAGACGTAACAATTCCAAAACAAAAAAAAAAACATGCCGTGGAGTCCAACTTTTTGATACACAAACTTTTCTGAGTTTGTGACATCTAGAATATACCACAAATTCTAAAAAAAGGTATGGGCCAATTCAAACAAATGTTTATACAATGTATAATAATATTCGTGTGATTCAAAAAAAAAAGGTTTCGTACATTCAAAAAAATGTAACATTTCAAGAATGTTCACGAGTTTTAGAAAATGTGTTTGTGGCATTTTCGAAAAAATGTATGCAAAATGTACCGAAAATGTTTGTGTGTTGTACAAAAATGTGTCATAACCTTAACAGAATATACATGACATGTAATAGAAAATAGTGTATGCGAATTTAAAAATGTTGAACCATGTAAAAGAGTGTCCGTGTAGTTTTGTGAAGTGTGTATTGTCATTAAGATAATGTAAAACATGTATTTCGAAAAATATTACCATGTATTCAAAAATGTTTTGAAAAAATTTAATTTCAAAATGTCCATAAAGTATTTGAAACTATCAAAATTTTATCAAAAAATATTTAATATCTGCGTTCAAAATGCACATTCGGTACTGAGAAAATTAGACATGTGTAAAAATAAAAAAAAACGTAAAAGAAAAAAAGACTAGTGCTCGCGCACGAGCGACTGCGCTACTGGGCCGGCCCAATTCAGCAAATACCGGCCATGTCCTCTCAAGGTTTAAAACAGACCGGGATTATGGAGTTCGGTGTACTGATTTCAGGGATTGAGAGTTCGGGGTTTGATTTAGCTTCTGCCTACAAATTTAAGGTTTGTTTTGGACTTTTTCCTATTTCTAAGCTGTACACTTGTGTTGTCGTGCGACAGGGCATGGTTGTAGACTCGGAGTTGGAGCAGGCTGGACTGGAGGAGGCGTGGAGTGGAGAGTAAGAGCAACTCCAATGGGATGACCCATTTCGTCCGCCCGCGTCCGTTTGGGTCGGCGCGGACAGAAAAGACGGCCCAACGCCCCGACCCAAACGGACGCGCGTCCGCTTTCGTCCGCTTACCGACCCATTCCCGGCCCATTTTTGAGCCGGATTTGCGTCGGCGCGGAAATAAGACGGACGCGCGCGCGCGTCCTCTCTCCTCCCCACGCGTGCACAAACCTCCACCGCCGGCTTCGTGGCCGACGCCGCCGGCCATTTTTTCCAATGAAAAAGGATACATAGATAGTTCTTGCATACATAGATAAAAGGAAAGATCAACTACTCGTCGCTATCCGACTCTGACTCGGTAATGTCCTCCTCCGACGTCTGAATATAGGCGTCAGCAACATGCTCGTCCGCGAAGTCCCACCCGATGTTTCTCGCAGCCTCGGTCTCATTTGAGCGGTCAGCTTCGCGTCGCTTGCCCTCCCGATAGCCGGCTCGCTCCGTCCTCCGGCCTTCCTCTCCGTCCTCCTCTGCTCATAGAATCGGCGTTCGTCGAAGATATCTGCGGGAAGCGTTCGCGCTTCTGACACCAAGGCTTGCAAGTCCATCTCGGCGAGGCGGCGACGATCCGCCTCGGTGGGCGCGACGATCCTCGTCGGTGAAAAGCCGCGGGAGAGGCGCCAGATCCTGCGCCTGCTGGCTCGACACGTCGAGAAAATTCATCTCCCATCTCGGCATTGGGCGCCGCGCCGCCGCATCGTCGCTGCGGCCGCTTTGCTCGTGGTGTCGAAGGTGTCGAAGGTGCCGAGGACGAGCCGTTTCTCGCCAAACAAGATCTCGGCGGAGGAGGCGACGGAGGGGCGCTCGCGGACTCCGCGAAAATCCGAAGCGTCGAGGATGCGCATCGACATGGTGGCGCACAGGCGGCGAGGCTAGTGAGAGAGGGCGAGACGAGTGGGCGGCGGTGGCGGACTGAGTGTGGAGGGAGCGCCATCTTTATAACAAGCGCCGGCCGGGGCGCGCCAAAATGCGCGCGCGAACATTTCCCACGCTCTGGAGCGCCAAAGCCGAATTTCCCCAGCGCGCGAACCTTTCCCGCGCGCTGGCATGATCTAAAGCGCGCGCGGTCATGAAATGGGTCTGCGCGTTGGGCGCGCTGCCGACCCAAATCTAAAAGAGGGCGGACGACAGGCGGGCGGCCGACCCAAACGGACAAAAAGCGGACAAAAGCGCCGTCCGTTTGGGTCGGCCCGTTGGAGTTGCTCTAATGGTGCTGCGGGTCGGCCCGTTGGAGTTGCTCTAATGTGTGCTGCACTGCTGCCGTGGAAAGTGGTGTGTGCTGCACTGCTATGACATGGCAGTTCTTGTGTGCTAGTGTTGTTCTATAACGCTTGTTGTGCTGTCATCGTTGTTAGTCTCTACTGCTTGATGTGCTGCTGTCTCCAGCCTACATTACGTCTCTACATGCCAGTGTGTGTGCGTCTTTTCTGCACTGTGCCTGTGCTCTATTTTCTTCTCTATGTTTGCACTTGTCATTCCAAAGTTGTTTAGTTACCTGAAGCTGAAGTTTTTATTATTTTTGCGAGTACCTGCAGCTGAAGGTTGAAGTTATGGTCAAGTATCTTGTGTCATCTGTGAGGTCAGAGTTTGGCTATCTTGTGAATATTGCGTTCATATGCACTATAATTCGAGTTAACCCAAAAACTGAACCGAAATTATCAGGTAACAGAACTCTCAGCTTTCAGTTTTTAATACTGAAATTCGAGTTAAAAAAAAAACTGAACCGAAATTATCAGGTAACAGAACTCTCAGGTTTTAGTTTTTAATAGTGATGAAATTCGGTTTATTTTTTTCACTGACCAAATCTGTTGAAAATAATAATGATGAAACCCGAATTTATCGGGCCTGTCAATTGGGGTAAATCCTGAAAAGAAAAGAGCTGCAAGGAGACGGTAGAAACGATTTCAGCTGTGGCAACATACATAAGCAGAAAAAAACCAGGTACGAACTGAATCATCATAACCGTTGTTCAACAAGTCAGATACTAGAATCACCTACAAAGTTCTTACATCCGCAACTAGAATCACTTTAACAGTCCTTACATCAGCAACTAGGAATACTTTAATAACAGTTCTTACATCCGCAACAACTCTACTTATTCTGCTTTATTCCAAGCATAGGCCTTCGGAGGTTGATACATCTGAACATTAATCAGACTGCTTCGTCTCAGTGTCCAATACTAGAGGGCGAGTATCCCAGTAAAGTACTGCAGACATTGCTGCACACACAAAAGTGAAGTACCCAGCAGCAAGGGGTAAAAACTTTTTGTTCCTAGGCGACCTATAGAATAAAAAACAAGTTCAGAACAAATATACAGTAACAAGCAAATATACTATATATATTAGGTAGTGCATAATTACCATAGTGGTGGAGGAGGCGTGGTTTGTGCATTATTGGTTAATGGAGAAGATCCGGCCGGGTTTGCGGCGGATACGGCTCCATGCTGCAAAGAAATTTAGATCGTTGCCGTTAATTACAAAACTGTGACAACACAGAATTAGAAAGCTTGGTATGAACAAAGGATATGGCTTTTGTATAACAGCAGTAAGAGTATTATAAACAATCTGAAAATTCACGTGTATAAAAAAGATAAAATATATCCTAATAATATTGGAATTCAACATACAAAACCGCTATGGTTTAGCCTTAATAGAGAGCGAAGACGAAACCAATTACTTATTTCACCCGCAAAAAAAAAAGAGAAACCAATTACTTATTTCCTAATAAAATCAACGCGGATATTGGAAGAAGAAAAAAACTAGATCTGATTTTGCAAATTCCACAAGGCCAGGAACGAGTGCATACCTCGCTATTCTTCAAGTGACTTTGAGATTCGGCGGAGAACCGGCGAAGAGAGCTCCCGCCATGGCTAACCCTCGGCAACAGCTCCCGCTGTTCCCCCTTGATGGCAGCTTCGGCGACCGCCGAAAAATGCGGCTGCGGTGGTCGCTGAAGGGCACGACAGCAGATCCTTCTCGCAGCAAATCGAAGAGCCGACGCCATCGATTATTCAATACGCAGATCTCCCTAGTTATATGCCTGCCGCCGGGTCTGTTCGCTGTTGGAGTTACTCGATCCCCCCGCAAGCCTTTCATTATATACTACGGGAAGGCTAGGGTTTTCAGACTACAACGCTGTCTCCGGGTCGTTCTCGTGTTCGTGGCCCGTCGTTCGCGTATCCGCCCCAACAAACTACTACCCAGGCCCAATAGGCTAGCTCGACTGCAAGTAATCCTAATCCGGGAATTTCCTATTAGACGCACACTACGTCAAAATATCGACCCTTCGCACAGACATGGAAGGAGCGATAACCTGGGTCAGCCCATTAACGTTTTTTTTTTGAGGGTGCCCATTAACGTATTGAAGCGTTTCCGATTATGGTACCTTCTAGAGTTTCCCAGCCGGCTTTTCCTCTAAAAGGTTCCCTGAACCGGGTTTTTTGTTTTTTTTTGGTTTTTAGTTTTTCATTTTTCTTCTCATTTCTTTTACTTTGCTGATTCTTTTCTCTATTTATGTTAATTTTCAAGTTGATTTTACTTTTACTTAAGAGTTCATATTTTCAAAATTGTTTGGAAACATAAAAAATGTTCATGCTTTCTAAAAAATTCAGTATTTTTAAAAATGTTTGTGTATAAAAATCATAAATACAAAAATGTTTTGCACTTTTAAAATTAATTAGAAATTTCAAAAAGTTCTTGTTTTCAAAACTTCTTGGAGTGTTTTTAAAAATTGTTCAAAATATTTTTGTTCAAATTTATCAGCAAATTTCAAATAATGATTGGGATTTCAAAAATGTTTCTGTTTTCAAAACTTGTTCACGAATTCAAAAGGTGTTCTTGTTTTGACATTTTGTTTATGTATTAAATTTGTTGGGGATTTTCATTATTCTTCATTTCGAAATTTAGGTTATTTGAAAATTTTGATCACAAATTCGAAAAATGTTTATGTTTACAAAAAAGTTCGAAAATTCATCATTTTATTACAAACCAAACAATATTTCCTTTTAGAAAAAGCTCCCATTTCCAAAAAAATGTTCACATGTTTTATTTTATTCACAAATTGGAAAATGTTTGGGAATTTCAAATAATGTTCATGTTTTAAATTCTCTCTACAAATTAAAAAACATTTCCTTTTCAAAATTTGTTCACATATTCAGAAAATATTCATGTTTCAAATTTTGTTCGCAGGTTCAATTTTTTTTGCATGTTTCGTTGTTGTTCTCAAATTCAAAAATGTTTGGAAAATTTAAAAAATGTCCATATTTCCCAAATTTGTTCATGTATTCAAAAAATGCTACAGTTTGCAAAATTCGTTCAAAATTCAGAAAATGTTCATGTTTTCAAAATTAATTCACAATTCAAAAAATGATTGAGTTTTGTAAAGTAGTTTTAATTTTGAAAAATATTTACTTTTTCAAATAAATATTGTTTTTCAAAAAATGTTTTACGTTTACAAAATTTAGTTCATAATTTAGAAAAATGTTCTTGTATTCATTTTTATTCCTATTTGGTTTCTATTTTTTATTTTCCCAAAATAATGTTTGTGTTAAAAAAACCTTTTCTAAAAATCACATTAAATTCTAAAAACGTTTTAATCTGACGTCTATTATAGTTCATATACACCTGGCTGCTATTTTAGATACATAACCTGAGTTACTACATTGGTTATGGACGGGGTACCCTAGCAGGAGGTCTTGTGTTTGATGTTTTGCCAATATGTTTTATGGAAACCTTTTTTTTCAAATCTCGCTGGGTTTTTTCTTAATGATTTCGTGCAGTACAATATTCAGAAACACGCGTAGCATGACTGGTAATAGCACGTCTTCTGCAAAGAGAGGCAGTTAGGAGCTTCCCCTAATCCGCGCTTTAAGCGCCCGTTGGCACTTCTGGTGCTGGCAAGCGACACGAAGCGGGCCAGCCCAGCAACCTGCTCAAAAAGAAAAGGTGGAGAAAAAGGTAAACATAAAAAATTCTAGGAGACGTAGGATTTGACCTCAGCAGCAAAACATAGACAGACTACCGCAATACCCACTGTACCAAAGTCGCTATGTTATTTACTACAAGAAAACAGTGGTGGTTAACTCTTATTTTAGTAAAATGTTAAAATATTTGAAAAAAATAAAAAAATAAAAATCATTATTTTTTATGAACTTTTTTGCTGCACGCGCCGGTTTGTACTGTTTTCGCTAACCGGCGCCTGCAGCAGCTACTCCCGCGTCTTAGTCCGGCCGGCCCATTTTTTCTTGTTTTTTAAACTCTAAATAAACTGCAAAAAATCAATGAACTTTTTGATGAACTTTTCTGAAGTTTTTCTCAAAATCGATGAAATTTTTTCAATTTAGATGAACTTTTTCCAAATTCGATGAACTTTTTTCAAATTGATGAACTTTTTTTGAAAATCGATGAACTTCTTTTAAATCCATGAGCTTTTTTTGAAAATCGATGGACTTCTTTTCCCTTCGACTGTGCCATGTTAAATAGAGCCCTCTTCACCTCTTCTGCCACATATGGCTTGTTAATATGTTCGTTCATCTGTTCGGTGACACTGGGTTATGTATAGTTCAACAATCCATCCATCGGCATGAAGCAATGTGTCTGATACAATGCATGGTAGAAGTCACTAATTTCCTTTTTCACCTCCTCTGGGTCCTGCAAAATCTGACCATGAATATTTTCCAACGAGGTAATCCGGTTAGTTGTTTTATGGTGGGCAGCCTGAGCTTGAAAATACCGAGTGTTGCGATCTTCCTCCTGTAACCAAAGCACCCGTGATGGGCACTTAAGCCAAATTTCTTCCTGTCTCATGACCTCTCGCAGTTGCGATGCAACATCTAGCTCCTCTGAAGGCCCTCTGCCCATCGAGGAGCTCCTTAAATGTTCCAAACGCTTCTGGAGTCTACGTACTTTCTTTGATAAATTTACTAATTCCCACTTGCCCTAAGTGCCCAGATCCTTTCGGACGACTGCCAACGCGTCCACAACCCCCTACAACCCTCCTCGCCCAGCGCCCGCTTGCCGCAAATCGCGAACAAGCTGGTCCTACTGGCTGCGAGACTGCCACATGTTCTCTCATATCTGAAACTTTGCTGGCTCGTGATCATCTGTCGAAGTGCGCTGCGCAAAAAGTCCCTGTGGAACCAGGGACTTTTGTTCTCCATCTAACTCAGCCCTCCGTATCCCCATCAACAATGGCCAGAAAGAGGAGGAAACTAGACTCCGGCAAGCCTCTCCCGGCAGAGCCTCCCGAGGCCCCCGGTAGAGAGCTTGGCGGGAACAACTCCCCTTCGATCGTTGAGCTGCACCCTCCCGCCAGACCACCGGTCCCTGCGGTTGAGGAATGTGCTCCCACGAATGAGGTGGTGCTGCTAGTCCTCGTTGCTGAGCCTCAGGCTCGAACTTCGGCGCGGCACATCGTCCGTTTCCTCCAAACTGGAGAACTTTCCGATGAGTAAGAAGAAGCTGAAAGAGTAGCCCGGAGGGCCAGTATGTATCAGTTCGTTGATGGCACGCTGTACAGAAGAAGGCCCAATGGTGTGAAATTGAAGTGCATTTGCCGGGAAGAAGGAAAGGAACTGTTGGCAGAGATACACAAGGGTATGTGCGGCTCACACATCGGATCGAGGGCTTTGGTTGGGAAAGCCTTCCGGTAAGGATTTTACTGGCCCACATCCCTCCAAGATGCAGTTGTGTTGGTCACCAAATGTGAAGCCCGTCAGTTCCATTCCAAGAATATCCATCTGCCTGTCCAAACTCTTCAGACAATCCCTTTGTCATGGCCATTTTCGGTCTGGGGGCTCGACATCTTGGGCCCCTTCCCCCGTGCTACGGGGGGCTTTGAATTCTTATTCGCTACAATCAACAAGTTTACAAAGTTGCCAGAAGTAGAGCCCGTGAGAAAGATGACTGCTCAGTCAGCTATCAAGTTCTTGAAAGGATCGGTGTGCCGCTTCGGGGTTCCTGCCCGAATCATCACCGACAATGGCACCCAATTCATGAGCCACGCCTTCATGCAATACGTTCATACCCTCGGAAGCAAGATCTCATTTGCCTTTGTTGCTCATCCAAGGAGCAACGGGCAAGCTGAGAGGGCGAATGCTGAAGTGTTGCGAGGACTCAAGACAAGAACATTTGATAAGCTGCAGAAGTGTGGCAGGCGATGGATCGACGAGCTGCCAGTGGATCTTTGGTCCCTTAGAATAACACCAAATCGAGCTACCGGGCAGACTCCCTTCTCCCTAGTCTATGGGGCAGAAGTAGTTATCCCCACACAACTCATTTACGGGTCACCTCGAGTGCTTGCCTACGATGAAGTAGCGCAAGAATAGCACCGGCGTGACGAGGCTGTGCTACTCGAGGAGAATCGTCTCTGGGCTGCTACGCGTGTTGCACGCTACCAGTAAGCCCCGTGTCGCTATCACAGCCGCAGGGTTCATGCCCGGAGTTTCGAGGAAGGCGACCTTGTCCTTAGGCGTGTTCAGTCTGCCAAGGGTACAAACAAGTTGACGCCAAAGTGGGAAGGCCCTTACTGGGTAGTACGAGTCACCCCAGGCGCAGTCCGTCTGGAGACAGGAGATGGCATTCAATTGCAAAACTCATGGAACATTGAGCAACTCTGTAAGTTCTACCCGTAAGGCGCGGCTGTTGGGCCCTGCTCGGCAGCCACCCTTTTGTACAGGCCTTGCCGATGTTGCATGTAACCCCTTGTATAAAGCCAGGTGCAGAGCCTGAGAAATAGAGAAAAATGAAGCGTTGGGGGCCCCCGACAAATTGCATGCATGCATAAGCATATCATGAGCATGGCATGTTCATGTAGATAATATCGCATCTGGCATCGTTCTCATCTGCACTAAGCTGCAGGGATCTTACCGAGGACTTGTTCCTGAAGAAGAGAAGACAAGACAAGCCTACGTCGCGATCCCCGACAAGACAAACAGATAAGTTCTTTCTTGCCCATACATGTTTTGTAAGTAGAGACTTGTGCATATGAAAATCTCGCCACCTTCGAAACTTAGGTGCTCCCATCCCCTGACTCGAGCGTTGCTTCAGTCAGGATGGTCGCAGTGGCCTTTGGCGAAAAGGTTTGGCGGGGGGTTGGTCCCTCTTTATGATTTGTGCCCGGCAGGCCTAGCCCCGCGACAACGAACTGAGGGTACCGGCAGGATAGCCTGCCGGGGAAAACTTGTTTAGTTGAATGTACAGAGGCATCTCGCCTCTGCATGGACATGTTACATGCACAAGTACCCGGCAAGGCTTGTATTTTTCATTAATTTGCTGATTAACAAGTACAGATCTTACATCACACAAACATGGGTAAAGAGGATTACATAATTTAAACTAGAGTTTGGCAAATGCCTACATATTTTAGATTGAAAAAAGATAAGTGCCCCGTGATGCCCTTTCTTGTCCCTCTCCTCCTAGGCACTGCGGCGGGAGGCGAAGAGGGCAAAAGAAGCGCCTGGGCAGAAGCCCAGCCTGACCCCGTCAGGTCCCTCGACAAGGAGCCTGGCGAGAACGGGAGGGCGCAAGCAAAGGTGATGGTGAAGAGATCGTCAGAGACGACCCACCAGCCGCCACCACTAGGGCCAGCAGGACGCGGCAGGGCGAACGAAGCTGCAGCCCGCGAGGAAGCCTACCGGGGCCCAGCTAGAAGGCTGCTGGAGGAGCCGGGGCACCATCTCCACCCCTGCACCCAACTCCCCGACAAATCACCTTGTCGGAGAGGAGATGCAGGTGCAGATGATGGTTCCGCTGCCTGACGGTGATGGGGCGGCTGGTGTTCAGCCGGAGTCAGAGTCATCGCCCTCCCGGCCAATGTTGTCGTCATCGCCGCCATAGTCCTCCTTGTCGCTATCGCTCAAGGAGGAGCTTTCGTCGTTGGTCTAGCTCTCTGCGCAACACCCTAAGCGAGCACCCGAGCATCCAAAGACCTTGACGGAAAGCAAATTGGCCTCCATTAATTTAAAATGGAGGACGTTCCCCTTTGACAAGCTATGGCGTGAGCAAAGGTCTTCCAGCCATGGCGGAAGTTTTTCGACAAGTTCAAGGTGTTGACTACAATGAGATTTTCTCACTCGTATTGAAGCTTAAGTCTGTCCGAATCATGTTAGCAATTGCCTCCTTTTATGAAATCTGGCAAATGGATGTCAAAACTGCATTCCTTAATGGATTTATTAAAGAAGAGTTGTATATGATGCAACCAGAAGGTTTTGTCGATCCTAAAGGTGCTAACAAAGTGTGCAAGCTCCAGTGATCCATCTATGGACTGGTGCAAGCATCTCGGAGTTGGAATATACATCAAAGCATATAGTTTTATGCAGACTTGCGGTGAAGCCTGTATTTACAAGAAAGTGAGTGGGAGCACTACAGCCTATCTGATAAGTATATGTGAATGACATATTGTTGATCGGAAATGATGTAGAATTTTCTGGAAAGCATAATGGAGTATTTGAAAGGAGTTTTTCAAAGAAAGACCTCGGTGAAGCTGCTTACATATTGGGCGTCAACATCTATAAAGATAGATCAAGACGCTTGATAAGACTTTCGACGAGTACATACCTTGATAAGGTTTTGAAAGAGTTCAAATGGATCAGTCAAAGAAGGAGTTCTTGCCTGAGTTATAAGGTATGAAGTTGAGTAAGACTCAGAACCCGACCACGGCAAAAGATAGAGAGAGAGAATGAAAGTCATTCCCTATGCCTCAGCCATAGGTTCTATAAAGTATGCCATGCTCTGTAGCAAACCTATTGTGTACCTTGCCATCAGTGTGGCAAGGGGTACGATAGTGATCCAGGAGTGGATCACTGGACAACGGTCAAAGTTATCCTTAGTTACCTAAGAGGACTAAGGAAATATTTCTCAGTTATGGAGGTGATAAAGAGTTCGTCGTAAAGAGTTACGTCGATGCAAGCTTTACACCGATCCGGATGACTCTGAGTCTCAATCTGGATACATTTTGAAAGTGGGAGCAATTAGCTAGAGTCAGGGGCTAGATATGGCACTAATGTGGTGTCTATGCAAACTTCTACTGTTAGTACTGTGCAACACCCTGATGCAGTCCTTCCGAGTATGACACATGCAGAACACACTGATGGTCAAGATATCGAGAGGTCTGTGGAGCGGAGGGAGAGGCAGCCAGGTTGTGTGTGCTGCAAGCTCGCTCATGGATGCATGTGCACCAAGAAGCATGCATCGCCATGGCTAGCTCCGTGCATGGCCAGTGGCCGTGGGCACGGTGCATGAGCCCGTCGCTCACATGCATGTGGCTAGGGCGCTCGCACAAAGATGCAACGCATGCAAGAACCCGATCCGATGCTCGGGCAGCTAGCTATGGGCAAGGATACGACGCCAGACGAGCGCAATGCTTTGCTACCTCGGTTCACGTGCGAGGTTCCCCAACACTGTCTGAGTCGACTGCACCAGCTTGTTCTCCGGTCGCTGTGGTTCCACTCGGTCCAGCAACAGTTCATGCGCATGGTTCTGCCACGACGCCCGTTGCTACCGTTCCGGTTGGACCGTCGGCGCGTCCCTCTTCACCGACATCTGGGACATTACAGACCCCGACGACTAAGCCGACGACACCGACGACGACTATGCCTGGAGGGATTGATTTGCCTCTCCGACATAGTAACCGTCATGCCACCTCTGCCGATGGTTCCTCTATGACTGATGAGCACTCTCTAGCGAAGGCGATGCGCCGCCAAGCCGTGAGAAATTTGGACCCCACGCCAGGTACCCTGTTCGCTCAATCTTTTCTTTCTTTTTCAGATACTCACATTAATAATAGCTTAAATAATGTTGGTGTATTTATGGGAAAGAACGATAAAGAAGTTAAACTGTTGGTTGGGGCACTTAAACACATGGAGATTGACCGTTTAAAGGTTTCTCCGAAGTGTAATAACACCCTATCTAACCCCGAAACCGAGGAGGATGATGAAGCGGATGCCAAATATGATGGTCCGCTAGTCTCCCACTTGGTTGGTGATATTACCGAGGTTGGTTTGGATGATGCAAGATCTGGGTCCATGTTTTGTGACTTCACAACATCTTTGCAGAAATCTAAATCACAATCCTCTAAAAAGAAACAAAAACCGCCCAAGAAGGCAAAAATTTCCACACCAATCCGAGTTTCCACATGAGAGGCATGTTTTGGAATAGCAGAGGTCTCTCAGACTTGGCAAAACATAAGCACGTCAGTGATTGTGTGCGAGAACACGAATTGGATTTTGTGGCAATTTCTGAGGCTGGTAAATGTGACTTCCGCCCGCACGTCCTCGATCACCTATCTGGTGGTTTCGACTACACATGGCATAGTCTACCAGCTCGTGGAAGGTCCGGAGGAATCCTTCTTGGGATACAAACCACGACAATGGACTTGTTGGCCTTTTCGACCAGTGAATTTCATATCAAATTTCACCTACGAAACAGGGCTGATAACTTTACATGGAGACTGGTCGCAGTCTATGGGCTGCCCAAGATGAGCATAAATCCGCTTTCCTTCGTGAACTGGTGAATCTGGCTAAGGCTAACCCGTACCCAATGCTTATTGGAGGGGATTTCAATATCCTTAGGTACTAGGAGGAAAAAATAATGACCGCTTGACGCCAACGGCCTTTCCTATTCAATGCTGTGATTGATAGTTTGGACCTTCGGGAGGCTTGTATGTCGGGCGGCAGTTCACTGGGCTAATAACCGTTACGTACTAGCGTCGAGAAGCTCGATAGGGTACTCATGGATACCGAATGGGAGCTAAAATTTCCTATGGTAACCATATGAGCCCTAGAGAGAATCGAGGCATTATCGGATCATGCACCAATCATTCTTGATTCTAATTCTACGAGCCATTCTTCCCACCACCCTTTCAAATTTTAATTGGCATGGCTGCAACGGGAAGGTTTTGTAGAAATAATCAAGAAAGTTTGGGAGAGGCCAGCCATTGGTCGTACAATCGATTCGTAGATGGAATAATAAAATAAGGGCCATGAGGCAACACCTCTCGGATGGGCGAAACACATCAATGGGTTATATAAAAAAGAAAAGCAGCACCTTTGTACCATCATTGATGACCTCGACAAAATTGCAGAGACCCGCACCTTATCTCAACATGAGATTGAATTGAAAAATCAATCTAATGAGAAGGTTGCCCGTCTTCTGCGAGAAGAGGAGATCAAATACTACCAGAGGTCCAAAGCTGACTTCATTCTAATGGGAGATAGTAATACAAGATACTTCCAATTGCTCGCCAATGGTCGACATAGGAAGAAATGTATTCATAGTCTCCAACAGGATGAGGGGCGGATCGAAGGTCAAAGGGAGCTCAAAAACTATATCACCAGCTACTACAAATCTCTGTTCGGGCGTCGGATGAAGGAAATGTCACCCTTGACGAGACCCGAACAGATGATATTCCACAAGTCACGGCAGAAGAGAATGATATCCTCACGACACCTTTCTCAGAGGACGAGGTGAGAGAGGCGGTGTTCCAAATGGAATACAACAAAGCTCCAGGCCCTGAGGTTTCCCCGCAGAATTCTATCAGAATTTCTAGGATATCATCAAGGCTGACCATTTGGAGTTGTTCAATTGTCTTCATGCCAATCGACTTGATCTATTCAGAATAAATTTTGGCGAGATTGTTTTGTTGCCGAAGATTAAGGAGGCTGAGCGGATTCAGCAGTTCAGACCCATATGTCTCCTTAATGTTAGCTTCAAGATTTTCACCAAAGTGTCTCTGAATAGGTTAAACTTGATAGTGACCGTGTTGTCCGTCCATCTCAAACGGCCTTTATGCAAGGACGAAATTTACTAGATGGTGTAGTAATCCTACATGAGACCGTCCACGAGATGCAATCAAAAACATGAGTGGAGTGATATTCAAAATTGACTTTGAAAAGGCATATGACAAGGTCAAGTGGTCTTTCCTTCAACAGCCCTAAGGATGAAAGGTTTCTCCGATAAATGGCGCCATGGATCCACAATTTTGTAACTGGAGGTAGTGTGGCCATCAAAGTCAATGATGATGTAGGTCATTACTTTCGGACAAAAAAGGACTACGGCGGGGTGACTCTATGTCCCTAATGTTATTTAACATTGTCACGACATGTTGGCCATTACGATTGAGCGCCAAGCGGGACAGCCAGATTGCGGGAGTAGTGCCACACCTTGTGGATGGTGGCCTCTCCATTTTACAATCTGCCGAGGCACAATTCTTTTATGGAACATGATCTGGACAAGGCTCAAACACGAAACTCTTGCTTTTAGCGTTTGAACAAATGTCGGGTCTCAAAATAAACTTCCATAAAAGCGAATTGTTCGCTTTGGAGAAGCCGTTGAGGCGGCGCCGATTATCTTGACCTATTTGGTTGCGCACATGGCCAATTCGATTAAATATCTGGGAATACCGATTCATTATCGACGCCTCACCATTGCGGAGTGGAAGCATGTAGAGGGCGTCTAGAGAAGCGGTTGAGTAGTTGGAAAGGAAAACTACTCTCGGTTGGAGGACGGTTGGTTTTGATTAACTCTGTCTTCACAAATATGGTTCTCTATATGCTTTCTTTCTTCCAACTCCCAAAGGGGTCCTAAAAAGACCGGATTATTTTAGATCCGATTCTTTTGGCAAGGAGATGGTGAAAAGAAAAATACACAGCTGGCCAAATGGAGCGTGGTTTGTAGGCCGAAAGACCAAGGAGGGCTCGGAATTCATGACTTGCAAGTCAAAAATGAGGCCCTACTTGGTAAATGGTTGTTCAAACTTCTTACTGAGGATGGTGTTTGGCAAACCATGCTGCGCAACAAGTATCTAGGTCAAAAGGCGGTGTCCCAGGCATTTTGGAAACCTGGCGATTCCTTCACACTTTTGGGCTGGCCTAATGGCGGCAAAGAAACATCTCTTTCGCTTTGGGTCTTTCACGATAAAGGATGGGTGGGAGATTCGTTTTTGGGAAGACATCGGCTAGGCAATGCCGACTCGAGAACAATATCCAGCTTATACAACATTATTCGCGATAAGAATAATACTATTGCGCAAGTGCTCAGTTCATTCCCGCCAAATATTTCGTTCGGCGGATTTGATTGGCCTGACTTGTGTCATGGCATAATCTTTTATCCCGATTGGATTCGATTAACTTTGCACAAGGCGGGATGTGTTTATTTGGAACCTTACTACATCGGGTCTTTCACTTTGTAGACTCTATGTATTCTACGCTCACACATTCTAAGGTACCAAAGAGTAATAACAAGAAAATTTGGAAGTCCAAGATTCCACTAAAAGTGAAAATTTTCATGTGGTATCTTCGTAGGGGGTTGTGTTAACCAAAGACAATCTCGCACGACCTTAATCGGCAAGGGAGTAAGAAGTGTTGTTTTGTACTCATGACGAGACAATCAAACACCTCCTTTTCCAATGCAAGTTTGCGCGTTCTCGTGGTCGATCATCCAAATAGCGTCAAATTTGTATCTGCCTGGCTATGCTGCCAATATTTTTGGTCATTGGCTGGATGGTATTTCAAATAGGTTCAAAAGCTAATAAGGGTGGGAGTGTATGCCTTAATTTGGTCGCTTTGGCTATGTAGAAATGATTTTGTTTTAATGGAAGAAATGCTTCTCCTCTACAGGTTATTTTCCGCAGACGCAATTGCTACGTATGTGGTCTATGTTACAACGATCGAGGACCAACCGCTGTTCAAGGCGGTCTCAGATGCGATTGGAGAAGGTGGCTATGGAGGTTTTTTCCCAACATGGGTGGCAACATAACCCGGATCGATCCACCACCTCCATCGACATAGGCATAGTATCGGTCTATAGGGCTCTCTTGCTGCAGATTTGTCGGTTTTTCATCAATTTTGTCGACCTTCATATTGGGCCGTGTGCATCCTAGTTATGCAGAGGCCGGGTGTTACTCATAATGCTTTGTATCTGCTTGATGCTACATTTGAGATAATAAAATCGCCCTTTATCAAAAAAAAAGCTAGAGTAGCTCCATGCAGAGCATTGTAGACATAGAATATTTGCAAAATACATACGGCTCTGAATGTGGCAGACCCATTGACTAAACTTCTCTCACAAGCAAAACATGATCATACCTTAGTACTCTTTGGGTGTTAATCACATAGCGATGTGAACGAGATTATTGGCTCTAGTAAACCCTTTGGGTGTTGGTCACATGACGATGTGAACTAGATTATTGACTCTAGTGCAAGTGGGAGACTGAAGAAAATATGCCCTAGAGGCAATAATAAAGTTGTTATTTATATTTCCTTATATCATGATAAATATCTATTATTTATGCTAGAATTTTATTAACCGGAAACTTGATACATGTGTGGATCCATAGACAAAACACAGTGTCCCTAGTAAGCCTCTACTAGACTAGCTCGTTAATCAAAGATGGTTAAGTTTCCTAACCATAGACATGTGTTGTCATTTGATGAACGGGATCACATCATTAGGAGAATGATGTGATGGACAAGACCCATCCGTTAGCTTAGAATAATGATCGTTAAGTTTTATTGCTATTGCTTTCTTCATGACTTATACATATTCCTCTGACTATGAGATTATGTAACTCCCGAATACCGGAGGAACACCTTGTGTGCTATCAAACATCACAACGTGAATGGGTGATTATAAAGATGCTCTACATGTGTTTCCGAAGGTGTTTGTTGGGTTGGCATAGATCAAGATTAGGATTTTTAACTCCGAGTATCGGAGAGGTATCTCTGGGCCCTCTCGGTAATGCACATCATTATAAGCCTTGCAAGCAATGTGACTAATGAGTTAGTTGCAGGATGATGCATTACGGAACGAGTAAAGATACTTGCCAGTAACGAGACTGAACTAGGTGTGATGATACCGACGATCGAATCTCGGGCAAGTAACATACCGATGACAAAGGGAATAACATATGTTGTCATAACAGTTTGACCGATAAATATCTTTGCAGAATATGTGGGAGCCAATATGAGCATCCAGGTTCCGCTGTTGGTTATTGACTCGAGAGGTGTCTCGGTCATGTCTACATAGTTCTCGAACCCGTAGGGTCTGCACGCTTAACGTTCGATGACGATTTGTATTATGAGTTATGTGTTTTGGTGACCGAAGTTTGTTCGGAGTCCCGGATGAGATCACGGACATGACGAGGAGTCGCTAAATGGTCGAGAGGTAAATATTGATATATTGGAAGGTAGTATTCGGACACCGGAAGGGTTTCGGAGTGTATCGGGTACATACTGGAGTACCGGAGGGGTTACCGGAACCCCCTGGGGAAAGATATGGGCCATATGGGCCATAGGAGGGAGGCTAACCATCCCACAAGGGGCTGGCACACACCCCACAAAGGAGGAGGACGAATTGGATTAGGGATGGGGGCGGCGCCCCCTTTCCTTCTCCTACTCCCTCTCATTTCCCCCTTTCCCCCTCCGGAAGAAGGAAAAAAGGGGGGCCGAGACTCCCCTCTCCTGGTGCGCCCCTTGGTGGTCGGCCTCCTCCCCCCCTCCTTTATATACGGGGGCAGGGGGCACCCAAAGCACAACAATTGTTCTTAGTCGTGTGCGGTGCCCCCCTCCACAGTTTACGCCTCCGGTCATAGCGTCCTAGTGCTTAGGCGAAGCCCTGCACGGATCACATCACCATCACCGTCTCCACGCTGTCATGCTGACGGTACTCTCCCTCGAACCTCTGCTAGATCAAGAGTTCGAGGGACGTCATCGAGCTGAACGTGTGCTGAACACGGAGGTGTCGTACTTTCGGTACTAGATCGGTTGAATCGTGAATACATTTGACTACATCAACCGCGTTAACCTAACGCTTCCTCTTTCGGTCTACTAGGGTACGTGGACACACTCTCCCCTTCTCGTTGATATGCATCTCCTAGATATATCTTGCGTGATCGTAGGAATTTTTTTGAAATTGCATGCTACGTTCCCCAACAGTGGCATCCGAGCCAGGTCTATGCATAGATGATATATGCACGAGTAGAATACAAAGAGTTGTGGGCGATAATAGTCATACTGCTTACCACCAACGTCTTACTTTGATTTGGCGGTATTGTTGGATGAAGCGGCCCGGACCAACATTACATGACCACGTTCAAGAGACCGTTTCTATCAACGTGATTTGCACACAGGTGGCTGGTGGGTGTCTGTTTCTCCAACTTTAGTTGAATCGAGTTTGACTACGGCCGGTCCTTGTTGAAGGTTAAAACAACACACTTGACGAAAAATCGTTGTGGTTTTGATGCGCAGGTAAGAACAGTTCTTGCTAGAAGCCCGTAGCAGCCACGTAAAACTTGCAACAACAAATTAGAGGACGTCTAACTTGTTTTTGCAGGGCATGTTGTGATGTGATATGGTCAAGACGTGATGAGATATAAATTGTTGTATGAGATGATCATGTTTTGTAAAAGTTATCGGCAACTGGCAGGAGCCTTATGGTTGTCGCTTTATTGTATGACATGGAATCGCCATGTAATTGCTTTACTTTATCACTAAGCGGTAGTGATAGTCGTAGAAGCAATAGTTGGCGAGACAACAACGACGCTACGATGGAGATCAAGGTGTCAAGCCGGTGACGATGGAGATCATGGCGGTGCTTTTGAGATGGAGATAAAAGGCACAAGATGATGATGACCATATCATGTCCATATTTTGATTGCATGTGATGTTTATCTTTTATGCATCTTATTTTGCTTAGTATGGTAGTAGCATTATAAGATGATCCGTCACTAAATTTCAAGGTACAAGTGTTCTCCCTGAGTATGCACCATTGCTACAGTTCGTCGTGCCGAGACACCACGTGATGATCGGGTGTGATAAGCTCTACGTTCACATACAACGGGTGCAAGACAGTTTTGCACGTGCAGAATACTCGGGTTAAACTTGAAGAGCCTAGCATATGCAGATATGGCTTCAGAACACTAAGACCAAAAGGTCGAATGTGAATCATATAGTAGATATGATCAACATAGAGATGTTCACCATTGAAAACTACTCCATCTCACGTGATGATCAGACATGGTTTAGTTGATTTGGATCACGTGATCATTTAGATGACTCGAGGGATGTCAATCTAAGTGGGAGTTCTTAAGTAATATGATTAATTGAATTTTAATTTATCATGAACTTAGTCCTGATAGTATTTGCATATCTATGTTGTAGATCAATAGCTTGCGATGTAGCTCCTCGTTTAGTTTTGATATGTTCGTAAAGAAAAATAAGTTGAAAGATGATAGTAGCAATGATGCGGACTGGGTCCATGATCTGAGGATTATCCTCATTGCTGCACAGAAGAATTATGTCCTTGATGCACCGCTAGGTGACAGACCTATTGCAGGAGCAGATGCAGACGTTATAAACGTTTGTCAAGCTCGGTATGATGACTACTTCATAGTTTAGTGCGCCATGCTTTACGACTTAGAACCGGGACTTAAAAAATGTTTTCAACGCCACGGAGCATATAAGATGTTCCAAGAGCTGAAATTGGTATTTCAGACTCATGCCCGAGTCGAGGTATGAGACCTCTGACAAGTACTTTGCCTACAAGATGGAGGAGAATAGCTCAACCAGTGAGCATGTGCTCAGAATGTCTGAGTACTACAATCGCTTGAATCAAGTGGGAGTTAATCTTCCAGATAAGATAGTGATTGACAAAGTTCTCTAGTCACTATCACCAAGTTACTGGAACTTCATCATGAACTATAATATGCAAGGGATGACGAAAACGATTCCTAAGCTCTTCGCGATGCTAAAATCGGTGAAGGTAGAAATCAAGAAAGAGCATCAAATGTTGATGGTTAACAAGACCACTGGTTTCAAAAAAAGGGCAAAGGTAAGGAAAGGGAACTTCAAGAAGAATGACAAGAAAGTTGCCACTCCCGTCAAGAAGCCCAAAGCTAGACCTAAACCTGAAACTAAGTGCTTCTACTGCAAAGGGAATGGTCACTGGAAGCGGAACTACCCCAAATAATTGGCGAA
Organism: Aegilops longissima; assembly: GCA_021605205.1. Taxonomy (NCBI): domain Eukaryota; kingdom Viridiplantae; phylum Streptophyta; class Magnoliopsida; order Poales; family Poaceae; genus Aegilops; species Aegilops longissima. Next base: position 538,697,519 of record CM038678.1, read on the forward strand.
TAAGAAGGATGGCAAAGTGAACAAAGGTATATTTGATATACATGTTATTGATGTGTACTTTACTATGTTCATAGTAACCCCAGGGTATTTGATGCCGGTTCAGTTGCTAGGATTAGTAACTCAAAATAGGAGTTGCAAAATGAACAGAGACTAGTTAAGGGCAAGGTAACGATGTGTGTTGGAAGTGATTCCAAGGTTGATAAGATCACCATCGCATACTCCTTCTACCTTTGGGATTAGTGTTGAACCCAAATAAATGTTATTTGGTGTTTGCATTGAGTATGAATATGATTAGATCATGTTTATTGCAATGCAGTTATTCATTTAAGTCAGAGAATAATTGTTGTTCTGTTTACATGAATAAAACCTTCTATGGTCATACACCCAATATAATTGGTTTATTGAATCTCGATCGTAGTAATACACATATTCATAATATTGATGCCAAAAGATGCAAAGTTGATAATGATAGTGCAATATATTTGTGGCACTGCCATTTAGGTCATATTGGTGTAAAGCGCATGAAGAAACTCCATACGGATGGATTTTTGGAATCAATTGATTATGAATCATTTGATACTTGCGAACCATGCCTCATGGGCAAGATGACTAAAACTCTGTTCTTCGGAACAATGGAGCGAGCCAATGAATTATTGGAAATAATACATACCGATGTATGCAGTCTGATGAGTGTTGAGGCACGCGGCGGGTATTGTTCTTTTCTGACCTTCACAGATGATTTGAGCAGATATGGGTATATCTACTTAATGAAACACAAGTATGAAAGATTTGAAAAGTTCAAATAATTTCAGAGTGAAGTGGAGAATCATCGTAACAAGAAAATGAAGTTTCTACGATCTGATCGCGGAGGTGAATATTTGAGGTACGAGTTTGGCCTTCATTTAAAACAATGTAGAATAGTTTCACAACTCACGCCACCTGGAACACCATAGCGTAATGGTGTGTCCAAACATCATAACCGTACTTTATTAGATATGGTGCGATCTATGATGTCTCTTATTAATTTACCACTATCATTTTGGGGTTATGCATTAGAGACAGCTACATTTACGTTAAATAGGGCACCATCTAAATCCGTTGATACGACACCATATGAACTGTGGTTTGGCAAGAAACCTAAGTTGTCGTTTCTTAAAGTTTGGGGCTGCGATGCTTATGTGAAAAAGCTTCAACCTGATAAGCTCGAACCCAAATCGGAGAAGTGTGTCTTCATAGGATACCCAAAAGAAACTGTTGGGTACACCTTCTATCACAGATCCGAAGGCAAGACATTTGTTGCTAAGAATGGATCCTTTCTAGAGAAGGAGTTTCTCTCGAAAGAAGTGAGTGGGAGGAAAGTAGAACTTGATGAGGTAATTGTACTTCTCTCGAAGTTGAAAGTAGCTCATCAGAGAAATCCGTTCTCGTGATGCCTACACCAACTAGAGAGGAAGCTAATGATAATGATCATGAAACTTCAGATCAAGTTACTACCAAACCTCGTAGGTCAATCAGAGCATGTTGCGCACCAAAGTGGTACAGTAATCCTGTTCTGTAAGTCATGTTACTAGACCATGATGAACCTACGAACTATGAGGAAGCGATGATGAGCCCAGATTCCGCAAAATGGCTTGAGGCCATGAAATCTGAGATAGGATCCATGTATGAGAACAAAGTATGGACTTTGGTTGACTTGCCCGATGATCGGCAAGCCATTGAGAATAAATGGATTTTCAAGAGGAAGACAGACGCTGATGGTAGTGTTACTATCTACAAAGCTCGAATTGTCGCAAAAAAGTTTTTTGACAAGTTCAAGGTGTTGACTACAATGAGATTTTCTCACTCGTATCGAAGCTTAAGTCTGTCTGAATCATGTTAACAATTGCCTCATTTTATGAAATCTGGCAAATGTATGTCAAAACTGCATTCCTTAATGGATTTATTAAAGAAGAGTTGTATATGATGCAACCAGAAGGTTTTGTCGATCCTAAAGGTGCTAACAAAGTGTGCAAGCTCCAGCGATCCATCTATGGACTGGTGCAAGCATCTCGGAGTTGGAATATACGCTTTGATGAGTTGATCAAAGCATATAGTTTTATGCAGACTTGTGGTGAAGCCTGTATTTACAAGAAAGTGATTGGGAGCACTACAGCCTTTCTGATAAGTATATGTGAATGACATATTGTAGATCGGAAATGATGTAGAATTTTCTAGAAAGCATAAAAGAGTATTTGAAAGGAGTTTTCCAAAGAAAGACCTCAGTGAAGCTGCTTACATATTGGGCATCAAGATCTATAAAGATAGATCAAGACGCTTGATAAGACTTTCGATGAGTACATACCTTGATAAGGTTTTGAAAGATTTCAAAATGGATCAGTCAAAGAAGGATTTCTTGCCTGAGTTATAAGGTATGAAGTTGAGTAAGACTCAAAACTCGACCACGGCAAAAGACAGAGAGAGAATGAAAGTCATTCCCTATGCCTCAGCCATAGGTTCTATAAAGTATACCATGCTGTGTAACAAACCTGTTGTGTACCTTGCCATGAGTTTGGCAAGGGGTACTATAGTGATCCAGGAGTGGATCACTGGACAACGGTCAAAGTTATCCTTAGTTACCTAAGAGGACTAAGGAAATATTTCTCGGTTATGGAGGTGATAAAGAGTTCGTCGTAAAGAGTAACGTTGATGCAAGCTTTTACACCGATCCGGATGACTCTGAGTCTCAATCTGGATACATTTTGGAAGTGGGAGCAATTAGATAGAGTAGGTCCATGCAGAGCATTGTAGACATAGAATATTTGCAAAATACATACGGCTCTGAATGTGGTAGACCCGTTGACTAAACTTCTCTCACAAGCAAAATACGATCATACCTTAGTACTCTTTGGTTGTTAATCACATAGCGATGTGAACTAGATTATTGGCTCTAGTAAACCCTTTGGGTGTTGGTCACATGACGATGTGAACTAGATTATTGACTCTAGTGCAAGTGGGAGACTGAAGAAAATATGCCCTAGAGGCAATAATAAAGTTGTTATTTATATTTCCTTATATCATGATAAATATCTATTATTCATGCTAGAATTTTATTAACCGGAAACTTGATACATGTGTAGATACATAGACAAAACACAGTGTCCCTAGTAAGCCTCTACTAGACTAGCTCGTTAATCAAAGATGGTTAGGTTTCCTAACCATAGACATGTGTTGTCATTTGATGAACGGGATCACATCATTAGGAGAATGATGTGATGGACAAGACCCATCCGTTAGCTTAGAATAATGATCGTTAAGTTTTATTGCTATAGCTTTCTTCATGACTTATACATATTCCTCTGACTATGAGATTATATAACTCCCGAATACCGGAGGAACACCTTGTGCGCTATCAAACATCACAACGTAACTGGTTGATTATAAAGATGCTCTACAGGTGTTTATGGAGGTGTTTGTTGGGTTGGCATAGATCAAGATTAGGATTTTTCACTCCGAGTATCGGAGAGGTATCTCTGAGCCCTCTTGGTAATGCACATCATTATAAGCCTTGCAAGCAATGTGACTAATGAGTTAGTTGCGGGATGATGCATTACGGAATGAGTAAATATACTTGCCAGTAACGAGACTGAACTAGGTATGATGATACCGACGATCGAATCTCGGGCAAGTAACATACCAATGACAAAGGGAATTACGTATGTTGTCATAACGGTTCGACCGATAAATATCTTTGCAGAATATGTGGGAGCCAATATGAGCATTCAGGTTCCGCTATTGGTTATTAACTGGAGAGGTGTCTCGGTCATGTCTACATAGTTCTCGAACCCGTAGGGTCCGCACGCTTAACGTTCGATGACGATTTGTATTATGAGTTATGTATTTTGGTGACCGAAGTTTGTTCGGAGTCCCGGATGAGATCACGGACATGACGAGGAGTCTTTAAATGGTCGAGAGGTAAAAATTGATATACTGGAAGGTAGTATTTGGACACCGGAAGGGTTCCAGAGTGTATCAGGTACATACCGGAGTACCGGAGGGGTTACCGGAACCCCCTGGGGAAGGATATGGGCCATATGGGCCATAGGAGGGAAGCTAACCATCCCACAAGGGGCTGGAACACCCCCCACAAAGGAGGAGGACGAATTGGATTAGGGAAGGGGGCGGTGCCCCCTTTCCTTCTCCTACTCCCTCTCATTTCCCCCTCTCCCCCTCCGGAAGAAGGAAAAAGGGGGGGCGAATCCTACTAGGACTGGAGTCCTAGTAGGACTCCCCTCTCCCTGGTGTGCCCCTTGGTGGTCGGCCTCCTCCTCCCCTCCTTTATATACGGGGGCAGGGGGCACCCAAAGCACAACAATTGTTCTTAGTCGTGTGCGGTGCCCCCCTCCATAGTTTATGCCTTTGGTCATAGCTTCGTAGTGCTTAGGCGAAGCCCTGCACGGATCACATCACCATCACCATCACCATGCTGCCATGCTGACGAAACTCTCCCTCGACCCTCTGCTGGATCAAGAGTTCAAGGGACGTCATCGAGCTGAACGTGTGCTGAACACGGAGGTGTCGTACGTTCGGTACTAGATCTTTTGAATCGTGAAGACGTTTGACTACATCAACCGCGTTAACCTAACTCTTCGTCTTTCGGTCTTCGAGGGTAAGTGGACACACTCTCCCCTTCTCGTTGCTATGCATCTCCTAGATAGATCTTACGTGATCATAGGAATTTTTTTTGAAATTGCATGCTACGTTCCCCAATAGTGGCATCCGAGCCAGGTCTATGCGTAGATGATATATGCACGAGTAGAATACAAAGATTTTTGGGCGATAATAGTCATACTGCTTACCACCAACATCTTACTTTGATTTGGCGGTATTGTTGGATGAAGCGGCCCGGACCAACATTACATGACCACGTTCATGAGACCGGTTCTACCGACGTGCTTTGCACACAGGTGGCTGGCGGTTGTCTGTTTCTCCAACTTAAGTTGAATCGAGTTTGACTACGGCCGGTCCTTGTTGAAGGTTAAAACAACGCACTTGACAAAAAATCGTTGTGGTTTTGATGCGTAGGTAAGAAAGGTTCTTGCTAGAAGCCCGTAGTAGCCACGTAAAACTTGCAACAACAAATTAGAGGATGTCTAACTTGTTTTTGCAGGGCATGTTGTGATGTGATATGGTCAAGACATGATGAGATATAAATTGTTTTATGAGATGGTCATGTTTTGTAAAAGTTATCGGCAACTAGCAGGAGCCTTATGGTTGTCGCTTTATTGTATGAAATGCAATCGCCATGTAATTGCTTTACTTTATCACTAAGCGGTAGTGATAGTCTTAGAAGCAATAGTTGGCGAGACGACAACAATGCTACGATGGAGATCAAGGTGTCAAGCCGGTGACGATGGAGATCATGACGGTGCTTTGGAGATGGAGATAAAAAGCACAAGATGATGATGACCATATCATGTCCATATTTTGTATGCATGTGATGTTTATCTTTTATGCATCTTATTTTGCTTAGTACGGTAGTAGCATTATAAGATGATCCGTCACTAAATTTCAAGGTACAAGTGTTCTCCCTGAGTATGCACCGTTGCTACAGTTCATCGTGCCGAGACACCACGTGATGATCGGGTGTGATAAGCTCTACGTTCACATACAACGGTGCAAGACAGTTTTGCACGCACGAGTAATACTCGGGTTAAACTTGATGAGCCTAGCATATGCGATATGGCCTCGTAACATCGAGACCGAAAGGTCGAACGTGAATCATATAGTAGATATGATCAACATAGAGATGTTCACCATTGAATCCTACTCCATCTCACATGATGATCAGACATGGTTTAGTTTATTTGGATCACGTGATCATTTATATGACTCGAGGGTTGTCGATCTAAGTGGGATTTCTTAAGTAATATGATTAATTGAACTTAATTTATCATGAACTTAGTCCAGATAGTATTTGCATATCTATGTTGTAGATCAATAGCTTGCGATGTAGCTCCACGTTTACTTTTGACATGTTCGTAGAGAAAAATAAGTTGAAAGATGATAGTAGCAATGATGCGGACTGGGTCTGTGATCTGAGGATTATCCTCATTGCTGCACAGAAGAATTATGTCCTTGATGCACCGCTAGGTGACGGACCTATTGCAGGAGCAGATGCAGACGTTATAAATGTTTGTCAAGCTCGGTATGATGACTACTTGATAGTTTAGTGCGCCATGCTTTACGACTTAGAACCGGGACTTAAAAAATGTTTTCAACGCCACGGAGCATATAAGATGTTCCAAGAGCTGAAATTGGTATTTCAGACTCATGTCCGAGTCGAGGTATGAGACCTCTGACAAGTACTTTGCCTACAAGATGGAGGAGAATAGCTCAACCAGTGAGCATGTGCTCAGAATGTCTGAGTACTACAATCGCTTGAATCAAGTGGGAGTTAATCTTCCAGATAAGATAGTGATTGACAAAGTTCTCTAGTCACTATCACCAAGTTACTGGAACTTCCACTACAAAAAAAAAACACTTCCGTGATGATACGTGTTTGTCACAGTAGGTCGCGTTTTTTGTCATGCATGTACATCCATGACAAATTTATGATGTAATTAAGATAGTCATACTGTCTTTGTCGAGAAGTGTTCCATGACATTACCAAAATTATCATCACGGAAGTGTCCACTTCCATGACGATAAAACGCACGTCACAGAAGTGCTTTCGTCAAGGGTGATCGACACGTGGCATCCACCGTAACGGAACACCGTTAAGCTATTGGGTCGGGTTTTAGATCCGATAACCCGTTAACAGCCCTGACCAATGGGGATTTTCCACATGTAAAATCATCATTGGCCGGAGGAAACACGTGTCGGCTCATCGTTGGAAGAGATGTCATCCGCTCATTGGACCGAAGGCGCCTATGATACGGCGACACGTGGCACGGCCCAACAGAGGCCCATTCCTGTGAAAAGGCCGACCCGCTTGACTTGGTCAAAAGGTGGCGGGCCAGCCCACGAAAGCTTTGTTAACGGCTGCTCACATATAGCCCATTTACACCGCTAACCCAGGCCCGTTCGCCCTATCCGAATTAGGCCCAATGGCGCCATCTGGGCGTCCAATATGATTCCAAATTGCTTTAACTTCGGCCCATGTGTGGCCCATGACTTCTTTCGCCCATATGAGGCCCTTTGTAACTCTTGGCCCATTAACGGCCTGTGGTGAAACTGGCCCGTAATGAACAGTGTATCACTTTATACCCATTAATGGCACGTTATTCTATTGGGCCGTTTCCAACCCAAGTTATCTTTCGGCCTTCTCAGGGCACATTGATTCTTGGGCTCATTTGCAGCATTTGGTTACATACGCCCCATCGCTATTTTCGCTTGTGGGCCAAATTCAGCCCGTCGTTCTGATCGGCCCGCTTATGCGGACCGTTAATACGTTGGGCCGTTTTCATGTCAAAAAAACCCGTTGGGCTGTTTTCATAGAGTTATCAAATACGGTCTATTAACGGCCCGTTGTGGTCCACAAATTGTACGGCTCATGATTGGCGAAATGATGATACGCCCCGCAGAAGGCCCATGAATCTATGGCCCGTATGAGGCCCATGGATCTACAGCCCGTAGAAGGCCCATGGGTCGTACGGCCCGTAGAAGGCCCATGGACCCTACGACCCGTAGAAGGCCCATGGACCCTAAGGCCCGTATAGAAGGCCAATGGATCCTACGACCCGTATAGAAGGCCAATGGATCCTACGGCCGTAAGAAGGCCCATGGATCATACGGCCTGCAGGAGGCCCATGGTTACAACAGTCCGTGTGTTGCCATGATTATTTTGGCCTAGTTACCAAAAATAGGCTATTGTGGCCACTAGAAAAACACGTAAAAAGAACTGAGTGACTACAAGCAAACAACTAAACAAGACAATAAGGAAATAAATAAGCAAGCAATTAACGCTAGCCTATTACCGCTATTACACATATTACATCCACTGGGCATCAAAGTTCGCCACCAAAGCAAATATAGGGAACAAACCGCATATTACATACATCGCCGTCAAAATTGGCCACCAAAGGCAAATAAACGCTGCAGCAAAACAAGAGCATAATCAAACAACTTCAAGAGCTCAAGAAATGTTATCCTCGGTATCCACCATGTCGGCAATAAGCTTAGCAAGCTGATTAGCTTTGTCCTGCTTGGCGCTAAAATCCTCCAATGCTTGCTTTGTTGCACCGTAAAGTATGCATCCGAATGCTCCAGGACTTCCGCATCCTTCCGCTTCTTGTCACAAAGACAACTGATCGATGTCTTTCAGCTTGTAGTTGAGATTCAAGAAACCGAACTGATTCGCATAATGAGTTTGAATAGCTTGTGCAAGCGGTAGTGGCCAAGAATCTCGAACACTAAACCAAGACAGGACTTTGGGGTTGTCTCATTGTCTTCAAGATAGTCTTCCTTAGCTGTTTTATCAGCTTTGTTGGAGACCAATAAGGATGTGTCACTATCCTAACCTTATCTCGCTTTACTTCCTTTACCATTGCTTAATAAGGCACTCTTCCTCAATATTCTCACAAGATTCTAAAAGAAGAAACAAGGCATACATAACAAGTTTAGCATGTACTAGTATATGAAACTCATTTGGGTGAACCAGTTCATTAGTAAGGTGGACATGATTAAACTACCAAGTCTTCTATTGCCAAGTACTAGTACATAATAAAAGCATCAAACAAACATATATCTATGTCCTATGGTCACTACATTGTCTTGCCAAATCAAAATAGAGACACGGTTCAAATCATATCACCAAGACAAAGCAGCGGTGAAAGAATACAAAGCATGGGAAACTACATGGCACAACAAGATTTCAGATGGGTACCACGGGTCTACATGTACAACAACACTATTGGCTCACAGATGCTAGTAATGTGCATGATATGAAAGTCAATCAGATACATAATTGAAATTGAAATCAAAAGAGCTATTGATAAGAGCAAACCTGTTAAAGAAACATGCATGAACATACCTGCTGTGCCATTGGAGTTTTGATTGTATCCTTCAATTTAAAAATAAGTTTGTATCAGTAAATACAGTGATACAAGAGCAAAGCAATCATAGTTAAAAAAGGCGCGCCTAAGCAAGCGCTTAAGCGCACCTAGGCTCTAGCGTTGGCAAAACGCATTGCGCATAACTACACTTAATCAGGCATAATCACAAGATAAGCATGCGCTTTGGTCAAGAAGCGCAAGGCGGTGGCAAATGCACAATTAACGCCTAGCGCTTTTTGAACTATGATAGCAATGGAATCTTAAATTAGAACAGTTGTTCTTCAGGTTTAGGCACTTGTTCTACATGAACAGTCTACAAGAAGACGCAAGAATATAATACTTAAAAATAGAAAATGAGCTCATAGACCTTACCACATTCTTGGTTCGGGACCAAGATAGAACAAGGCGTTCCCGATCATCGTCCATAAATGTGTCTCGTGGAGAACGTAAGGGAATTTGATGAGTTTCTTTGCCGGTGAAGTACATTTTCTTCGTGTAATTCTGATATCGCCACCAAGCATTCTTGAAGATAGCAGAGGTATTAGCATAGGTTACCTCATCCCGAGTTTCCAAATCGGTCCTTCTCTATAGAGAAAATGGGAAAATTTGTCTGTATTATAACCATCATGGAGGTAGGACGTATGGGACGAAGCAAAGTAATTTCCATGAATAACATTACTTACACATAACTCCCGGACAAACACCTGCAATCGCATTTTCCTTCATCTTCATATAATATTTCCAAGATGGGAAGATATGCACATATGATTTAACAACATCAAATGCGATAGATGCTAAACTACGACTAGCTAGTTGTGCTTCCTCCACAGAAATAGGCGCATTAACCGGTGGAGTTGGGGTTCGCCGTGATAGTATCGGCCCTTTGGGCACCGGAGCTGCCTTACTAACTGCTCTTGTTTGGGAGCTCTGTGGTGGAGATGGTGCCGTGTCAACAGGAACTGGGGTTACTATCGGCTGGGGTTGGGGTTAGATTGGGTGAAGCTGGTTCTCTGTCCATCGCAGAGGGGTACAATCTGCGAGAGTTTGGGTTATGTGTGGTAGGGCTGGTTCTTGTGCATGTACAACCGGGTGCTATCTCCACCAAGAGGTAGCACTGCTTTATCTGAAGATCGTGTTTTATTCCGCTAGATACCGCATCACCCGCTCCAATTCAAATGGCTGATAAACAGAAACATAGTTGAATGTACATACATTGTATGAGGGATGATGCAATAGATAGTGTGGAAAAAGAGGGCATGAAATAGTTGACATGTATATTGTTTAACTAAAACAGATAGCATGACATAATTTCACATATATGATGTCTATCTAAACTGGATAGCATAGCATAACATAATTAAAAGATATGATGAATAACTAAACAGGATCGCATGACATAATTCACCTACGTGTTATCTAAGTAATCAGGATCGCATCATTTAATTCACATATGTGATTTATATGCTAAACAGAGGGCATTCGATATGATGTCTGAACTAAGAACATGGTGTTGAATATTGTGTATATGATGTCTAAACTATGCAATGCAAGACACCGTATGCATGATATGAGCAGATAACCGCGCCAAGTTAGAGCATACACCTCGGTGGGGGAATAGGACTGGTCATCTGTCTCTAATCCATCTCTCGAGGAGCTATCGACCCAACAAGAGATCTACTTGACAGTAGCACTGCTCTCTCAAGGCCTTGTTTTCACTCCAGATTTTTCCATCTCCCACCCAAATGGCTGATTCACAGGAAGAGTAGTTTAAGGTACAAACATTGTCGACAAATGGAAATGTAATGAAGAAAAGGATGGGCAAGATGTCATTCAAATATATGATGCCTGGTTAAACAGGATGGCATTACACATTTCACATATATTATGGCTGGCTAAAAGACATGAGACCGCATAATTCCCATATATGATATAGAAACTAAACAGTGGCATTACGAACATGTCTAAACTAAGCGGATGACATATATGATGTCAAAAGTAGGCACTGCAAGGCAACATATGCATGATATGACTAACATCATCATGCCAAGGTAGAGCAAACACCTTGGGGGTAAATAGGAGTGGTCACGTGCAGAATCCGCCTCGTAATGTATATCTTCCTCTGGATTACAATCTGGAGAGGGGTGGGGAGGGTTTGCCATTGAACCCACCATGGAGCGATGTCTGCATGACGTTGTATTGCCGCACAAAACTCTTCTCTTTTTCTCTACATGTTCAGCATGACTGTGTACAATATCTGACATGCATATGAAAAAATATGGTGAGATTATGTAAGGAGAGCATGCAGAAATTTAGAGTGATGGTAACAACCAGTGGATGGATCCAAAAATAATGATAGCAGGCTGATGTTTTCTTTAAATTAATAAAAAGACAGATGATGATTTCTTACTATTTGTTTCCCACCTAAGATGAACAACATAGGCATACCCTAGGTGAACCAGATATTAGACAGACATACTATTCATTGTTGCCTCGATATGTGCCCCACAACTAATTTAGAACTCAAGTTTGAACATTAATTTGGACTGACTTGGGAGTCCAAGAGCTGAACAGACGATAAAGTAGCGAGGTAAGTTTAAGCAATGCATAACATAAGCGAAACAAAAGAGTGCGACCTCTCTTGTGGACCCGTGTACTCCTCAGGTTCATCTGCTGAGTTGATGATGGTGATACCATTGGGGTGGGTGCCGGCGGCAGGGAAGGAGATCTGAGGCGGCGAAAGACGGTCATGAGTCGTGATGTCTGGTTTGGTGGATGCTTCTGTCGATGGACCAGCTCAGGTGAGGTGGACGACGTCATGGCGAGAGCAGGACAAACCACACAAAGTTCCCTTCGACACGCATATGTAATCAAGTAATTACAGAAAGGGCTCATTTGGCTTGCATGATTCTTAAAACGCAGGATAGGAAAAACACCGAAATAGGATAGGAAAATGCACATGGTAAACAGAGCATTTGTAAACACAGGATTTCTGTCAACTTGGGTGTTTGGTTTACAGGAATTGGAAGAGCAGAGGAATGCAAAGAAACATGGCCAAAATAAAGAGAAACCATATGAAAGAGTGTACAGTTAGAATGTTATTTTGGCACTAATGCACTTGGTCTTGTTTTTATGCATAGGATTTTGAAAATTAGGTCCAGGTGGATGTTTTGCTTCATTCCTTTCAACAAAATGCATGAATAATTGAATAGTAGAGTGCCATTGGAAAATTCCCTATTGCTATGTTTTTCCGTTGAACCAAAATAGCCCTAATGGATCGACGTGAATGTATAGTAATAAGTGATGCAACAAGTGTACAACCTCTTTGTCAGAGCCGTGTTTAACCTCAACATCATTGGGTTGGTCGCTGAAGCGCTTGAGGCAGAGATGGCTGTCGGAGGTGTGGAGGAAGATCTGAGGAATCAGAGACGGTGTCCGTGGCATCGCTCATTGTGATGGATCGCTCGTCGTTGGACTAGCTCGGTGAGTTGTAAGACGTCAAGGCTGAAGCATTACAAGACAGACATCATCAATCTCAAGTGGGATCCTAATAGCATCTTCAATAGATGATGTAAAATGGATGTAAAATTAACATCACCAAAACCACCGACTACAACAGTTGAGGTAAAAACTGTTGACTCAACTTAACTCGTCAAACTGAAATTTACTGTGGAATCTGAATGCTACTGTCGAAACTGAACGCAATGGTAGCAGAGAGGCACTTGACATGTAGTTTAGGGAGGGCCTGCAATTCATCTTCAACCTGCACCCCCCTGAGCCGCCAGCCACCATCGGCTGAACCGCCGGCCCAGTGCCGCCTCGCCGCTCTAAAACAACTCGCCACTGCCGCCCCGGACAGTCCTCTAGGCCCCCCGGCCCCCACCCTGAACCCTAAGATAGATAGTGGGGTACCTCTCCGTGAGCCCTCGTCCCTCGCCAAGGGTGGTTCTTCCTTAACTCCGCGAGCCCCCAACCCCTGAAAATCGATCGACCCAAAAGTCGATTCACCAATCAAGTGTGGCTTAATCGAGGAGAGCAACAAGACGAAGCGAGGGGAGAGCAGCAGGCAGAAGGTGGGCGAGCGAAGCGAGAGCCGAGAGCAGCAGCAGCAAATCCGGCTGGTATGGACGCCGCCGCCAAGGGGCCTCGACCGGGGAGAGCCGCCGTGGAGATGTCGCCATGGCGCCGGTTTCAAGGTAGCCGCTCCATGGGGGTGCGGGATGGAGTACCGTCGGCGCCGGGAGGTCGAGTTAAGGAGAAGGTGTGATGCGATGAGTGTACAATCTCTTTGGTGGCGCCGAGTAGGCCTCGGCTTCATCCGAGGAGTCGGTGAGGATGATGCGGTTCCGGTGGAGCAGGTTAAGGCGGCACTGTGGGGATGGAGCAGCCGCGATAGACGAGGCGATCATCGGAGCAGCTCCTTGGAGGTGGAGGACGGGGCGGCTGAACCGGCCGGACAGCGAGATGGATGACGGATCCTCATCCGGTGAGGTGGACGAGGGACGTCGAGCTGTTGCGGTGGACGACGTCGTCGGGGAAGAGGCTCCGGCTGGGCAACGGTGACGTGGCGGACGGAGGAGGGTGGGGTTTCGCGGCTGGAGCGAAGAGGTTATGGCGGCCTGGGATTTCGAATGACGAAAAGGGGGCGATGGGAGGGGGTGAAGCATGACTTAGGGACACGCTTGTCCAAAATGTAGGGTGTGTTACAAAAGTACCCCCCACCGATTTGAACTAGTGGACCTTTTGGCTCAGGGTTAGAAGGGGGATTTCGCGTGTCGGGATTTGGCAGCTGGAGGGAGTTTTCGCGCGCGTTTTAATTTTGGGATAGCGAGGCACGGGTTGTGAAGGCGCCAGTTTTGGGAGCACGATATCTGAATTTTCGGGATATAACAAGACGAGGGTTGAATTTTAGGGACAAGCCTAACGTGTAGTAATATTGTACTTGTACGTACCAAATCAATTCGCACTTCCCTCAACCAAAAAGAAAACGAAAAAAATAAAACTATTCACACCACACAAAGAGAGAGAGTCTTGCCCGCTCTACTATACAAATGTTATTCAAAGTTACTCCTCCTTACATCTATATAGGGCCTAATGCGTTTTCGATGCTAACTTTGACCAAATATTAGAGCAATGATATATGACATGCAACTTACACAAAGCACACCGTTAACTTCGTCTGTGAAAGGTTCTTTCAATGATATAATTTTCACATTGTGCATGTCATGTACTATTAATCTTGTCAATAGTCAAAGGTGGTCTTAAAAATCTCATTACGCCCTATATAGATGGAAGGAGGGAGTATGAATCCATGTTATGTCCGATTAAATTTTTTCGCTTGCTGTATAATGCATGTAACCTACTCATACTAACATTTTAGTGCATTCCAAATGCCTATACTACCGCTGCAATTCAAACTAAATTTGAATTCATTTATCTATTTCAATAAGAATCTACAATCATGATTGTTGCCAACTTCAACCATCATTCGTGTATTACCTTAATAACACATACAAGTGCGTTATATCGACTAGAGGGGGGTGAATAGGCGATTTTTATGAATTCTTCAATGAGGAATTTGCCGGTGAGGAAATTCCTAAGTGAAGAACTACTTGCGGCGGAATAAGTACTTAGAAATATGCATAACAGAATGCGGGCATGGTCATCATGATGAAATGAAGACAATCAAAGAGTACAGAAAGAGTAAACACATGATAGCACAAGATGAAGACAAACAGACTGTAGAAATTGAACTGAGGAAATTGAGAAAGTCTTCAGTCAAAGTCTTCAAACACGATATGAACGACCACTCAACACAAAGAATGAGGAAATGAAAGGGTTGAGGAAATAGAACCAGTTAGGTTGGTGAAGACAATGATTTGGTAGACCAGTTCCAACTGCTGTCTCAGTTGTACGTCTGGTTGGAGCGGTTGAGTATTTAAACTCGAGGACACACAGCCCGGACACCCAACATCGAAAGCACGCAGCTCAGACACCAAGTCCTCACCGTATTCTCCTTGAACTAAGGTCACACAAACCTCGTCCAATCACTGTGGTAAGTCTTCAGCGACTTCCAAACCTTCACAGACTTGGTCACTCGGCGATCCACAATTCCTCTTGGATGCTCTAGACCATGATGCCTAACCGTCTGGAAGAAGCACAGTCTTCAAAGGTAACAAGCGTCGGATCCACGCAGATCAATCTCTTCATGATGCTCAATCACTTTGGGTTTGTAGGGTTTGGTTTTGGGTTTTCCTCACTGATGATTTTCGCCAAAGTCCTCGAAGGATGGGTTGCTCTCAAATGACAAGTGTCAAGTTTCTCTCGAGCAGCCAACCAGCTAGTGGTAGTAGGGGCGGCTATTTATAGCCTAGGGAGCAGCCCAACATGATAAGGCATAAATGCCCTTCAATGATATGACCGTTAGGTGGATAAGATATTTTGGGACAATCAAGCGTGCAGACAACAACGGTCGGAAATTTGAATCTCAAATTCCTCGTGGCTATCATGTTCTCATCGTAGGCAATCCAGACCGGCGAATTCCTAACTCCTCGGTCGAATAAATTCTCAAATACTGTAAGAACTTCGCCTCACATCAAGAAATTGACTGAATCAGTATGAGATTTCCAAAGGCTTCACTCAAGGGATTGGTAGGTGTAGGATTTTGAGTTGAGCATCACATGGAAATTTTTCCTTAGTATTTCCTCGACCCCTTTAACAAAGACGGTGTTTCCTATGACTCAAGAAAGAGAAAACGAAACTACGAAAACAAAAGTCTTCACGCTTCATGTTCCTCAAATGAATATCAAGTCTTCAAGGTCACACCAAATTCTTCACTTTCAAAGTCTTCGTAAAGTCTTCGAATATCAAAGTCTTCAACAAGAACTTCATTTTAGGGGTCGACTTTCTCTAAATATCAAACTCCTCATAGACTTATAGACCTGTGTACACTCATAAACACATTAGTTCCTTAACCTATAAGTCTTCAATACACCAAAATCACTAAGGGCACTAGATGCACTTACAATCTCCCCTTTTGGTGATTGATGACAATATAGGTTAAGTTTTCAACGGGATGAACATATGAAGTGTAAATACGATATTGAGGAATTTGATTGCAAGATATAGAAGAACTCCCCCTGAAGATGTGCATAGTGAGGAATTTTGCTTTTGAGGCAATGCACATTTGAAGAGTTGAATCATGGAGATCTCCCCCTATATCTTGTAATTCATACACACATTTGACATATAATATGAAGAATTTGAAATGCATGATGAAATATGGTGCTTGACGAAATTCAGCATGCGTGCAATTACATTAATGAGAAACAAGCATGCAAAATAACGCATCAAGAGTATCAGAGCACAGTGCGTCAAAGTATCAGAGCACAGTGCATCAAAAGTATCAGAGCACCATCGGGTTTAAGATTACAACTCGATCCAATAAAAGTTTCGTAAGAACGAGTTGTAACTTATCAAAATTGCCCATATAATAGACCCGCTTGAAGACTAACTCACATTTCTCCCCCTTTGTCATCGAATGACCAAAAGGATCGAAACTGAGGACTAACGCCCCTAAAGAATTTCAAGTTGATGAAGGAGCGCCAGCGTTGTTGGGGTCGGTTGTCGAGTAGGGCCTGCCGCAGTTGTCGCCCAAGTCTTCATTTTCATCGGTGTCTCGCGATGAAGAATAGGAGCTGGCCACCAAGGAAGGAACTTTGACCTTCTTGTATTTCTTCAAGGGAGGTGCAGACCAGTCAAAGTCTTCCTTGAGACCCATTGTCTTCGATTCTTCCGCAACAGAGACATTAGAAAGAACAGCCCAAAAGCGTTTGAAGGTTTCATGGAGGTAGTAGTGGTTTTTCTTCACCGCATTGTGTGTTGAAGTCATGTTGTGAAGAATTGAACCAAACCGACGCTTGACCCATTTATGATTGCGATCAACCTTCCGATGAAGACCGAGGAGTAACTCACGATCACCATCACCCCGGTGTCGTGGCTTGAGGATTTTGCTTGGCCGAGGTATTGGCGGCGAGTCATGTGTGGCGAGTCATCATTGGTGGAGTAGGATGCAGCTTTGCGAAACTGACCATCCAATGGACGAATGCCTTCATCTATCACAGCAGTAGCCTTGCCCTTGTCATCAGCTGAGGAAAATGTCCGTTTGAGGACTTCAATTGGAGGCAAGTAGCTGCAGTGATTCAGAGTATCAGCCTTGTAATTGAGGGAAGACCTTGTCCTGATGAACCTCATAATCCATGGTGCATAAGGCTTCAGCTCAAAAGGTGACATAGCAATGTTTGTGAGAGTCCTCATGAAGAAATCATGGAAGTTGACGGGAACGCCATGAATGATATTGAAAAACATATTCTTCATGATGCCAATGACTTCTTCATCATTTGAGTAGTGGCCTTTGATAGGACTCATTGTCTTCGTCAGAATCCGATAGACAGTCCGAGGCACATATAGTAATTCCTTGACGAGGAATTTGGTTCGAGGTGCCTGTCCTGGCTTCAAAAGCTTCATCAGTACTTGCATGTAGTGATTTGAAAGCTCAGGTTCATTGTAGATACAACGAGTGCCATCAAGGGGAGGACTGAGTGGTAGGGCACGAAGCAATTCAGTTGCTGGTGCCTTGTAGTGAGTGTTTTCAGACATCCAGTCCAACACCCATGAGTTCACATCTTCAGCGTCACCGGTGATGTGCAGCGTTGCATAGAATTGAAGAATGAGTTCTTCATTCCAATCACAGATGTCGCAGCAGAAATTCAAAGTCCCGCATCCAAGAACACCGAGGACTGGTTCAAGCTCCGGCAGAGATTCCATGTCCACATGAGGAATATGTGCATGATCGAAGACTTTGTCTTTGTTGAAGAGCACCGAGGAATAGAAGTTGGCTTGACTAGCAGTCCAAAAACGCCTCTTCCTTATGCTAGCAGAGTCGTATGGGTTGTAATCCGAAGAACACGTGCTCGCCAAAGAAGTCTTCACCTTGAACTTTTGCTTTGTTGAGAATGGTTCTTTGGCTTTGGCAAAGGAGTGTCGATGAGTTGCATCACGACCTCCGAATCGCAATCTCAGGTTCTTCAGCCGAGGAATTTCTAGTTCTCTACATGTGCAGTCGAGGATCAGCAGAGAAGAGTTCATCAGCTAGTGGCTGGAATTTCTTCATGTATGATGAAGTGGGATGAGTTTCTTCAGCCCATTTGAACTGTTGGAGCAGGGACCGAGGAATCTGTTGGATTGGGGTGAAGTGGAGAATTTGGATGCCGACTTTCCCAAAAGTCATCGCTCATCACCGGCGTTGTGCTTCCTATATCCACATCTTCTTCAATTTCTCAACACCAGCCTCTTCACCGTGAACCGAGGCATAGGCGAGGAAATGATTGGGGTTGAAGGATAACTTCCACTTCAATTTCTTCATCAATCTGCTCGACGAAAGCAGCAGAATGATTTTCTTCATCGATCCGCTTGGGATCTCATAATCTTCACCAAAAGGAACAAGGTCCTTTGATGGAATTGAGGAAATTGGAACAGCATCAATAGGATTTTCAAACGAATCGGTCATTGGCTTCATTTTCTTCGCGGTCAAGAATTTGACGAATCGATGCTTTCCGCTTCTTCACCGCAGCTCGCTCTGCAGCCTTGGTCTTCTTCACATCGATGCGATGGAAGAATTGGAGTTGGTGTTGGCGCAGGAGGAGCCGAGGAATCTGGTTGATTTTCCTCAGCGCAATCGATGCAGCTTGCCCGACTTGTTCAGCTTTCTTCAGCGCACCACTAGTGGATGCCCCGCAATTTCTTCAAATGGTGGAATGGAGTCATCAGCCCCGAACTGGCATTGTCTTCAAAGAGCTGAACTTCATCGGTGGTCTTGGCATGTTCTTCACCGGCTGAGCAGAGGCTCCACCGAGGAATTTCTTGTTGCGTTGGGGCTGCAACGCTTGAGAATTTCTTCGCCGATTGACAAATCTGACTTTGGCTCCTGCCAATCAGCATAATATGAGTCAAATTTGTCGCCGAGGGTTTTGATGTCACCGCATCTTGATAAGTTCTTCGCTTGTCATCTTGACAACATTTTTCTTCAGCAGCTTCTCTTTTCAGATCTGCGATTTCTTGATCTCTCCGTCAGATCAAATTTCCATTTCTCCTCTTGGATGAAATGAGTCAGATGTGATTTTGGCCGTGTCAACTTGAAGTCGAGCATAGGAGTGTTTGGGTCCTTGTGCCAGAGATCAATGTAGTCTAGGATCGCTCTTGGATCCAACAGCAGTGGCACAGGTGTGCCTTTGGCTCTAGCGGCTGAGGGAGTCCTGGACTAGGGGGTGTCTGGATAGCCGGACTATCGTCACGGCCGGACTCCAAGACTATGAAGATACAAGATTGAAGACTTCGTCCCATGTCCGGATGGGACTTTCCTTGGCGTGGAAGGCAAGCTTGGCGATACGGATATGTAGATCTCCTACCATTGTAACCGACTCCGTGTAACCCTAACCTATCCGGTGTCTATATAAACCGGAGGGTTTTAGTCCGTAGGACACAACAACAATCATACCATAGGCTAGCTTCTAGGGTTTAGCCTCCTTGATCTCGTGGTAGATCTACTCTTGTACTACCCATATCATCAATATTAATCAAGCAGGAGTAGGGTGTTACCTCCATCGAGAGGGCCGAACACAGGTAAAACATTGTGTCCCTTGTCTCCTGTTACCATCCTCCTAGACGCACAGTTCGGGACCCCCTACCCGAGATCCGCCGGTTTTGACACCGACATTGGTGCTTTCATTGAGAGTTCCGCTGTGCCGTCGCCATCAGGTAGGATGCCTCATCTCGTCTTTAAAGACGACACCATCGCCAAAGAAGCCTTGGCCACTGGTCAGACTCTTCGGCTAGGCGGTTTTCTCATGACCGCTAGTTCGGCCGCCGCGCCGACGATGACCTCTCGAGTCATCGAAACCAATCTCCATGTTGGTTCGGAACTTGCCGAACAGTTAGATCCGATCGAGCTCTCCTCCATAAACGATCTCTTGATCGCGCCGCCTCGAGTCGCCATGATTACGACCGATCGGGCCTAAAACCGATCTGAGAGAGATCAACTCTCCCCAGGCTACCCATCATGTTGCTGTGATAGAGGAGCAATGCGGCGATTCTTCTTCTATCTTAAGGACTAGCTACGTCCGTATTCCCGATCCCTCCATGCCGAATTCCCGCGGAGGGACGGATGTCGATCAAGCCCTGAACTTAAAGTCAGGCGGCGGGTCGGACTCATTGGATAGCACTAAAAAAATCCAAACTTCCGAGTTCGGAAACTTCTCGGCCCTTGAGTCCTAAATCGGACAGGGTTCCGGATTTAGTGCCACCCACCCACCCAAACATGAGCGATCTCTCTCGAATTCGGCAAGAGCCCGCTGAAACAAAGACATCATTATCGGGCGATTCTCCCGGTTTTCAACAGATAAAGGATCGCCGAGAGGAGGAGCAATCCCAAATTTCTGCAATAATTGCACGGACAAGGAATCTTAAACGCCAAAAGTCGTCACAAATTACACGCTTTGCTGACTTGGTGACCATAGTACAAAAGTACTGTGCGATGGAGAGCGCCTGGACAACCGAAAGTAAATTTTGGGATAATCCGGCCCCGAACACATCCCTAGTCCGGAACAAAAGGGTGCATCATTATCAAGCACCGGGTTGAATACCAAAAACCAAAACCCCTAAAGGGTACGGAACCGCATCGAGGGTTGGCTAAATGGACCCCGCAAAATTCATAGCACGTAGGGCGCCATCGCAACTCATAGCCTTCGAGCATGTTGGATACTACGGTGGCCAAAAGTGGCGAAGAGCTTCTAGCTCCGCATCCCAGCCCAAAGAACACCAAGACGGTGTTAATAGTCTTCGAGACTTTCGTGATCAAATAACATGCTAAAATGAACACTCCGCAACCTTGCCAAGTCTACCAAGTAGCAACAATAAATCCATGGAGTGACACGACTATTACCTTTAATGCCAAGGATTTAACCTAAATTCGAACTGCCCGGCACCAACCGCATTGGTCCTCAATCCGATAGTGGACGACTTTCGCTTTACTAAGGTACTCATGGATGGCGGCAGCGACTAAACCTCATCTATGAGGAAACCCTCCAAAATGGAAATAGACTCGAACCGATTGAGCGAAGCAAAGACAACCTTTAGAGGAATAATCCCCAGCCAGAAGCATGCTGCACAGAAAAAATTACATCGGACGAGTGTTCGCTCGCCGGACAATTACAGGTCCGAGGAGGTCACCTTTCAAGTGGCCCTGCTCAACAGCGGATACCATGCTTTATTAGGACGAGAGGCATTCACAATTTTTCAAGCTATACCCCATTACGGGTACATGAAGCTTAAATGACCGACCTAACGGAATCATCACTCGCTAGTGATCCGAACATAGCACTCGCTACCGAAAACAAGACAGCCGCACTAGCCCTCAAGGCACTATTCAAGCCCTAGCAGTCGAAGAACTCACCGCGATGCGCCCACGGTGAATAGGGACGATATGATACTTGATAAAAGATCCAAGTCCACCTCTTTTAAACCAGCGGATGAAATAGTCAAATTCCAAGTCCACCCAACGGACCACGCAAAGACGGCCTCCATTGGGGCACAATTAAACCCTCGATGTAGACGCCAGACTACGAGAATTTCTACAAGAAAATCGACATCTTTGCTCGGCACCCTTCGAGACATGCCAGAATCCCACGCCACCGGCCGAGCACAGCCTAAATATCCTAAAAGTATTCAAGCCACCAAACAGGCTCTTCGGCGCTTTTCTCGAACCCAAGAGATGTGCCATGGGAGAGGAGCTAGCCAAACTTTTGGAAGCCGGATTCATCGAGATATAAAACATCCGGATTGGCTAGCAAACCTGGTGATGCTACCAAAGAAGGATAAATCCTCGCGCCTATGTGTTGATTTCAAAGACCTTAATAAGGCTTGCCCAAAGGATCCCTTCCCTCCCTCGAATTGATCAAATCATTGACGCTACAGCAGGACACGACTCATTGTGCTTCCTCGACGCAGATCTCGCTACCACCAAATCAAGATGGCGGAGCTAGACCAAGCTGCAACAACATTCATCACTCCATACGGCCCGCTCGCTTCAAGACAATGCCCTTTGGGCTCAAAAACGCCAAAGCAACATATCAGCGCATGATTCGTATATGTCCGCAAACCAGATCGGCAAAATGGTGGAAGCATATGTAGATGACGTGGTCGCCAAAACCAAGCACGCCGAAACTCTAGTAGACGACTTGAGGCTCACATTCGACAATCTTCAAAATATGACATCAAGCTCAATCCGAAAAATGCGCTCTTGGCGTTCCACCGGAAAGCTCCTGGGCTTCATCGTGTCCGTAGAGGAATTGAAGCAAACCCAGCCAAAATCCGAGCTCTGTCACAATTGATATTCCAAAAGACCTCAAACAAATACAAAATTGATGGGATGCGAGGCGGCTCTAAGCCGCTTTATTTCCCGATTGGGGAAAAAGCGTTACCTTTTACCGCCTCCTCGCCGCACCAACACTTCGAGGGATTTGATGCCGCCACGACCGACTCAAGAAATAAAGGCCATTTTGGCAACAACCGTCCTGGCCGCGCCCAATGTGGGCGTAAATAATGCTATTATATATCGCCGCAACACATCAAGTTGTCGCGCGGTGCTCGTTGTCGAATGAGAACGGACGACACCGTTCCCTGCTCAAAACCGTTTATTATGTGTCCACCGTCCTAACTCCATGCAAGTCCCGGTACCCACACTATCAAAAGATAGCATACGCGGTGTTCATGGCATCCCGGAAGCTGCGACACTACTTTCAAGAGTGTTCGATAACGATAGCCTCTGAAGTACCTCTTAATGACATTATAAACAACCGCGACGCGACGGGCCAGATTGCTAAATGGGCCATAGAGCTGCTTCCATTCGACATAACCTACAAGCCACGACGAGCTATCAAGTCGCAGGTTTTGGCCGACTTCGTGGCCGAATGGACTGAAGCCGAACTCCCTAAAGAGTACGGTGCATACTCCAATTGGATTATGCACTTTGACGGCTCCAAAATGTTGGCCGGCCTGGGGGCTGGCGTCATCCTGACGTCCCCAACCGGGGACACAGTCCAATACGTACTTCAAATAATGTATACGGACTCCAACAATGCAGCCGAATATGAGGCCCTTCTGCACGGCCTCCGGATGGCAGTCTCCATGGGCATTCAACGCCTAGAGGTGCGCGGGGATTCGAACCTCGCAATATCTCAAATAAACGGGGACTTTGATGCCAAAGATCCGAAAATGGCAGCATACCGCAATGCGGTCCTAAAAATGTCAGCACGGTTCGAAGGGCTCGAATTTCATCATATAGCCCGGGATAACAACCAGGCGGCGGATATATTGGCTCGCATTGGTGCAAAACGCGATGTCGTCCCACCCAATATCTTTTTGGAACGGCTGTTCAAGCCATCCGTACTATGGGAAGGGAGTCCGCAATATCAATCCGACCCAACCGCACCGCCTCGATGCCAACACTCGACGTAATCGAGGCTCTCCCCGAGATAACACCCTCTGCTCACGAAATAATGGCGGTTATGGCCTCGTGGACGGAACCATTCCTAGCCTACCTTACTAGGCAGGAACTCCCCATAAGACCAAAATGAGGCTCGCTGCATAGTACGGCGCTCTAAAGCCTATAAAGTCCATGAGGGAGAGCTTTATAAGAAAAGCACTACCGAGTCCTTCAAAGGTATATCTCCAAGAGGAAGGGCGAAACCTCCCGGCTGAAATTCATGCCGGACGGGTGGGCACCACACGCAGCCTGGGCCTTGTAGGCAAGGCCTTCGCGACATGATTTTATTGGCCGACGGCTCGCAGATGCGCAGACTTAGTCCAATGATGCGTCGGTTGCCAGCTTTTTGCTAACCAAAGCCACATGCCACCCACCGCCCTTAAAACTATACCCATTACCCGGCCGTCGCGGTGCAGGGCTTGACATGGTTGGACCCCTCAAGGGAGGAACCCACAAGCAAAAATACCTATTGGTCATG
Organism: Aegilops longissima; assembly: GCA_021605205.1. Lineage (NCBI taxonomy): Eukaryota > Viridiplantae > Streptophyta > Magnoliopsida > Poales > Poaceae > Aegilops > Aegilops longissima. The sequence continues at coordinate 538,721,625 of CM038678.1, forward strand.
GTGGACAAATTCACCAAATGGATAGAGGCCAAGCTCGTTAAACGGCCGAATCCGGACCAGTGATAGACTTCATATCGGGGTAGTGCACCGTTACGGTGTCCCCACAAGATCATCATCGATAATGGCACCAACTTCACGGCCGATGAGGTCAAATTATGGTGCAAAAACATGGGCATCAAGCTCGACACGCCTCGCCTATCACCCTCAAACCAACGGCCAAGTCGAAGGGCAAATGGTCCGATCATGAGCGGCATTAAACCCGCACTAGTGCGGTCCTCAAGAATCTAACACGACCGGGTCGAGGAGCTCGACCAGACTGGGGCTGCGGACCACGCCGAATCGACTACCGGATTCACACCATTCTTCATGGTGTACGGCGCAGAGGCAGTCTTGCCTGCGACATAATACATGACTCACCTCGCGTGCGCATGTACGAAGAAAGAGAAGCCGAGCTCGATCGGCGGGACAGTTTGATGCATTGGAGGAGGAGCGCGACGTGGCAAAAGCTCGCTCCGCATTTTATCAACAGCAGCTCAAAGATATCAAAGCAGGAAGTGCGGGCCAAAGCTTATAACGCTGGCGAACTAGTTCTACGCCGCGAAAAGAAAAAGGACAAACTCAAGCCCAAATGGGAAGGTCCTTCATCATTGACCAGGTCCTGACCGGCGGAGCATACCGTCTGCAAACGATCGGATAACCGACTCGAGCCGAACCCATGGAACACAGCCCGCCTCACGAAGATTCTACGCCTAAGTGCCGGACTCCAAGTTCGTCTCCTTCCTCCGTCCGCATTCTTTATTTTTGCTTTTGTGCTGTCCTTTATTTCTCTCCTTCCTCCTTCTTCTTCTTGTAGCCTCTAGAGGCTCGTTCGCGCTTTTTCCGCACACACTTGATGCGCTGTCCGCGCTCATTATACCTGGGGGCTTCTTTAACATAAGCTCACTTATACGGGCTTCATGCCCAACACATGCGTTAAGCTTCCGCATGTACCTTTTATTCACCATTATATGCATCGATATGACTTAAGTTTTGGCCAAGCTGGGTTGCCTGGCTCCTGTGCTTACCCCTACGTTCCCGATTGTTCGGCTAGGTGGTAAAGGAGCACCTCTCGCGATTGTTACCGCTGGTCACCGGATGTGTACCTCAGATTGGGTGAAGCCGAAAGCTAGCGTTTTAAGGGAATATTCGGTCGGTGAACTGAAAGATGATTTTAAACTATTTACCCATCTGCCCCAGATGATTATCTCGCTTTCATAGCAGCTTTGACATGCACTTTAGGGCATGCACCCCAGCCGAAAGGAACCCTTAACGGAACTATTCTCCCGGAAGATGTTTCTTACTACCCATGTAATATAACATAACTAGTTGGGCACTTGTCTCGATACAGCAACAATGACCCCTCGCCTTGTCTCCATGCATACCACGGTTCTTATATAACCACGAAGGTATTCGACACACTCGGACTATTGGGTCCGGAGGTCGGGCAAAAAGGTCCGCTATGACAAACGATCTACAATCCCGCTAGAAGACATTCTTTCATGTCATATTTTTACATAGTCAACTCGACTCATTGTATTCCTCCTCAATGCCATCTAATAGGCTATCTAATTTACAATCTTGCTTGGGAATACTTGGCGGCCAATTCTACTTGGCCGTACACTAAACTTACAGGATCTCCATCCCATCCGCCCCACAGTCCGACTCGCCATGTGGTTTGGGTCACAACCGTGTACCGTGCATCTTTACCATGGCCCGAGCCTCCTGGCGCTTTGACGGCAAAGCTGATACCTTCCATAGCCGAAGCGCCGCCGTGCTCCTTGAAGCCGCTCGCCAGCTCCCCAATGCCTTGGGCGGGGAGATAGATGGCCACAAGGCTGGCCGATGCCTTTCATCACCGGCCGGACTCGTTAGTGCAGTGACGCAATTCGGGAAGAAGATCACCCGAAGCTTGGGCATCTCCTCCTCGGACGACCGGTGAGCAAACCTACATACATGTTTATGTTAGTGGCCTTCCTCGCGAACTCTTTTCAAAGTTCGCTCAAGCACTTATCGAAAATGCCGCGACGAAGCCGCCGATTCTCCTTTACGGAGTCGGACAACCGGAGCACGAACGCCCTTTAGTTCTTCACCCAGCTTGGTGTTGGCGCTTGGAGGTTATTCTTCTCCTTCCGCACCACGGTAAGCACGCCTCGCCGCCTTTAGCTGGCGCAAAAAGCTGTTGCTTGTCCGATCCAAATCCGCGCCATCTGCAATGTTTTGTCGATTTACACACTCGCCGCACTTTATAAACTATTTATCTTTTAACGCATATATTACCGAGAGGGGGTCTCTGGCTCCCCTCAGAAGCGGCTAGCGCGGCCTCAAGTTGGGCCTTGCACTCTTCAAGCTCCCGGGACAATCGGGTATTCTTCTCTCAGAAGATCCTGCATAACAAATGATCCTTAAATCAGTTATTCTAACTATTCTAAGTCTCGGGCCTCTTGGCATATATAATCACAAATTATCTTACCAGTATGTCCTTTACATACTTGCTCCGTGGCTCGCTAGACCATCTTGAGCGGCACGGAGGTGCGATCTCCGAATCAAAGGCATTCAAGGCCTCTTGGGAGAAACATGCGTCCACGAAGAACTGTCTGGCGACGCATGTGATTCAAGGCGCTCTCCACCTCGGAGTTGGTGGCGGACAACCTGTCGGCATCCTCTGTCGAAGGAGCATCCGACGCATGTCTCGTGCTCGCCTCAGCCTCCGGACCCGGCTTTGAAGCTTGGCCGGCGAAGGTTCGATTGGCAACCTGTCCGGACTTAGTCGGGCGAGCGCTCTTTTTCCTGAAAAGAGCATCAGCGTTAGTACGCCTTCCGAGAATCAATCTCGAGTATGGTGACACGAGAAAGTCTTTAGTCAAAGTCTTCAAACACAGATATGAACGACCACTAACACAAAGAATGAGGAAATTGAAAGGGTTGAGAAAATAGAACCAGTTAGGTTGGTGAAGACAATGATTTGGTAGACCAGTTCCAACTATCGTCTCTGGCTTGTACGTCTGGTTGAGCGGCTGAGTATTTAAACTCGAGGACACACAGCCCTGACACCTAGTCGCTGAGCACGCAGCTCAGACACCAAGTCCTCACCAGATTCTCCTTGAACTAAGGTCACATGCATTCAATCACTGTGGTAAGTCTTCAGCTTCCAAACCTTCACAGACTTGGTCACTCGCGATCCACACCTCCTCGATGCTCTAGACCATGACGCCTAACCGCTTGGAAGAAGCACGCCTTCAAAGGTAAAAGCATCGATCCACGCGATCAATCTCTTCAAAGGATGCTCAATCACTTTGGGTTTAGGGTTGGTTTTGGGTTTTTCTCACCATGATTTTCGCCAAAGTCCTTGAGGATGGGTTGCTCCCAAATGACAAGTGTCAAGTTTTCGAGCAGCCAACCAGCTAGTGGTTAGGGGGGCTATTTATAGCCTAGGAGCAGCCCGACATGATAAGACATAAATGCCTTCAATGATAATGCACTGCTAGGTGGATAAGATATTTTGGGACAGCATGCCAAGAAGCAAGAATGGTCGGAAATTTGAATCTCAAATTCCTCGTACATTATGTTCTCATCTGTAGGCAATCCGTGATCAAGAATTCCTAACTCCTCGTCAATAAATTCTCAATACTGTAAGAACTCTCGCTTCACATCAAGAAATTGACTGAATCTGTATGAGATTTCCAAAGGCTTCACTCAAGGGATTGGTAGGTGTAGGATTTTGAGTTGAGCATCACATGGAAATTTTTCCTTAGTATTTCTCTAATTCCCTTTAATAAGAGACGGTGTTTCCTATGACTCAAGAAAGAGAAAAGGAAACTACGAAACAAAAGTCTTCACGCTTCATGTTCCTCAAATGAATATCAAGTCTTCATGGTCACACCAAATTTTCACTTTCAAAGTCTTCTTAAAGTCTTCGAATATCAAAGTCTTCAATGAAGAACTTCATTTTTAGGGTCGACTTTCTCAGAATATCAAACTCCTCATAGACTTATAGACTCGTGTACACTCATAAACACATTAGTTCTTAACCTATAAGTCTTCAATACACCAAAATCACTAAGGCACTAGATGCACTTACAACACACCACATGATTACTATAGAGATAGATATGAACTATGTACTACATGAACTCAATTCTATTTTTGAATACACTTGATGTTGATTCCAAATAATAGTACATTTGATGTACTAACTATATATTCATAATCTAAACCATGTTCCATACGCACACCGTTTATCACACAAAGTATAGTGCCCCGCCTCTACATTATGACAAGTATTTAGACTTGAGTTGCAAAAGCCACACATTAGCCCAAATTATAATCAATGTTCTACATTATGATATCTTCTTCAAGTATCTGTGATCCACTTTTTATAATGAATTATGATCTTTGTTCGCCTTTTTACACCTTCACGATCTTCTATTTGTAGCTAGCTAGCTAACTTTCTATCGTGCATGCACACGCCCCCCCTCACACACCCTTAGCGCCCCTCCATCACGCACGCTCATTATTTCTCTTTAGGTCGTCCACCAGCTGTGTGTAGGCCCCTGCCTTCTTCTTTCTGCACACACGGTCGATATACCTCTCTAGCCAAGTGTGCCTACAACAAACACATATATACTTCTTCTCTTCTCACCGCCATGCCCCCATATGTCCAATACGATTCCACGCAGTGCACACTCCCTTTCTTTCATTAATCACATGCTCGCACACTCTCCCTCGACATGGTAGGCCTCTCGCACCACCTCCTAGCCACACCCTCTCCCCCCCGCCTCTCCGGACCTTATTTGCTTCTAACACATGCGCGCAGTATATGAACTGATCTCCCTACATATAGCCAGGTCGACTATAATTGCTTTCACCAAGCACCAATACACTTACCTCGCTAGTTATGTCTCCTTTCTCGGACACACGACGGTTGATCTTCCTATGTAGTTATTACGCATGCTTACCACAACCATATCTTCTCCTCATCATCCTTGAATACCTCCCCACCTGCCTCTCACACGACGCGTGCATAGACAAACGTACATCCCCGCCCTCTATTATTGCACTCATACCCCTCTGCTTGTCTAGCGTGCCTCCCACCATTTGTGAGACGCCACTCCACCACCAACCCTCCGACGCCTACCTTTGTCTTTTCCCAACCTTATTCCTCTCACACATATCCATGGATGTCGATCGACCCCTCAATACATAGCTAGTATCTCTCCTTCCCCACACATATAAGTCCATCGTCTTACCCCCCCCCACACACACCGATAGTCTAACGCTGTGTAGGTAGTATCCATGCCACGGAGAAGAACTGCACTCTGCCCTCTCAAATTCCAGAGGCCCAGCCACCAAGATCTTTGACGTGGCAAACACAAATTGATGGCACTCTTTATCGATCGCAAGATCCACACACTTCATCCCTGTTTTCAATTCTATCGATATCTCACGCCCATGACTCCATTTCACACACATTGCATATGTTACATTTTTCTCGATTGAGATATCATCAACACATTGCCTCTGTTTTTCAGAAACCATCTCTCTCACACCCACCCACGACGCATACCGCACCTAAAGAAGAAGTGCACGCAGGACGACGACTCACGCCTCGCTCCGCCACACCGCTGGTACACGGTGGAGTTCGCTTCGTATGGAAAGGCAGCCCACGTGATAATTTGATGCGTAGCGTTGTTTACTCGGGAGGGTCGGCCACCGCCTAGAATATAAAACGATTGCCGGGGAAAATGGAAAATGGGTTTGTCTTCGTGAGTCTCGCCACACCATCTCACACAGGCGCCGCGCCTCTCTCAGCGTTGGTCGTGATCCGCCGCATCCCGCCCTCCGGCCGGAAAGGGAGGATGCATCGCTCTCCGCTCGACGGCGTTGAGGCAGATCGTCCCGATCTGCGGTACCCGCCATTCTCTCCGACCAAGCTCCGCGTAGGGCCTTCGCCACTTGCGCCAAGGTATGGGCAGATCCCGCCGCGGCGCCTCCTAGTAACATCCCGACGACCCTCGTGTACACTTCCTCCGCCTTGCTCCACTGCCCATCTTCCCACGCTTTGGATCTTCTTTAGTTGTTTGCTTAAATCGATCTCGCCGGGCGATTTTCCATCTTGCAATCTCGCCTCAAACCATTTTTGATAAACCACCATGTGCTATCTTTCCTTTTTACATGGAACATGCTTTTTTTGTCGTATGTCTTCAACTGTGTTATGGGCAGTAATTGTTTCCTTTCGACCTCCTTTTGCAAACAGGGCTATATTCAATTGTTATTATGATTTTTTGGTGAACTACACAAATCACTTTTCGAAGAGTGTTTTGCAGTTCCGCCAAAATGTCACACGGGCAACGCTTTTACATTTCTGTGGGACTGCGGAAAGGGAGATTGGTTTTGCTATCCTCCTCATCCAACTCCGTGCCTAATCTTCTCCAACAAGAAGTTAGTCCTAAAGAGAGATCGTAGAGGTGATCGGCTTCTATTTATGTGTGTTATGTTTCATCATCTAGTTCCACTATTATTGTAATCACAATCGACCGGATATCTTTGCAAACAGGATGGTCCACCGATTTTAGTGGAGCTGCACAAAATGATCGGATTGTGGTGTCCTTCATACACCTCTTTTTGGCTACAGAGCTGGGTGAAACTAGCCAAGCAATGAACACCGTGCCAAGGAAATGGAGCCATGCCTACGAACAACATCGATCAATTATATTTTTTCTTTATTTGTACACCTTCTCACAACTTTGTCTTCGCCATATGTGAATATATGCGCGATCTGCGAACCATTGAGATGCATTAGCCATGGTAGTTTCATTTGTATTTGATGGAATGTTATAACGAGATAATCTCGAGGCAAGACACATGAATCCTAAGTTGAAACCTTTTTTCCCGGGAACCGAGTTGAAACCTTCATAGCATCACAAAGACAATTTCATCAAAATTATGCACATATAAACAAACTGAAGGATTGATAGCAATGCTGAAACAATTCAACTGCTTCACGACATGTTGGACATCCTTCATCCGCTCCACCGCCATGCAGCAATATTGAGTGCACAACACAACTTCAGGAAAGATTCACCGGTCATAGCCGCAGTAGTAATGACTAGTGAGCAGTCAAATCACAGAGCCCCACCTTCGCCACAAGAAGTTGCTCGACGAAGCAACCATCATTTCTCCGTTCCTTGAACTACTGGTACTCCCATATTCCCACAAGAATAAGTTGCTCGGCGAATCAACCATCACTATATCCGCCACGGTGATGACCATGGAGCTATCCATTCAGATTGCATGTTAAAAAATAAAGGTCGATAACTAATGCGCAAACTTAAAAAACTAATCGCGCACCTCGGGCCAACGCGCTAGATCGGATTTTGCACGAGAAATTACACACCATGTTTCGTTGACATGTGGTCCCGCTCCAACATATAGTGAGACGACGAGTAGTAGGAGTATTTCCGAACCGACGCGGTAGGCCGGGCCCGTGAACTGTGGCAAATTGGCAACCGCCCACCGACTTCTTTCCTCTTGATTTGGAATCTGTCGACGCCTTCCTCTCCTCCTCCATTTTCCTTCAGCCCTTCACCCTTTCTTCGCCATTGTTCGATCGTCTTCTCCATGGAGGGAACAGACGGAACGAATTTTTATTCTTGCCCGATCTGAAAGATGACGTGGTGGAGGAACTCATTGATCGCGCGACGTCATCACCTGGCTAGCATGGCAGGTTCGCTAGCCCATTCTTGACTCAACTAATAACATCATTACAAGGAACCCAAGAGTCAAGGAGCGGTTTGATCTCCCCTATCTTCTTCGCCGGACTCGATGACCGGCGCCGCATGACCGAGGCCTCGCGACCGCAAGTTGATGCTTTTGATAATGATATGATGTTAAGATGCCATCGCTTGAGGGCAAGGCTTGGGCAGGCGCAAATGGAGATTGGGTTGTTTACATTGGGTCCAACTGCGTGGGAACTTGTGAATGTACACTCGTGACGGGTTCCACTTCCAAAAATCTCAGCAGACCGCCTGGAGGTTGAGCACACCGGTATTGTACGACGCTCAAATACAATCATGGTGACTGCTTCACGGAAGATAGCAATTTCTAGTTCCCACCGCTCTGGAATTACAACAACTATGAAGTTGTTGCTATCTTCGACAAGCTTGTTGCCGCTGTTGCTGGTTTGACTCGATGGACATTGCTCAAAAATCAGTTTCTCGTACACGCATGAGTACCGTGATGCAATTCAATACGAGGGCCTGTGTTTGCTGCCACCACTGTGGGATGTTTTTGCATGGAATCGTTATGATTTCGCACGCTTGTCTTCCATCGTAATTATAATTGTTTCATCCACATGCATGCGGTTAGCAAGTTTCCTTTACTAATTAACCTTCTTCTTGTGTTTCCAAGGTCCTGTGAACATTCCACCACCTATACTTGAAGATTTTATAACCAAGGGGAGATGTGATGGTGATGATGACCACGAGCATGAGGACGATACCTTATATACTCTATACCGCAACTAATCCGATGGATCACCCTTCTCGTGTATACAGCCCATCGATGATGTTACTTCTAGGAAGCAGGTGTAGTCTCCCATGGTCGTCTCCGACCTATTCGAACACCCGTTGCATGGTATTCGGGATGGATACTAGTGTTCTAGCGCCAACACCTTCTCCCCGGTACGAATTGATAGTCTTGGAGAAAACTCTCTTCCTTGGACAAACTATCCGATGATGGTGAAAGGCATCCAATGCTGACAAAACGTTACTAGCACCATTTATGAGAAGCAATCGTGTCTATACCCGGACATTAGCATGGTTCTCACCGGTATCGATATAGTAGGCCGCTTTAGCCCGGATGATCACCGCATTGGTCTCGAGATCGACAATAGATGCCCGTCCGGCAGAATCACTTGTGGTTCAAAGTGCGCTTCCAACGCCGAGAATGGTTGAGTTGAAGTTCATTTCATTGCTTGTTATTTGTTGTGTGGTGAAAACTTTAGTGTTTATAATGTATCCTCGTTGTCGATGTGGGTTGATGACCTGTTGTATGTAATAAAATGATATGCCTGTAATAAACTTACTAAATTTATGAATGGCTTTCAGTTGCTTCTGTGAGTGAGTAGCATTTATAGGCAAAAAATATTTTCCTAATACATAATTGTACGGCATTGCAATAGGTTATCGGATGAGGCCAATCAACAATAGTAGTACACTATTTGTACTAGCTTCACATGCTTCAAGCAAGGCTGCATGGGTGTTTTACTGTAGCCATATTGTACTATGTAACCAGCACCTCAATCCTCGATACTAGTAGTACTATATAGTAAGTAGTAGGAGTAGTAGGGTGGCACGGGCCAAAATAAGCATTCACGCCTGGAGTACGACACACGCCACCAAAGACGACTTCCATCTCGACACCATATTTCTTAGAGTCCGTATAGAGCAATCTCTTCAACCTCATTGTTTCTCTAACTCAACCATCACGCGGTGGGCGAGGTGAGGTTTGCCGATAGTCGTTTCTCAACTGCGGTCCCACTTGTAAGGCCAACTCCAACGCCTATCAATATATGGATGTACTCTTCTTCCCAATACAAAACTTGCATCCATTCTACTCCCTCCGTTGCAATAATACATGCCTCTAGTCAAAATATATGTATCTAGACATGTTTTGATATAGGTACATCCATTTTTGGACAAATGGAAGTCAAGTATTTTGGAACGGAGGGAGTACACAATAATTTTTTAAGTTAGCACAACTAGTCTAATCCGAGCACAACCAAGATTTGGTCGGGTTCTTCCTCCTTTGCCACACGGGACATCCAGATCCGTGTCGTGTCATGAAAGAAAATAGAGTGGCGGGGCTAGCCATGAGATGCATCTTGGGTTAAACTGTAAATAGAATCTTACTACTCTTGAGTAACTCCAAAAGCGGCCACCAAGATCTTTCTGGATTTTTTCATCACCAAAGACGAGGTGAAATATGTGCAGGTTCAGAGGTCCTCTTGCTGCTTAACCGACATGTGGGCCGCATGTGAGCAAATAGACGATGGGCTCCCAGGCCCGCCAGCTGGCTGAGAAGAGAGATAGAGGAGGGCTGAGCACGGACTGCAGGAAATTTGTTCTACGTAACCAGCACCTTGATATTCGTGTGTTGTTTCTAGAATAAAAAAGGAGGTACCTACTTATGTTACTCCCACTATGTCTAGCCTAAGGTTAGTAGGTGACCTTGCGCTTGGTTTCTTGCTTCTTCCGAAGTCGATGGTCTAAAGAGTGCTTCCGCAACTGACACCAAATGAATCGCTGCACGCCCACCGCTGTAAGCAAAAGTTTCTCCGGTATAAGAGCCATCACAAGACGCGTATGTAGGGAGAAGGCGAATCAAGCTTCTCATCGTTTCCAAGAAGTTGACGACACATCAAAGTTATTTACTAGTAGTAATGCACTCTCTCCAAAAAGGGCTGACCATGTCATTGCTACCACCCGCTTCACCGTTGAGTACATGCACTATTCATGCCATTCACGTACACGAGAGAGAAAAAATATTGCGAGGTGCCATCGGTGCACGACTCACTTACGGAAAAGGGTTTCCGCCTCCCAGACGACTCACTTACGCACGCTTATCCGATTATCTCCATTTTCTTGCATGACACGTAACCTTGATACTAGATGACTCGTGTTGGGAAAAGGATGAACAAAGCTCACGTAAAAGAAAAGAGTTGAAGAGCATAGATTCCCGGACGACCGAGGAGGAGCAAGGAACTCATGTGGAGCGTCTGCAAGGAACCTTGCGCTTTTCCCTGTTTTTGCGCCTCGCCCACCTATAAACAACTAAAAGAACATGAACTTTTCGCTAACCACTATAAACGTACATCGATGCTAAGTTACACGCCATGGAGGCCCGAGATGCACCTATCGCGCTAACGAGCCTCGCTTATGGCCTGGCCGACGACGCTTACGGAGAATGGCTCGACCGAGTTGCCGAGCCTGGCCACGTGAGGCGCACCCCACGCCGTCTGGCCTTGTCAAGACTGCACTACCGCTGCTGGCGATGAAGCTCCCGGCGCCCCCAGCCGCCTCAAGACGTGCCTCTGCTCAAGGCTGCTGGGCCCCGTGGCGGAACCTGTCTCAGCGCCGGGCGCAGAAGAGCAGAGCTGCCAAGAAGTTCTCGCCGCAAGAAGCGCCCGAGCGCCCCCGCCCAGCACGCCAAGACCAAGGCTGCCCCTGTGCCGCCAGAAGGCCCATAAGACCAAGCTCGCCGCCCGAGGCTCCCCTGCTGCCACGCGGGCTGCCGCTTTTCACCTTCCGAAGTGCGCAGCGCTGCGGGCCCGCCAAGTTCGCCGGACCTGCCTCGCCACGACGGCACCGCCAATTTTACGGAGTTCCTCCACCACGTAGCCGGCATCGAGGCTAACGGGATGAAAAGGTCATGGCGAATTGGTTTCCATGGCGCTGACGGGCCCGCACTGCCCCGACCTGGCCCTGTCGATTCTTCTGGGCCGAGATGCGCACTCCGCTCATCGCCAACTTGTACTCGACCGCCACCCGGCCATGAGCGACATACCGCATCAGCAGCAGCCTGGGGAAACCTCAGAAAGTACATCCAACGCTCAACAACGCTGCGCCTCAAGATCCAGGTAACGAGGAGGCATCTTCGCTTTCTCGGACGGGCGGCGCGACGCCAAGATGAAGGAGGAGCTATGCATGAAGATCTGCACCTCGAGCTGTTCAACTTGGCGACTAAATGCGCCAGTGGCTGAGAGGGCGCCTTCCCTCGAGCTCGCCCGCCGCGTGATCCCAAGAAAAGAAGTCCAAGGCCAAAGACGTGAAGCGCAAGGCTGCCATGCTGCAAATTAACCAGACACTAAGCTGCAGTAATCAGCCCGAGTCCTCCAAGGGCAGCCGCATCAAAGTAGCACGACCTCCACACCCACAACACCAATGAATGTCAAGAGCTCTGGGTCAGGCGGAGGGAAGGGTCGGCACGCCTCCGGAAGGCAGCGACCGCCACGGCCGAGGAGGAGGAAGGAATGTGACGCTTGAAGATCAAGGCCCTGGCCAAGTGGTGGCGCAACAACCTCGCGAGGATCACTGCAAGACTCCACTCGTGAGGGGGGCCGAGGATCAGCCTCGTGGAGGATCGCCTGCAAGGGAACGCGAGGCTCCTCTGCCGCCGCCGCCAAGGAGAATCAAGACCGCATCAGATTTAGGGGCTGGGGGTTTGTGAAGTGCGTACATCGCCGCATCTTGGGTGGAGCTCAAGCTCCTCACTCTCTCAGCCGCGATTCAAGCAGTTCCGCCTGCCGGCGAATGCAGCTCCCCAAGCTCGAGTCCAGCGCCTTCGTGGTCGGCGTGGCGCCATCACGCTCAATTCGCGGATCATCTCAAGGCGAGCCACAGCCGGAGTTCTCTCGATGCTTTTCCCCAATCATCAGCAATGTGCTAGTCACCAAGACCTCATCAACGGCGGAGAGCAGGCTCAACGCCCCGTCTGTGGAGATATCAACAATCTTCGCGCTCATAGCCAGCTTCACTAACCAAGTTTTTCCCGAGTCACCGACGGCTCCATAGTCCCGATCAAGGTCCTTTTCTGTCACCTTTCTGGCCCGCGATAACCACCACACCGAAGCTTCATCGACTTCGACGCTTACATTCTTCACAGATAACGCCATCCCTGCGTACCTAAACACATAAATCATATGGTCAGAATCCACCATGGATACAACATCCTCAAGATGCCAGAAGGCGGAGTCATCACGGTCGTGAAGAGAGAGACGAAGAAGCCCCGGAGCGAGCCTTTCAGCCGTGACGCCTGGAAGGCCTGCACCAGCAGCAGAGGCCTCCCGAGGCGCGCACCCAAGAAGAAGAAGACATCGACCGCCCGGCTCTTCAAGAGACAGCCTCAGTGGTCCGCAGACCGCCGGGGAGCCTTCCATCGCATAGGAAGGCCTCGGCCTCCTCGTGCAGGGGCTCGGGGCTCTCCCTCGAGGGCCACCGACCGCCAAGGTCTCTCGAGGTAGGCACCACGGAGGCGTGTTTCACACATTTCCGCAAGGGAGCAAGACTGTGGAGGACAGAACCTCAAGAGTTCATCAACAAGGCCATTCAGAGTTGCAGGAGTCAAGGGTCATGAGGCAGCCGCCACTCTGCTGTGGCCCCCCATCCAGCGAGGATGGTGGGTCAAGATCGACATACCAGGCTCAACCGAGCCAGATCTCAAGAGCGCCTGCCCTCGCGAGTGGGACGCTGCGAGGGTCCGCCTATAGCTACGTGGCGCATGCCTTATGGTTCTGCTAAACGCTGCTGCAAGTACTCAGCTCCTCATGAGGACCATCCCGAGGCTCAAGAGGTCGTGCACGCCACAGCCCCGGCGGAGATGGAGATGGCCCCTAGGCGAGGCAGCCAGCCCGAGCCTCCCGAGGCCCCCGGCCTGGGGCTCGTGAGGCTCGCTCCCGCAGCCCACCGAGTCTCTACATCAACAACCCTTCATCCCTAACATCACCAGTGACATCTTTAAGTTTTTTTATTTCTGCCGAGCGCCTTCAGGCTGCGATTATTCCAGGCCATGGGTCCGCCCTCGCATGTATCCTTTATTTCATGTCTTTAGCTTATCCTGGGGGGCGCCGGCTGCATCATCCCAAGCCGCCGGGCCGGCCCCAGCTGCATGTACCCTTCTTTATGCTTCCTTAAGATTATGCTCGCTCCACCATGCTCGCATTTGGTGCCTTTTCCCCGTGGCGGAATCATCGCGTTAAAGGGGGTGCTCGAGCATCGCGACTCAGGGCTCCTACTGCTCTCCGCCTCACCTCTGGTCTTGTCCATGGCATCGCACCGGCTTGCCAAATACTACCGAGACCAGCCCGAGAGCCGACCCGAGGACGAGAGTTGCTGCGTCTACTTCAGCTTATGCTGCTTAAAGGGGGGTGCCTCGAGCATCGCGACTCAGGCTCCTACCGCCTCCGCCCTCACCTCTGGTCTTGTCCATGGCATCGTGACTGGCTTGCCAACGACGGCCGAGATCAGCCCGAGAGCCGGACCAAAGACGAGCACCGCCATATCCGCCAAACTTGGTGAACACACTCAAAGATGAGGCTCCAGCCAGCGCAACCCGCCTTTGAGGTAGGGCCTCAGGAGTCCCGCTGGCTCACGGGTGCCCTAACACACCTCATGAGGCCTCTCGGCCACCAAAGCAACTAATGGCAGGACTAACAATCACGGCGAGCTCTTGTTCCTTTTGTAGAACTCGCAGTGGTACCTCCAAGGAGCACCGACCACCCTCGCCACGCAAACTTAGCCGCCAAGGCACGAGCCTCTAGCGCCGCACTGTGAAGCATTGTCCCGACCCTCAAAGATAAGTCACCTCCGGACACACTAGTCATCGCAACACCATCTCCACTCAATGCACCTGCATAGCAACGCCGCCTCCTTTCATCGAATGATGGCTGCTTGAGCGCCAAGGGGGACCCCCGAGCATCGCGACTCGAGGTTTCCACCGACCTCGGGCCGCTCACCTCCTCGGCCTTGACCACGGCATCGCAATCTGGCATACCAGCGACGGTTGAAGCCGCCTTTGGGATCGACCCAAGAGAGCACCAAGCCCTCACGAGGTCCGGAAGGAGGAAACTGAGCTAGAACGAATGAGCATCCCACATTGCCTCACAATAAGGATCATATTGACAAACGGTTACAAACGTCTTTAAGCCCCCCAAGGTACATTCTTGGCTCCTCGCAGGAACAAAAGACGAATCCTAAGGAGTCCCATCTGGGGACCACCGCAGACGCCATCATCAATAGGGCTACCCGTCCGAGCCAACCCCATCCAGATCAGGGCGGCGACGACCGACGAGCTCCGCTTCGCTCGGGAGCGGGCGCAGGTTCGGGGCTCAGAGCTGCTCGCCGCTCGCCTCCGCGCCGCCAAGAGCCTGCCGGAGTCGCTGATCCGGCGCCTGCCGCCCGAGAAGCGCCAAGGAGTGGTCGGTTGGCTCCGGCCACCGCAGCAGGGTCCCGACCGCCTCCCGAGGCAGCACTTCCAGCCGACGCACCCTCCGTCAAGAGCTTGAAGGACATCACAAGCGCGCTGCATTCCAGTGGATCGTGAGGGCGCCTCACCGCAGACCTGGCACCTCGCCCAGCCTGGTCATGAAGACCTCGCCGGAACATCACACCTCTCACGGCCATGAGGGAGGCTGCAGCCGTGGCTGCAGCCAGAGTCCCAGTGCTCCCTCGCCAACGACGGAGGCGAAGAAGGAAGGAAGACGTAATCCAGGACTTGGGAGGCGCGGGCGATGAGCACGAACTCGACAGGAGCCTCATGTGGAACTGTGGGGAAAACGCGACACCTTCGTGACTCCGCCGGCCATCGGCGGCGCGGCTGTGGGCGCCCGCCTCGCCCTTCAGGCCACCAATTTGCGCTGCATAAGGAAGAGGAAACTGGTGGCGGCCGCACGCACGGCATGGGCGCCCGGCGAGCGCCCTGCCTCGACACCGTAGAGAGCAGCCGCTTTTGGGGGAAGCGGTCAGGATCCTCTTGAGGAGCCTTCTTCTTCCTGGAGAACAAAGCGGATCGAGCCATGGCAACTGCAGACGACGAGGAAGAGGAGAAGCGATGGATAGACTGAAGGGCGACGCCTGCCTGCATTTTATAGCCGGCGGAGGCCAACCGCCGCCCTCCACGATCACCGATCATCATGCCCAACTCGTGCATGCAGGGACTTGTCGAAACCGGGCGTTACCGAGGCATCGTGGGGAGAGCACACGCTGCCCCATCAACCGCCACGCGCGCCTAAGGCCGCAGGCGTTAGGGGCCCACGACGCCAGACTTGCCCTTTCGCCTCCGCCGCCAAGTTCGGGCGCCCAGGCCCGGGGTTATCACGGCGCTCGGGAACGGGGTCCTCAGATTTGCTCGTCCGGGCGCGGCTCAAAGGAGGCCCAGACAGCCCATCTTCATCAACACAGCTCAAGACTCTCGCGAGCTGAGCTGGGCGGACGACAAGGAGCTTCTCAGCGGGCTCACAGTCGGGCCTATGAGGAGGCGGAGAGTTCAAGGTGGAACTCGCGAGGTGCCCATGACGCAAGCCATGATTTACCAAGGCGCGGCCGGGCGCCAGCCCACAGCGCCCCTCCTTCTCTTGGTGCGAGCAAGCGCAAAGTAGAGCATCAAGCAAAGGCATCCGCTTGTGCAATACACCAAGACCAGCCCCAACGGCCGGAAGGGAGTCATCGATCCAAGCAGGCCATCACCAGAGCTTTGGCAAGGCGAGGACCAACTTTAGTCGATAAGGTACCCGCCTGTTCCCTTCAAATGGCTAATTGTCAGCGCCCTTCCCGCTCAATATTTGGGAAGAGGCCCTGTGCCTTGGCCTATCACCAAAGTTGGTTGAAGCCACACTCAGAGACTGGGGAGAAGGACTGCAAGGATAGAGAGGTAGCCATTTGGAATCCAGAGAGAGAGATAGGGACCCGATCCTCAAGCTAGAGCGATTGGCACCACCTAGCAGTGCCTATCAGGACTCCTACCAAGAATGTATCTTCGCGAGGGTCAAGTCTCTTCCGCAGATCGTTCCTCATCGCCCCAAGAGGCAATCCACCACACTCACAAACTAGAGTAGGGTATTACACGCAACGGGTGGCCCAAACTAGTATAAATCTCGTGGTCTCTTGTGTTGTTCTCTCGAGAAGTCTAGGTCCTCATGATTCGGCGAGGTATGCAGACTTTTGGAGGGCTGGATCAATATACAAGCACTCTCCTAAAGTTCAGACTTTATAACCGCCATAATCACAACACAACGACATTTGCCAAAGACAACAAATCATATCAAGATCACAAAGCATTGAGATCGACATGAGGTTGTATCCTAAGGACTCAACAAGCATGACTTTGTCCATGTGTATGTCCTTAGAGATCGCAACCTTACTAAGACCCAATACCGACTTTTTGCCTTTGTCAAAGAAAGATGATATGCCTATGTGACGCAGTGATAAGGGAGCATCCATCAATAGATTCTTGTCACCAAAATGTGATTTGTACATCCACCATCGAGAACCCACTCATTGGCTTTGGTTGATCATCCCGGCAGAATTAGTGCAATTTTATTTATCTCATATACTCATCACTGAAGAATATGATATCAATTTCATCGTATTTAATTTCATCAGCAAAGCAATGTATAAGCAAAGAGGAGGACGTGTGAAATGAAAGTTCATTTCTTCATGATTAGCTCAAGGCCCTTTTCGTATTTTTGTCGACTTCAAGAAATTTCTTCCGTATCGCTAAAGCATCGCCCGGAGGTCTCACCCTCGCAGAAGAGATTAGTTCTTTTCTTCACCACCCACATCTCAAGGGTGGCAAAGAGTTCATCACTCATGAGCTCCATATGAGAATGGTGGCATAGAGGCCAATCCATTTCGCTTCACATAAGAGGGTTAGGGTAAGCATATGAATAAGGTAGAAATTTTCGAGGACTTATGAACATATTGGTTTGAAGAATAATGCACATATTCATAGCCTTTTAGCTCTACTCCTCACTAAACAGAGTTGTTAGCACGATGATAATCATATGAGGACTTTGATCCTTTGAGGAATTTGATCCACGTGAGGAATTTGGTCCCGTGTGAGGACTTGGATCCATATGAAGAATTTGGTCCATATGAAGAGTTTGATCCTGGGTTCCTTTCTGCAAGTCATGTCATGAGGACATTCACCTGAAGACTTTCAAGGCACTTCTTGGGAACCCAGATTTTCTTCATAGGGGAACTCGTTCCTCAGTTAGAGCCAATATATCTAGCAAATACTTCACCATTCTCGATTTTTGAACAGTTTATAGTTGGAGTCAAATGACTCATCGAAGAATGAGGAGATTCACATGTGAAACCAGATAATTTAGATGGATCAACTCGAGGTCCTTTGGCAAGAACTCCATGAGGTTTTGGGGTACTGCTTCAAAGCTTCCAATATGTTCCATCAAGATTGAGTTTCTCTCAAAGCGCAATACTCTCTTCCTAGGGTTCCTGCTGAGGATCTCGCTTTTAAGCACATCACAAAGAGTCCGATGCCCTTTGAGGCTTTTGTACATGCCCCGTCATGTACAATCTCTTTAGCCCCTGCATCACAAGTGATATTTAGCAATGTCCTCGGATGAGGAATTAGTGATAAAAGAGGCAGGTGAAGAATTTGTAACAATGGAAGCATTTGAACATTGTGTGAAGAATTAGCAGATTCTACGCTCAATGCACTTTAAGCATGAAGGAACAAATTCTTCTGAGAAGCGCTGATTTGTTGAGCAAGTAATGAATCGCGCCTTCAAGATCTTCATAACTCACTCTTAGCTTCTCAAGATCTTTGCTTTTGAAGAAATTCATAAGAAAGTTTCTCATGATCGATAAGAGAGTGTTATGATGACTCTCAAGGTTGTCAAACCTAGACTCAAGCCCCAAGATTTTCAACAAGGCTTTAGTGCGATCCATTTCTTCACCCAACATATCATCACTTTTGTCTAGCATGTTTTGAACCTTTTCCAAGGCATGTTGTTGATTGCAAGGCATACAAATGCTTGGTATAACTAGGTTCAATATCATCAATGATCCATTATCACCCGATTCATCGTCACTATACTTGATGAGGAACATTCGTTACCTTGTCACCCTTTGCCATGAGACATGATGCAAGATGATGATTCTCCGTTTGAAAGTCATCGCTTTGAGAGATTCCTTGAAGTCCTCAAACCAGGGATCATGACGGGTTCGATGACCTTCATAGACGCTTCGGAGATTCGGTCCTCAGATAAGTCGCAGATTGCAAAGATGCATAATGCGCTTTGAATTCATCTCTGAGATAAGGTGAAACAGATGATATCCTTCGCCATGATGTCAAGTCGAAGTGTACTTCATGGAACATCATCCTCAAGGCTTCACCGCTTTGCATAGATCAGAAGACCAATTTCAATGATTTGTCCACATGTCATTCATTGCCAAGGAGGCGCTTCTTCATCATGGCCTTCCACTTGGGATAATCATGATCACAAGATAGGGCATGTCACTTTCTTCATACCCGGTCGACATAACTAAAAACCTGTGTTGTTAAACTGAAAATCGCCCTGTAACAAGCGAGTACCTTGTTCGATACCAATTGAAAGTGCTGCTATATCAACTCGAGGGGGGAGAATAGAATATTTTTATGAATTTCTTCAATGAGGAATTTGCCAGGAGGAATTCCTAATGAAGAACTACTTGCAGCTGGAATAAGTACTCGTAAATATGCATAACGTATCGCGGCATGGTCATCATGATGAAATGAAGACAATCAAAGAGTATGTAAAGCGTGAACAGGATATAGCACAAGATGAAGACAAACAGATCAAGAAATTGAACTGAGGAAATTGAGAAAGTCTTTAGTCAAAGTCTTCAAACATGTGATATGAACGACTCACCAACACAAAGAATGAGGAAATTGAAAGGGTTGAGAAAATAGAACCAGATTAGGTTGGTGAAGACAATGATTTGGTAGACCAGTTCCAACTATCGCCTCTGGCTTGTACGTCTGGTTGGAGCGGCTGAGTATTTAAACTCGAGGACACACAGTCCCTTGACACCTAGTCGCTGAGCACGCAGCTGTGACACCAAGTCCTCACCGTATTCTCCTTGAACTAAGGTCACATGCATTCGGCCCAATCACTGTGGTAAGTCTTCGTGCGACTTCCAAACCTTCACATGATTTGGTCACCTTGGCGATCCACAATTCTCCGATGCTCTAGACCATGACGCATAACCGCTTGGAAGAAGCACGCCTTCAAAGGTAATAAGCATCGATCCACGCGATCAATCTCTTCAAAGGATGCTCAATCACTTTGGGTTTGTAGGGTTTGGTTTGGGTTTTTCTCACTCGATGATTTCCGCTCAAAGTCCTCGGAGGATGGGTTGCTCCCAAATGACAAGTGTCAAGTTTCCTGGAGCAGCCAACCAATGAAGTAGTTGTAGGGGGAAGTATTTATAGCCTAGGAGCAGCCCGACATGATAAGAGACATAAATGCCCTTCAATGATAATGAACTGCTAGGTGGATAAGATATTTTGGGACACCAAGCCAAGTAGCAAGAATGGTCGGAAATTTGAATCTCAAATTCCTCGTATATCATGTTCTCATCTGTAGGCAATCCAAGATCTGGCATTCCTAACTCCTCAGCAATCGAAATTCTCAACGACTGTAAGAACTTGCGCTTCACATCAAGAAATTGATCGAATCAGAGTGAGATTTCCAAAGGCTTCACTCAAGGGATTGGTAGGTGTAGGATTTTGAGTTGAGCATCACATGGAAATTTTTCCTTAGTATTTCTCTAATTCCCTTTAATAAAGAGCAGGTGTTTCCTATGACTCAAGAAAGAGAAAAGGAAACCACGAAAACAAAAAGTCTTCACGCTTCATGTTCCTCAAATGAATATCAAGTCTTCATGGTCACACCAAATTTTCACTTTCAAAGTCTTCAGAAAGTCTTCGAATATCAAAGTCTTCAATGAAGAACTTCATTTTTAGGGTCAATTTTCTCAGAAATATCAAACTCCTCATAGACTTATAGACCTGTGTAGCACTCATAAACACATTAGTTCCTTAACCTATAAGTCTTCAATACACCAAAATCACTATGGCACTAGATGCACTTACAACACACCACATGATTACTATAGAGATAGATATGAACTATGTGTACTAAGTATGAACTCTAATTCTATTTTTTAAATACAATTTGATGTGTTGATTCCAAATAATAGTACATTTGATGTACTAACTATATATTCAATTCAAAAAAACCATGTTCCACACGTGACACCGGTGGTTTATCACAAAGTATAGTGCCCCGCCTCTACATTATGATAAGTATTTAGACTTGAGTTGCAAAAGCCACACATTAGCCCAAATTATAATCAATGTTCTACATTAAGGATATCTTCTTCAAGTATTCCAGATCCACTTTTTATAATGAATTATGATCTTTGTTCGCCTTTTTACACCTTCACATCCTCTTCTATTTGTGGTGTTAGCTAGCTAACTTTTCATCGTGTATGCACACGCCCCGACTCACACACCCTTAGCGCCCCTCCATCATAGACGCTCTACTATTTCTCTTTAGGTCGCCCACCAGTGTGTGTGTAGGCCCCTGCCTTCTTCCTTTCTGCACACACGGTCGATATACCTCTCTAGCCAAGTGTGCCTACAACAAACACATATATACTTCTTCTCTTCTCACCGCCATGCCCCCATATGTCCAATACGATTCCACGCAGTGCACACTCCCTTTCTTTCATTAATCACATGCTCGCACACTCTCCCTCGACATGGTAGGCCTCTCGCACCACCTCCTAGCCACACCCTCTCCCCCCCGCCTCTCCGGACCTTATTTGCTTCTAACACATGCGCGCAGTATATGAACTGATCTCCCTACATATAGCCAGGTCGACTATAATTGCTTTCACCAAGCACCAATACACTTACCTCGCTAGTTATGTCTCCTTTCTCGGACACACGACGGTTGATCTTCCTATGTAGTTATTACGCATGCTTACCACAACCATATCTTCTCCTCATCATCCTTGAATACCTCCCCACCTGCCTCTCACACGACGCGTGCATAGACAAACGTACATCCCCGCCCTCTATTATTGCACTCATACCCCTCTGCTTGTCTAGCGTGCCTCCCACCATTTGTGAGACGCCACTCCACCACCAACCCTCCGACGCCTACCTTTGTCTTTTCCCAACCTTATTCCTCTCACACATATCCATGGATGTCGATCGACCCCTCAATACATAGCTAGTATCTCTCCTTCCCCACACATATAAGTCCATCGTCTTACCCCCCCCCACACACACCGATAGTCTAACGCTGTGTAGGTAGTATCCATGCCACGGAGAAGAACTGCACTCTGCCCTCTCAAATTCCAGAGGCCCAGCCACCAAGATCTTTGACGTGGCAAACACAAATTGATGGCACTCTTTATCGATCGCAAGATCCACACACTTCATCCCTGTTTTCAATTCTATCGATATCTCACGCCCATGACTCCATTTCACACACATTGCATATGTTACATTTTTCTCGATTGAGATATCATCAACACATTGCCTCTGTTTTTCAGAAACCATCTCTCTCACACCCACCCACGACGCATACCGCACCTAAAGAAGAAGTGCACGCAGGACGACGACTCACGCCTCGCTCCGCCACACCGCTGGTACACGGTGGAGTTCGCTTCGTATGGAAAGGCAGCCCACGTGATAATTTGATGCGTAGCGTTGTTTACTCGGGAGGGTCGGCCACCGCCTAGAATATAAAACGATTGCCGGGGAAAATGGAAAATGGGTTTGTCTTCGTGAGTCTCGCCACACCATCTCACACAGGCGCCGCGCCTCTCTCAGCGTTGGTCGTGATCCGCCGCATCCCGCCCTCCGGCCGGAAAGGGAGGATGCATCGCTCTCCGCTCGACGGCGTTGAGGCAGATCGTCCCGATCTGCGGTACCCGCCATTCTCTCCGACCAAGCTCCGCGTAGGGCCTTCGCCACTTGCGCCAAGGTATGGGCAGATCCCGCCGCGGCGCCTCCTAGTAACATCCCGACGACCCTCGTGTACACTTCCTCCGCCTTGCTCCACTGCCCATCTTCCCACGCTTTGGATCTTCTTTAGTTGTTTGCTTAAATCGATCTCGCCGGGCGATTTTCCATCTTGCAATCTCGCCTCAAACCATTTTTGATAAACCACCATGTGCTATCTTTCCTTTTTACATGGAACATGCTTTTTTTGTCGTATGTCTTCAACTGTGTTATGGGCAGTAATTGTTTCCTTTCGACCTCCTTTTGCAAACAGGGCTATATTCAATTGTTATTATGATTTTTTGGTGAACTACACAAATCACTTTTCGAAGAGTGTTTTGCAGTTCCGCCAAAATGTCACACGGGCAACGCTTTTACATTTCTGTGGGACTGCGGAAAGGGAGATTGGTTTTGCTATCCTCCTCATCCAACTCCGTGCCTAATCTTCTCCAACAAGAAGTTAGTCCTAAAGAGAGATCGTAGAGGTGATCGGCTTCTATTTATGTGTGTTATGTTTCATCATCTAGTTCCACTATTATTGTAATCACAATCGACCGGATATCTTTGCAAACAGGATGGTCCACCGATTTTAGTGGAGCTGCACAAAATGATCGGATTGTGGTGTCCTTCATACACCTCTTTTTGGCTACAGAGCTGGGTGAAACTAGCCAAGCAATGAACACCGTGCCAAGGAAATGGAGCCATGCCTACGAACAACATCGATCAATTATATTTTTTCTTTATTTGTACACCTTCTCACAACTTTGTCTTCGCCATATGTGAATATATGCGCGATCTGCGAACCATTGAGATGCATTAGCCATGGTAGTTTCATTTGTATTTGATGGAATGTTATAACGAGATAATCTCGAGGCAAGACACATGAATCCTAAGTTGAAACCTTTTTTCCCGGGAACCGAGTTGAAACCTTCATAGCATCACAAAGACAATTTCATCAAAATTATGCACATATAAACAAACTGAAGGATTGATAGCAATGCTGAAACAATTCAACTGCTTCACGACATGTTGGACATCCTTCATCCGCTCCACCGCCATGCAGCAATATTGAGTGCACAACACAACTTCAGGAAAGATTCACCGGTCATAGCCGCAGTAGTAATGACTAGTGAGCAGTCAAATCACAGAGCCCCACCTTCGCCACAAGAAGTTGCTCGACGAAGCAACCATCATTTCTCCGTTCCTTGAACTACTGGTACTCCCATATTCCCACAAGAATAAGTTGCTCGGCGAATCAACCATCACTATATCCGCCACGGTGATGACCATGGAGCTATCCATTCAGATTGCATGTTAAAAAATAAAGGTCGATAACTAATGCGCAAACTTAAAAAACTAATCGCGCACCTCGGGCCAACGCGCTAGATCGGATTTTGCACGAGAAATTACACACCATGTTTCGTTGACATGTGGTCCCGCTCCAACATATAGTGAGACGACGAGTAGTAGGAGTATTTCCGAACCGACGCGGTAGGCCGGGCCCGTGAACTGTGGCAAATTGGCAACCGCCCACCGACTTCTTTCCTCTTGATTTGGAATCTGTCGACGCCTTCCTCTCCTCCTCCATTTTCCTTCAGCCCTTCACCCTTTCTTCGCCATTGTTCGATCGTCTTCTCCATGGAGGGAACAGACGGAACGAATTTTTATTCTTGCCCGATCTGAAAGATGACGTGGTGGAGGAACTCATTGATCGCGCGACGTCATCACCTGGCTAGCATGGCAGGTTCGCTAGCCCATTCTTGACTCAACTAATAACATCATTACAAGGAACCCAAGAGTCAAGGAGCGGTTTGATCTCCCCTATCTTCTTCGCCGGACTCGATGACCGGCGCCGCATGACCGAGGCCTCGCGACCGCAAGTTGATGCTTTTGATAATGATATGATGTTAAGATGCCATCGCTTGAGGGCAAGGCTTGGGCAGGCGCAAATGGAGATTGGGTTGTTTACATTGGGTCCAACTGCGTGGGAACTTGTGAATGTACACTCGTGACGGGTTCCACTTCCAAAAATCTCAGCAGACCGCCTGGAGGTTGAGCACACCGGTATTGTACGACGCTCAAATACAATCATGGTGACTGCTTCACGGAAGATAGCAATTTCTAGTTCCCACCGCTCTGGAATTACAACAACTATGAAGTTGTTGCTATCTTCGACAAGCTTGTTGCCGCTGTTGCTGGTTTGACTCGATGGACATTGCTCAAAAATCAGTTTCTCGTACACGCATGAGTACCGTGATGCAATTCAATACGAGGGCCTGTGTTTGCTGCCACCACTGTGGGATGTTTTTGCATGGAATCGTTATGATTTCGCACGCTTGTCTTCCATCGTAATTATAATTGTTTCATCCACATGCATGCGGTTAGCAAGTTTCCTTTACTAATTAACCTTCTTCTTGTGTTTCCAAGGTCCTGTGAACATTCCACCACCTATACTTGAAGATTTTATAACCAAGGGGAGATGTGATGGTGATGATGACCACGAGCATGAGGACGATACCTTATATACTCTATACCGCAACTAATCCGATGGATCACCCTTCTCGTGTATACAGCCCATCGATGATGTTACTTCTAGGAAGCAGGTGTAGTCTCCCATGGTCGTCTCCGACCTATTCGAACACCCGTTGCATGGTATTCGGGATGGATACTAGTGTTCTAGCGCCAACACCTTCTCCCCGGTACGAATTGATAGTCTTGGAGAAAACTCTCTTCCTTGGACAAACTATCCGATGATGGTGAAAGGCATCCAATGCTGACAAAACGTTACTAGCACCATTTATGAGAAGCAATCGTGTCTATACCCGGACATTAGCATGGTTCTCACCGGTATCGATATAGTAGGCCGCTTTAGCCCGGATGATCACCGCATTGGTCTCGAGATCGACAATAGATGCCCGTCCGGCAGAATCACTTGTGGTTCAAAGTGCGCTTCCAACGCCGAGAATGGTTGAGTTGAAGTTCATTTCATTGCTTGTTATTTGTTGTGTGGTGAAAACTTTAGTGTTTATAATGTATCCTCGTTGTCGATGTGGGTTGATGACCTGTTGTATGTAATAAAATGATATGCCTGTAATAAACTTACTAAATTTATGAATGGCTTTCAGTTGCTTCTGTGAGTGAGTAGCATTTATAGGCAAAAAATATTTTCCTAATACATAATTGTACGGCATTGCAATAGGTTATCGGATGAGGCCAATCAACAATAGTAGTACACTATTTGTACTAGCTTCACATGCTTCAAGCAAGGCTGCATGGGTGTTTTACTGTAGCCATATTGTACTATGTAACCAGCACCTCAATCCTCGATACTAGTAGTACTATATAGTAAGTAGTAGGAGTAGTAGGGTGGCACGGGCCAAAATAAGCATTCACGCCTGGAGTACGACACACGCCACCAAAGACGACTTCCATCTCGACACCATATTTCTTAGAGTCCGTATAGAGCAATCTCTTCAACCTCATTGTTTCTCTAACTCAACCATCACGCGGTGGGCGAGGTGAGGTTTGCCGATAGTCGTTTCTCAACTGCGGTCCCACTTGTAAGGCCAACTCCAACGCCTATCAATATATGGATGTACTCTTCTTCCCAATACAAAACTTGCATCCATTCTACTCCCTCCGTTGCAATAATACATGCCTCTAGTCAAAATATATGTATCTAGACATGTTTTGATATAGGTACATCCATTTTTGGACAAATGGAAGTCAAGTATTTTGGAACGGAGGGAGTACACAATAATTTTT
This sequence comes from Aegilops longissima, assembly GCA_021605205.1. Taxonomy (NCBI): domain Eukaryota; kingdom Viridiplantae; phylum Streptophyta; class Magnoliopsida; order Poales; family Poaceae; genus Aegilops; species Aegilops longissima. The sequence continues at coordinate 538,748,001 of CM038678.1, forward strand.
TAAGTTAGCAATGCTCGTTATTTGGTGCCTTTTCACGGTGGCGGAATCTTGCACGTTAAAGGGGGTGCACGAGCATCGCGACTCAGGGCTCCTACCGCTCTCCGGCCCTCACCCTCTGGTCTTGTCCATGGCATCGCGACACGGCTTGCGGCCGACGGCTTGAGACCAGCCCGAGAGCCGGGACCGAGAGGACGTAGAGTTCTGCATCGACCCAGCTTAGCGCGTTAAAGGGGTGCTCGAGCATCGCGACTCAGGGCTCCTACCGCTCTCCGCCCTCACCCTCTGGTCTTGTCCATGGCATCGTGACTGGCTTGCCCGACGGCCGAGATCAGCCCGAGCCGGGACCCAAAGACGAGAGCACCGTCATATCCGCCAAACTTGCGGAACACACTCAAAGATGAGGCCCAGGCCAGCGCAACCCGCCTTTGAGGTAGGGCCTCGTGAGTCCCGCTACTGCTCACGGGTGCCCCAACACACCTCGCGAGGCCTCTCGCGCCTCACCAAAGCAACTAATGGCAGGACTAACAATCGCCACGGCGAGCTCTTGTTCCTTTTGTGGTGAACCTGCAGGGTACCTCCAAGGAGCACCGAACGACCTCGCCACGCAAACTCTAGCCGGCCAAGGCACGAGCCTAGCGCCGCACCAGGAAGCATTGTCCTGACCCTCAAAGATAAGTCACCCTCCGGACACACTAGTCATCGCAACACCATCCCCACACTCAATGCAATTCCGTGTTAGCAACGTCGCTCTCCTTTCTCATCGAATGATGGCTGCTTGAGCGCCAAGGGGGACCCCCTGAGCATCGCGACTCAGAGGCTCTTACCGGACCTCGGGCCGCTCACCTCCTGGCCTTGACCACGGCATCGCAACCTGGCATACCAGCGACGGCTGAAGCCGCCTTGGGACTGGGACCCGTCGGCGCAGAGCACCAAGCCCTCACGAGGTCTGAAAGGAGGAAACTGAGCTAGAACGGAATGAGCATCCCACATTGCCTCACAATAAGGATCATATTGACAAACGAAGCTACAAACGTCTTACAAGCCCCCGCGGGGTACATTCTTGGCTCCTCGCAGGAACAAAAGACGCGAATCCTAAGGAGTCCTATCTACGAGGACCACCGCGCGCATCGCCATCATCAACGGGGCCACCCGTCCGGAGCCAACCCCATCCAGATCAGGGCGGCGACGACCGACGAGCTCCGCCTCGCCCGGAGCGGCGCAGGCTCGGGGCTCAGACTGTCGTCGCTTCGCCTCCGCGCGCGAAGAGCTCGCCGGAGTCGCTGGATCCTCTGGCGCCTGCCATGCTCGAGAAGCTGCCAAGGAGTGGTCGGTTGGCCTCCGCCTCACCGCAGGGTCCCACCGCCTCCCGAGGCAGCACTCGGCCAGCGACCCTCCGTCGAAGAGCTTGAAGGACATCACCGAGCGCCGCTGTACTCCAGGTGGATCGTGAGGCGCCCCTCGCCCTGCAGACCCGGGCAACCTCGCTCCAACTGTGGTCATGAAGACCTCGCCGGGGGCAACTACGACCTCGCCCCGGTCGCGAGGTGCCTGCAGCCGGCTTTGCAGCCGAGTCGAGGGCTCCCCTGCCGACGACGGAGGCGAAGAAGGAAGGAAGACGAATCCAGGACTTGGGAGCGGCGGGCGACGCTGAGCACGAACTCCCGATAGGAGCCCTCGGCGTGAACTCCGTGGGAAACGCACACTTCGTGACCATGCCGGCATCGGCGGCGCCGCTCGTGGCGCCCGGCCTCGCCTCCTTCAGGCCACCAATTTGCGCATAAGGGAAGAGGAAACCACAGGTGGCGGCCGCCGCGCACGGGGCATGGGCGCCTCTGGCGAAGCGCCTGCCACGACACCAGAGAGCAAGCTGCTTCTTTGGGGAAGCGGGTCGAGATCCTCTTGAGGAGCCTTTCCCTTCTCTTCCACGGAGAACAAAGCGGATCGGAGCCATGGCAACAGGCATTTGAGACGAGGAAGAGGAGAAGCGAGATGGATAGATCGGAAGGGCGCCGTTCCTTGCCTTATAGCCGGCGGAGGCCAACCGTCGTCCTCCACGATCACCGATCATCATGCCCAACTCTGCATGCAGGGACTTGTCGAGTCTGGGCGGTTACCGAGGCATCGTGGGGAAGCGATGCACACGCTGCGTCCATCAACAACCACGCGGCGCCAAAACCCGCGAGCTGTTAGGGCCCACGACGCTTCGCTTGCCCTTTACGCCTCTCCGCTCGGCCAAGTTCGGGCGCCAGGGGCCGGGCTATCTCTTGTCGGCGTTACGGGGTCAGGGGTCCCAGACTTGCACTGCTGGCGTGGCTCAAAGGAGGCCAGGACAGCCCATCTTCATCAACACAAGCTCAAGACCCTCGCGAGGGGCCAAGCCTCATGGGGCGGACGACAAGGAGCTTCCTCGCGTGGCCTCGTCAGGCTGGCTCATGAGGAGGCGGAGAGTTCAAGGCGGGAACCTCGCGAGGTGCCCATGACGCAAACCATGGCGACCAAGGGCGCGATCGGCGCCAGCCAGCGCAGCAGCGTCCTCCTTTCCTCTTTGGTGCAAAGGGAGCAAGCGCGAAAGCGAGCATCAAGCAAAGGCATCCGTTTCGGTGCAACAAGACCAAGACCAGCCCCAACGGCTGGAAGGGAGTCATCGTGGATCCCAAGCAGGCGTCATCACCAGAGCCTTTGGCAGGCGAGGACCAACTTTAGTCAGGATAAGTGTACCCGCTGTTCCCCTTCAAAATGGCCAATTGTTGGCGCCCTTCCCGCTCAATATTTGGGAAGAGGCCCAGGGCCTTGGCCTATAAATAGGAGTAGCCACACTCAGAGACGGGGGAGAAGGATCGCAAGGATAGAGAGGTGGGCATTTGGAATCCAGAGAGAGAGAGATAGGGACCCGATCCTCAAGCTAGAGCGACGGGGCACCACCTAGCAGTTCATCACACCCACCAAGAACAGACCCTCGCGAGGCTGGTCTTCCCTGTACTGTTCCTCATCAGCCCAAGAGGCAATCCACCACACCACAAACTAGAGTAGGGTATTACACCACAACGGTGGCCCAAACTAGTATAAATCTCGTGTCTCTTGTGTTGTTCTCTCGAGTAGTTTAGGTCCCTGCGATTCGGCGAGGTACGAGACGGTGGAGGGTTGGATCTCCACGCGCACCCCAGAGTTCGAACCTTAAGGGTCTGCCGAAACCCGAAATCCGACAGATACTTGCCAAAGACAACAACCATATCAAGATCACAAAGCATTGAGACTGACATGCGGTTGTATCCTAAGGACTCAACAAGCATGACTTTGTCCATGTGTATGTCCTTAGAGATCGCAACCTTACCAAGATCCAATACCCCGACTTTTGCCTTTGTCAAAGAAAGATGATATGCTTGAGATGTGACGGTGATAAGGGAGCATCCATCAATAGATTCTTGTCACCGGTCATGTGATTTGTACATCCACTATCGAGAACCCACTCATTGGCTTTGGGTTGATCATCCTGCCAGATGAATTAGTGCAACTTACGATCTCATATACTTCATCGGTGAAGAATATGATATCAATTTCATCGAATTTAATTTCATCGAGCGAGATAACGGATAAGCAAGATGAGGGCGTGTGAAATGAAAGTTCATTTCTTCATGATTAGCTGCGTCCTTTCAGGTATTTTTGTCGGACCCCAAGAAATTCTTGAGACGTTAAAGCACGCCCGAGAGTCTGACCTGCAGAAGAGATTAGTTCTTTTCTTCACCACCCACATCTCAAGGGGTGGCAAAGAGTTCATCACTCTGCGAGCTCCATATGAGAATGGTGGCATAGAGGCCAATCCATTTCGCTTTCACATAAGAGGGTTAGGGTAAGCATATGAATAAGCGGAGAAATTCTTCGAGGACTTATGAACATATTGGTTTGAAGAATAATGCACATATTCATAGCCCTTAGCTCTACCTGCGAAACAGAGTTGTTAGCACGATGATAATCATATGAGGACTTTGATCCTTTTGAGGAATTTGATCCACGTGAGGAATTTGGTCCGTATGAGGACTTGGATCCATATGAAGAATTTGGTCCATATGAAGAGTTTGATCTGGGTTCCTTTTCTTCACGGTGGTGTCATGAGGACATTCACGAAGACTTTCAAGGCACTTCTTGGGAACCCAGATTTTCTTCATAGGGGAACCGTTCTGCAGCTTAGAGCCAACATATCTAGCAAATACTTCACCATTCTGATTTTTGAACAGTTTATAGTTGAGTCAAATGACTCATCGGAAGAATGAGGAGATTCACATGTAAAACCAGATAATTTAGATGGATCAATGGAGGTCCCTTTGCAGCAACCCATGAGGTTTTGGGGTACCGCTCGGGCTTCCAATATGTTCCATCAAGATTGAGTTTCCTCTCAAAGGCAATACTCTCTTTCCTAGGGTTCTGTTGAGGATCTGCTTTTAAGCACATCACAAAGAGTCTGATGCCCTTTGAGGCTTTTGTACATGCCTGTCATGTACAATTCCTTTAGCCCTGTAATCGTCGATGATACTAGCAATGTCCTCGATGAGGAATTAGTGATAGCAAGAGGCAGGTGAAGAATTTGTAACAGTTGAAGCATTTGAACATTCAGTGAAGAATTAGCGATTCACGCTCAATGCACTTTAAGCATGAAGGAACAAATTCTTCACGAGAAGCGCTGATTTGTTGAGCAAGTAATGAATCGGCGCTCCTTCGAAGATCTTCATAACTCACTCTTAGCTTCTCAAGATCTTGCTTTCTTTGAAGAAATTCATAAGAAAGTTTCTCATGATCAGATAAGAGAGTGTTATGATGACCTTGAAGGCTGTCAAACCTAGACTGAAGTCTCTGAAGATTTTCAGTCAAGGCTTTAGTGCGATCCATTTCTTCACCCAACATATCATCACTTTTGTCTAGCATGTTTTGAACCTTTTCCAAGGCATGTTGTTGTTTGGTGGCAATACAAACAAGCTTGGTATAACTAGGTTCAATATCATCATCAGATCCATTATCACCAGATTCATCGTCACTATACTCGGATGAGGAACATTCGGTTACCTTGTCACCCTTTGCCATGAGACATGATGCAGAAGATGATGATTCTGGTTTGAAAGTCATCGTTTTGAGAGATTCCTTGAAGTCCTCAAACCAGGGATCATGACGGGTTCGATGACCTTCATAGACGTCGGAGATTCGGTCCCAGATAAGCTTCGCATTGCAAAGATGCATAATGCGCTTGAATTCATCTCTAGATAGGCAGGAACAGATGATATCCTTCGCCATGATGTCAAGTCGAGTGTACTTGCGAATATCATCTGCGTTCACCGTCTTGCATAGATCAGTAAGACCAATTTCAGTGACGGTCCACAGCTCGCTGTCCATTGCCATGAGGCGTTTCCTCATCATGGCCTTCCACTTGGGATAATCATGACCGTCAAAGATAGGGCATGTCACTTTCTTCATACCCGGTCGACATAACTAAAACTCCTGTGTTGTTAAACTAAAATCACACGTAACAAGGGAGTACCTTGCTCGATACCAATTGAAAGTCGTTATATCAACCTGGAGGGGGAGAATAGGCGATTTTATGAATTCTTCAATGAGGAATTTGCGGTGAGGAAATTCCTAAGTGAAGAACTACTTGCAGCGGAATAAGTACTCGAAAATATGCATAACAGAATGCGGGCATGGTCATCATGATGAAATGAAGACAATCAAAGAGTACTGAAAAGCGTAAACACAGGATAGCACAAGATGAAGACAAACAGACTGAAGAAATTGAACTGAGGAAATTGAGAAAGTCTTTAGTCAAAGTCTTCAAACACAGATATGAACGACCACTCAACACAGTAATGAGGAATTGAAAGGGTTGAGAAAATAGAACCAGTTAGGTTGGTGAAGACAATGATTTGGTAGACCAGTTCCAACTCTTGTCTCGGTTATGCGTGCGGTTGGAGCGGCCGAGTATTTAAACTCGAGGACACACAGTCCCGGACACCTAGTCGCTGAGCACGCAGCTCAGACACCAAGTCCTCACCGTATTCTCCTTGAACTAAGGTCACACGGACCTCGTCCAATCACTCGTGGTAAGTCTTGAGCGACTTCCAAACCTTCACAGACTTGGTCACTCGGCGATCCACAATTCCTCCGGATGCTCTAGACCATGACGCCTAACCGCTTGGAAGAAGCACGCCTTCAAAGGTAACAAGCATCGGATCCACGCAGGATCAATCTCTTGATGATGCTCAATCACTTTGGGTTTGTAGGGGTTTGGTTTTGGGTTTTCCTCACTCGATGATTTTCGCTCAAAGTCCTCGGAGGATGGGTTGCTCCCAAATGACAAGTGTCAAGTTTCTCTCGGAGCAGCCAACCAGCTAGTGGTTGTAGGGGCGGCTATTTATAGCCTAGGAGCAGCCCGACATGATAAGACATAAATGCCCTTCAATGATAATGACCGTTAGGTGGATAAGATATTTTGGGACAGTCATGCCAAGCCTTGAGAATGGTCGGAAATTTGAATCTCAAATTCCTCGGGGCTATCATGTTCCTCCTTTGTGTAGGCAATCCGCCTTTGGCGAATTCCTAACTCCTCGGTCGAACAAATTCCTCAAACGGAAGAACTTCGTCTCACATCAAGAAATTGACTGAATCTGTATGAGATTTCCAAAGGCTTCACTCGAAGGGATTGGTAGGTGTAGGATTTTGAGTTGAGCATCACATGGAAATTTTTCCTTAGTATTTCCTCGACCCCTTTAACGATGACGGTGTTTCCTATGACTCAAGAAAGAGAAAAGGAAACTACGAAAACAAAAGTCTTCACGCTTCATGTTCCTCAAATGAATATCAAGTCTTCATGGTCACACCAAATTTTCACTTTCAAAGTCTTCAGAAAGTCTTCAGAATATCAAAGTCTTCAGTCGAAGAACTTCATTTTTAGAAATTAGACTTTCTCTGTAAATATCAAACTCCTCATAGACTTATAGACCTGTGTACACTCATAAACACATTAGTTCCTTAACCTATAAGTCTTCAATACACCAAAATCACTAAGGGGCACTAGATGCACTTACAACACACCACATGATTACTATAGAGATAGATATGAACTATGTGTACTACATGAACTCGAATTCTATTTTTTGAATACACTTGATGTTGATTCCAAATAATAGTACATTTGATGTACTAACTATATATTCATAATCTAAACCATGTTCCATACGTACACCGTGTTTATCACACAAAGTATAGTGCCCCGCCCCCTACATTATGACAAGTATTTAGACTTGAGTTGCAAAAGCCACACATTAGCCCAAATTATAATCAATGTTCTACATTATGATATCTTCTTCAAGTATCTGTATCCACTTTTTTATAATGAATTATGATCTTTGTTCGTCTTTTACACCTTCACGATCCTCTTCTATTTGTAGCTAGCTAGCGCTAACTTTCTATCGTGCATGCACACGCCCCCCTCTCACACACCCTTAGCGTCCCCTCCATCACGCACGCTCATTATTTCTCTTTAGGTCGCCCACCAGTGTGTGTAGGCCCCGGCTCCTTCTTTCTCGCACACAACGGTCGATATACCTCTCTAGCCAAGTGTGCCTACAACAAACACATATATACTTCCCCTCTTCTCTTCTCACCGCCATGCCCCCATATGTCCAATACGATTCCACGCAGTGCACACTCCCGCCTCTTTTCATTAATCACATGCTCGCACTCCTCCCTCGACATGGTAGGCCTCTCGCACCACCTCCTAGCCACACCCTCTCCCCGTCCCGCCTCTCCGGACCTTATTTGCTTCTAACACATGCAGGCGTGTATATGAACTGATCTCCCTACATATAGCCAGGTCGACTATAATTCGTTTTCACCAAGCACCAATACACTTACCTCGCTAGTTATGTCTCTCCTTTTCTCGGACACACGACGGTTGATCTTCCTATGTAGTTACGCATGCTTACCACAACCATATCTTCTCCCCTCATCATCCTTGAATACCTCCCGACCCGTCTCTCACACGCACGTGCATAGACAAACAGACATCCCCCGCCCTCGCTTATTATTGCACTCATACCCTCTGTTTGTCTAGCAGGCCTCTCCCACCATTTGTGAGACGCCACTCCACCACCAACCCTCCGACGCTCTACCTTTGTCTTTTTCCCAACCTTATTCCTCTGCTACACATATCCATGTATGTCGATCGACCTCCCTCAATACATAGCTAGGTATCTCTCCTTCCCCACACATATACTAGTCGACCGGTCTCTACCCCGCCCCCCCACACACACCGATAGTCGAACGTTGTAGGTAGGTATCCATGCCACAGAGAAGAACTGCACCTCTGCCCTCTCAAATTCCAGTAGGCCAGCCGCCCAGTATCTTTGACGCGGGCAAACACAAATTCGATGGCACTCTTTATCGATCGCGCATCCACACACTTCATCCCTGTTTTCAATTCTATCGATATCTCACGTCCATGACTCCATTTCACACACATTGCATATGTTACATTTTTCTGATTGAGATATCATCAACACATTGCCTCTGTTTCGCACAAACCATCTCTCTCACACCCACCCACGTACGTACCTGCACCTAAAGAAGAAGTGCACGAAGGACGCACGTACTCACGTCTCGTTCCCGGCCACACCCGCGCGGGTACACGGTGGAGTTCGTTTCTGTATGGAAAGGCAGCCCACGTGATAATTTGATGCGTGTAGCGGTTGTTTACTCGAAGGAGGGTCGGGTACCACGCCTAGAATATAAAACGATTGCCGTGGGGAAAATGGAAAAATGGGTTTGTCTCTCGTGAGTCTCGTCACACCATCTCACACAAGGCTGCTGCGGCCTCTCTCTCTCAGCGTTGGTCAGTGATCCGGCCGCATCCCGTCCGCCGGCGGAAAGGGAGGATGTGCATCGTCTCTCCGTTCGACGGCGTTGAGGCAGATCGTCCCAATCTGCATTACCCGCCATTCTCTCTGACCAAGCTCCGGCGCGGTAGGGCCTTCGCCACTTGCTCGCTGCCGCGGTATGGGCAGATCCCGGCCGCCGGCGCCCTCCTAGTAACATCCCGACGACCCTCAGGTACAACTTCCTCCGGCCTTGCTCCACTGCCCATCTTCCCACGTTGCTGCATGTGGATCTTCTTTAGTTGTTTGCTTAAATCGTATCTCGGCCGGCGTACTTTCCATCTTGCAATCTCGTCCTCAAACCATTTTTGATAAACCACCATGTGCTATCTTTCCCTTTTTACATGGAACATGCTTCTTTTTTGTCGGTGTATGTGTCTTCAACTTGTGTTATTGGGCAGTAATTGTTTCCTTTCGACCTCCTTTTGCAAATAGGGCTATACATTTTCACCTCGTTGCTATTGCGACCTTTTGGTGAACTACACAAATCACTTTTCTGAAGAGTGTTTTGTGCAGTTCCGCCAAAATGTCACACGGGCAACGTTTTTACATTTCTGTGGGACTGCGGAAAGGGAGATTGGTTTTGCTATCCTCCTCATCCAACTCCGTGCCTAATCTTCTCCAACAAGAAGTTACTCTTGACGAGAGATCGTAGAGGTGATCGGCTTCTATTTATGTGTGTTATGTTTCATCATCTAGTTCCACTATTATTGTAATCACACTGACTGGATATCTTTGCAAACAGGGATGGTCCGCCCGATTTTAGTGGAGCTGCACAAAATGATTGGATTGTGGTGTCCTTCATACACCTCTTTTTTGGCTACAGAGCTGGGTGAAACTAGCTGCCAAGCAATGAACACCGTGCCAAGGAAATGGAGCCATGCCTACGAACTGCATCGATCAATTATATTTTTTTCTTTATTTGTACACCTTCTCACAACTTTGTCTTCAGTTGCGATGTGAATATATGCGCTGATCTACGAACCATTGAGACGCATTAGCCATGGTAGTTTCATTTGTATTTGATGGAATGTTATAACGAGATAATCTCGAGGCAAGACACATGAATCCTAAGTTGAAACCTTTTTTTCCCGTGGGAACCAGAGTTGAAACCTTCATAGCATCACAGTACAATTTCATCAAAATTATGCACATATAAACAAATCCTGAAGGATTGATAGCAATGCCAGAAACAATTCAACTTCGTTTCGCCGACATGTTGGACATCCTTCATCCGGCTCCACCTGCCATGCAGCAATATTGAGTGCACAACACAACTTCAGGGAAAGATTCACCCGGTCGTTGCCGCGATAGTAATGACTAGTGAGCGTCAAATCACAGAGCCCCACCTTCGCCACGATAAGTTGCTCGGACGAAGCAACCATCATTTCTCTGTTCCTTGAATCATTGGTACTCCCATATTCCCACGGTAATAAGTTGCTCGGCGAATCAACCATCACTATATCCGCTCACGTGTGATGAGCACAGGAGCTATCCATTCAGATTGCATGTTAAAAAAAATAAAGGTCGATAACTAATGCGGCAAACTTAAAAAAAAAACTAATGCGGCACCTCGGGCCAACGCGGCTAGATCGCATTTTGCACGAGAAATTACACACCATGTTTCGTTGACATGTGGTCCCGTTCCAACATATCAGTGAGACGACGGTGAGTAGTAGGAGTATTTCCGAACCGACGTGTAGGCCGGGGCGCCGCTTCGTGAACCGTGGCAAATTGGCAACCGTCCACCGACTCTTCGCCTTTCCCTCTTGATTTGGAACTGCTGTCGCACGCTCTTCCTCTCCCTCCTCCATTTTCCTTCAGCCCTTCACCCTTTCTTCTGCCATTGTTCGATCGTCTTCTCCATGGAGGGAACAGGACGGAAACGACCCCGTTATTCTTGCCCCGATCTGAAAGATGACGTGGTGGAGGAACCCATTGATCGGTGCGATGTCATCACCTCGGCTAGCATGGCAGGTTCGTTGAAGCCCATTCTTGACTCAACTAATAACATCATTACAAGGAACCCAAGAGTCAAGGAGCGGTTTGATCTCCCCTATCTTCTTCGCCGTGACCCTGATGACTGGCGCCGTCATGACCGAGGCCTCGCACTGTGCAAGTTGATGCCGCTTGATAATGATACGTATGATGTTAAGATGCCATCGCTTGAGGGCAAGGCTTGGGCAGGCGCAAATGGAGATTGGGTTGTTTACATTGGGTCCAACTGCAAGTGGGAACTTGTGAATGTGTACACTCGTGACCGGGTTCCACTTCCAAAAATCTCAGCAGACTGCCCAGAGGTTGAGCACACTGGTATTGTACGCACGTTCAAATACAATCATGGTGACTGTCTTCTACGGAAGATAGCAATTTCTCGAGTTCCCACCCGCTCTTGGAATTACAACAACTATGAAGTTGTTGCTATCTTCGACAAGCTTGTTGCCGTCGTTGCTGGTTTGACTCGATGGACATTGCTCAAAAATCAGTTTCTGTACACGCATGAGTACTGTGATGCAATTCAATACGAGGGCCTTGTGTTTGCTGCCACCACTCGTGGGACTGTTTTTGCATGGAATCGTTATGATTTCGGTACGTTTGTCTTCCATCGTAATTATAATTGTTTCATCCACATGCATGCGGGTTAGCAAGTTTCCCTTTACTAATTAACCTTCTTCTTGTGTTTCCAAGGTCCTGTGAACATTCCACCACCTATACTTGAAGATTTTTATAACCAAGGGGGAGATGACGATGGTGATGACCACGAGCATGAGGACGAGCAGCGCCCATATACTCGTTGGCGCCTGGCAACTAATTCCGATGGATCACCTCTTCTCGTGTGTATACAGCCCACTGATGATGTTACTTCTAAGGAAGCAGGTGTAGTCTCCCATGGTCGCACTCTCCGGACCTATTCGAACACCCGTTGCATGGTATTCGGGATGGATACTAGTGTTCTAGCGCCAACACCTTCTCCCTGGTACAGAATTGATAGTCTTGGAGAAAACTCGCTCTTCCTTGGACAAAACTATCCGATGATGGTGAAAGGCGATCCAACTACTGTTGACAAAACGTTACTAGCACCATTTATGAGAAGCAACTGTGTCTATACCTCGGACATTAGCATGGTTCCCTACCCTGGTACTGATATAGTAGGCCGCTTTAGCCTGGATGATCAGTCCTGCATTGGTCTCGAGATCGACAATAGATGCCCCGTCCCAGAGAATCACTTGTGGTTCAAAGCAAGCGTTTCCAACGCCGAGGAATGGTTGAGTTGAAGTTCATTTCATTGCTTGTTATTTGTTGTGTGGTGAAAACTTTAGTGTTTATAATGTATCCTCGTTGTCGATGTGGGTTGATGACCTGTTGTATGTAATAAAATGATATGCCTGTAATAAACTTACTAAATTTATGAATGGCTTTCGAGTTGCTTCTGTGAGTGAGTGGTGCGACGAGGCAAAAAAATATTTTCCGAATACATAATTGTACGTGCATTGCAATAGGTTATCGGATGAGGCCAATCAACAATAGTAGTACACTATTTGTACTAGCTTCACATGCTTCGCGCGTCGTGCGGGTGTTTTTACTGTAGCCATATTGTACTATGTAACCAGCACCTCGAATCCTCGATACTAGTAGTACTATATAGTAAGTAGTAGGAGTAGTAGGGTGGCACGGGCCAAAATAAGCATTCACGTCCAGGAGTACGACACACGCCACCAGCACGACTTCCATCTGACACCATATTTCTTAGAGTCCGTGCTAGAGCAATCTCTTCAACCTCATTGTTTCTCTAACTCAACCATCACGCGGTGGGCGAGGTGAGGGTTTGCCGATAGTCGGTTTCCTCAACTGCGGTCCCACTTGTAAGGCCAACTCCAACGCTCTATCAATATATGGATGTACTCTTCTTCCCAATACAAAAACTTGCATCCATTCTACTCCCTCGGTTGCACAATACATGCCTTCTAGTCAAAATATATATGTATCTAGACATGTTTTAGTATATAGGCACATCCATTTTTGGACAAATGGAAGTCAAGTATTTTGGAACGGAGGGAGTACACAATAATTTTTTTAAGTTAGCACAACTAGTCTAATCCGAGAGCACAACCGAAGATTTGGTCGGGTTCTTCCTCCTTTTGCCGACACGTGGGACATCCAGCATCCAGGTCGTGTCATGAAAGAAAATAGAGTGGCAGTTGAAGCCGCGAGATGTGCATCTTGGGTTAAACTGTAAATAGAATCTTACTACTCTTGAGTAACTCCAAAAGCGGCCACCGAAGATCTTTCTTGGATTTGTTTTTCATCACCAGCACGTCGAGGTGAAATATGTGCAGGTTCAGTAGGTCCTCTTGCGTTTTCACTGACATGCGGGGCCGCATGTGAGCAAATAGACGATGGGCTCCGCGCGTCCGCTCGCTGGCTGAGAAGAGAGATAGAGGAGGGCTGAGCACGGACTGCAGGAAATTTGTTCTACGTAACCAGCACCTTGATATTCGCATGTGGTTGTTTCTAGAATAAAAAAAAGGAGGTACCCCTACTTATGTTACTCCCACTATGTCTAGCCTAAGGTTAGTAGGTGACCTTGCGCTTGGCTCTTTGCCTCTTCCGGAAGTCGATGGTTCTACAGTAGTGCTTCTGGCAATCTGACACCAAATGAACTGCTGCACGTCCACCGCTTGTAAGCAAAAGTTTCTCCTCGTGCTGCGAGCCACCGCGCACGCGTTGGCGAGGGAGAAGGCGTAATCAAGCTTCTCATCGTTCTGCGAGTTGACGGGACACATCAAAGTTATTTACTAGTAGTACGTACTCTCTCCAAAAAGGGCTGACCATGTCATTGCTACCATCCCGTGCTTCGTCGTTGAGTACATGCACTATTCACGTGCCATTCACGTGCCATCGAGGAGAAAAAAATATTGCGTAGGTGCCATCGAAGTGCACGACTCACTTACGGAAAAGGGTTTCCCCGCTTCCCCCACGACTCACTTACGCACTGCTTATCTGATTATCTCCATTTTCTTGCATGACACGTGCACCTTGATACTAGATGACTCGCGTGTTGGGAAAAGGATGAACAAAGCTCACGTAAAAGAAAAGAGTTGAAGAGCATAGATTCCCGACGACCGAGGAGGAGCAAGGAACCTCGCGGTGGAGCGTCGCAAGGAACCTTGCGTTTTCCCCTGTTTTTGCCGCCTGCCCACCTATAAACAACTAAAAGAACATGAACTTTTCGCTAACCACTATAAACGGTACATCAGGATGCTAAGTTGAAGATGTTTTATACTTCCTCCGTTCCCAAATATAAGTCTTTTTAGATATTTCAATAAGGGACTACATACGAAACAAAATGAGTGAATCTACACTCTAAAATATGTCTGCATACATCCGTATGTTGTAGTCTATTTGAAATGGCTAGAAAGACTTATATTTAGGAACGGAGGGAGTAATTTATATTGAATTATTGATAACCACGCAACAAGCCACGCATGTACACAAGCCAACGCACTAACTCCATCCGATCCAACTCATGCACATACGCGCACAACATGGAGCACACAACGCACGTACACAAGACGTGCATGCACACACGCTTGGCTGCAGAATGCACGTGAATAACACATGCATGCGCACACACTTGGCTGCATGGAGGCGTGCGCCATCCGCAGCGACGTCCGGTTCGTCGTGCTACGGCGAAGCTCGCATGCAACGGCACATACGCATCTCTTGCAGCACCTCTTTGCCGTCGTTGCTCAACTACTATTCGGAGACGAAGACGACCGCAGCCTCGGCCTTAGAGCTAGCACCGATGGAAAAACACGCACGCTGCACGCACACGAGCACACACGGAGTGCCCACGACGTGGTGGTGGTGCGTCCCCAGTCGCCTCTACTCCTTCTGCGCACGTTGTCTATCAAGGCGGCTGCATGCTAATGATGATGTGGGAGAGACCAAGGCTGGTCATAGTGGGGAGTAACTTGTACTGTAACATATTACTATGTTACTCTAAACATCTCTATAAACCGGAAAGGAGGGAGTAGTAACATAGACTAGTGCCATATGCAGAGTATGGGAGCACATGATATTTCCCTGTCCGGACCGATCCCAAGTTGGCTTCTCACCTTCTTGGCCCAACAAAAACCCCTCCCACCTCCCGCGCGCGCTTCCCGCCCGGCGCCAGCTGAGCCCGCCGCTCCACATTTATGGCAAGTCAAGGCGACGCGACCTCCCACTGCTTCCGCCGTTGAAGCGGCGCGCCGACCGAGGGCACCGCCCGCTGCACGCCCGGCATTTCAGACTACACAGTGGATAGTAACTTTTAGAGCAAGCACTACAATTAGATGACATAAGTAGGCTATAAGGATTTAAATATAGTATTTGTGCTTAGTTGAAGGAGAGAGAAGAGGAGAGAGAAGAGAAGCGGATTGTAAACGTGTAGCCGGTTGTACTCCGACATACTCTACTTTGTGAGACAAAAGGTGGGGCCATTATTAATGATATTGTATTTATACTAAAGGGACTAACATACGCCTTAATTACTCTATTTTTTTGAGACGAACCTTGGTGGGGCTATTATTGACTTTTTTTTGAGCTATTATTGACTTGGACGTGGGGTTTGGGGGCCAAAGGCCTACTATTATACTCGCACGACCGACCTGACATGCTCTACCCTAGCCGCCACCAGTATCATATGGTTTCAAGCACCGTTCGAGATCTTAGCGCCGCCACGCAATTCTTCTCCAGCCCTCCTTCCGGCGTGCACCGCGAGAAGGGACAGCAGTCCTCGAACCCGCCTTTCGTGATCCTGCGGGGGAGAGGGCGATCAGGTTTTGGGGAGCAAACTCCTGTGATCGCTGCCAGCGACGACTTCCTCAACGACAGCCTTCTTCCCGACCTTGGTAACCTCTTCATCAACAACATGAGTGACAACATCAACCACATCGGTTCTGCTCCCACTGTATCAAGATGTGATTCTGTCCTCTGGTTTAGTCCGCATCATTACTTTGATGTTTGCAATTGTCGTCATGATCTATTTACTGCTGATTCGGATTAAATCTCATACTAAATTGCTCATATATTCAACAATCCAATCCAAAAACCTGATCACAGGCAATTTACTCCGAGTGATTTTGCTGTGCTTTTGAAGCCGCCTACTTTTAAGGGGGTGCAATATAAAAGGTGGCGCACAAGAGCAGTATATTGGTTTCAGATCATGTACTGCTATGACGCCACTAAGGGTAAGCCCGAGGCGATCTTAATCCTACACAACAGAAGCTTTTCGAAACATGGATACCCTCTTCAAAGCCGCCCTGCTGAGTGTTCTTGACGATTCCATTGTGGATTCATATATGTCGTTTGACAGCGGCAAAGACATGTGGGCTGCACTCGAGGCCACGTTTGGGCCCTCGGGCGCTGGCAACGAATTGTACATCATGGAGCAATTCTGTGACTACAAGATGACTGATGAGCGCTCTGTTGTTCAGCAGAATCATGAGATACAGTCACTCTCTAAGGAACTTGAGTACTTTAAGTGTGTGTTGCCGGACAAATTTTTTGCTGGGACCATCATTGCCAAGCTTCCACCTTCGTGGAATGATTTTGCTACTTCTCTGAAAAACAAGAGACATGAGTTTTCTGTTTTGGATCTCATTAGCACTCTTGATTTTGAGGAGAAGGCGAGAGCAAAAGACACACGTGCTCGGGTCGCCGAGGGAGCTTCTAGTGCCCACATGGTACACGAGAAGAACTTCCAGCCCAACCAGCCCCAAAACAACAAGAACAAATCTCAGGGGGAAGGCAAGTTTGATGCAAAGAACAAGCCGTCACATTCTACCAACTTCAAGACGAATTCTCATAACGGGAAGGGATACAAACCTCAATTTTGGTAGCACCGCACAAAATTTATATGGCTGCATCTACCTGCTGTCAGCTAACCTCATGGTGCTCCAGGTATTCCTACATTCGTAACTAGGTACAATGACCACCGCAAGATGAAATTAGCTTATTCATACGTTGACTTGCTGAATGCAGTGCGGAACGATCCTGTCATGTGTGGAGGAGCAAACAAGTAGTGCAGCCGAAGGTGGAAATCAACCAAGGACTTATGAAATTATATATAATCTTCCTCAGGCAGGTCAGTATCCCCTTCATCGAGATGATCGTGTTTTGTCATGCCGAGCTATTGATATGCGCTACTGTTTTGCAACACCATTTAAGTATAGCTACTGTTTTCCTATCTTTTCAGATTCAGGACAATGAATATGATATCAGGGGAACTGCACAATATGGACCCATGTTGAGTCATCTCTATTGCCTCATGTGTTTGCTGCAAATGTGACAACATCAATTGCAAGATGAGGCAGCTAGCTAGCTGTGGAGTTGCCAACATGCTCAAAGTGCTCGCAACATTGAGAAGAAACAAGCATGCCCAGGAAATTAATGCGTGCGCAGGGAGGCCCTTTGCTCAGAGAAGCATCGACCGATTTTCTTTATTTCCACAACTTCTCATAACTTTGTATATTGGTTATAGTATGGTGAATCATTGAGATGCATAGACATGCTGAACTTTTGTTCTTCTGAATGTTAGTTTAATGTGAGTGTTCGCATCGATCGCATCCTCTAATTTGGTGGATGCACACAGAAAAATAAATCTCCTTAATTTACTCCATAACAACCCTATTAAATAGGCCTAGTAACAAACCAGTAGCATGCAAAGGTGGCAGCGGGCACATGCATCCTCATTGCATGGCCACCATGCAACAACATAAAATAAGAGAGCGGTTCTTGGGAAAAAGCGAGTAGTTAGTGCAGCGGGCCTTATAAACACGAACAGCTCGCTCTCCTGCTTCCGTCTCCCCAACCAATTCCCCCGCTCCCCAATCTTCCTCACTTGTCCAGAAAACCCCGCTCACCTTCTTCCTCACTCGTACAGAAAATGCCTGCTCCTTTTCTTCCACTCCTACACAAATCCCCAGCCCTCCTTCTTCCCCACTCGCACTGCCACTAGGCTCGTCTCTAGCTACTCTGCTCAAACCCATGAGCTCGGCACGATGCCCAGAAGGAAAATGGAGTCGGCTGGCCCCAGCGCCAAGAAGATGAGGCTCCGCCACGGGCGATGCGGTTGTAGACCCGCACCACAGTAGCACGGGAGAAGCGCAGCCCCCCCCCGGATCTGAGGAACCGGTAGAATCTCCGGTGGACCGCATCAACGATCTCCCGGGCGTCATCCTTGATGAGATCATCTCGCTTCTCCCCACCAAGGATTGCTACCGCACACAAGTCCTCTCAACTCGGTGGCGCCCTCTATGGCGCACCGCGCTCCTCAATCTCGACTGTCGTCAGATATCTGTTCTTCCTGAATTTGATCTCATCAGAGCCATCGTCTCTTCTCACCAGCAGGGCCCCGTTCAATGCCTCTGCATCCCGACAAGCTACTTGCTGTCCATACCCAGCAAGGTGGATGCTTGGCTGACATCCCCTGAATTCGGAAAACTCCAGCAATTTGAGTTCTACCATTACCATGAAAGTTTCATACCACGAACATACCAAAAATTCGTGCCCACACCACCGTTGTCCATCTCGCGGTTTTCCTCCTCTCTCCACACCGCCACCTTCGTCCGGTGCCATCTACCAGACGATCTGGTACAAATGCTTCGACTCCCAC
This sequence comes from Aegilops longissima, assembly GCA_021605205.1. Taxonomy (NCBI): domain Eukaryota; kingdom Viridiplantae; phylum Streptophyta; class Magnoliopsida; order Poales; family Poaceae; genus Aegilops; species Aegilops longissima. Next base: position 538,766,577 of record CM038678.1, read on the forward strand.
TGCTAAAAAAACTTTCGCTTGTGGTGGTTTATCTGTCGGAGGCCTCATCAAGACAAGATCATCCACTCCAGTTGCCCTGCCTGGAGCGCTTGCTGATTGTTTTGGGAATAGAAATCGGTATCAATTGTCTCCAAATAAAGTCGCCTCACCTTAAAAGCATTGGAATTTGTTTTAAAGGACAGTAGCTCATCATCGAAGATGCACCTTCACTTGAAAGGTTGCTCCTTCATAATTGTTATACACCTTCAGAAATAACTATCGTCTCTGCGCCCAAACTGGAGAACTTGGGTGTAATTCATGACCCGTTTAATAATCACAAGGAGTTGGTGTTTGGCTCCTCACTTTTTCAGGTACCTTATATTATCATCTACACATTTGTAATCATATGCTGCATTTTTCATTTGTGCGCATAAGTTTTATATCATCTTGGAGTACACTTTGGGTACTAATATTATGTTATATGCTCAATGAAGAGTTCGTCCATTGATAGCCTATCAATGCTGCTGGATTCTGTCAGGATCATATATATCAGTATGTATAGTTTTGATTTGGACATAATTATTGGCTTGTTGTGATGCTTTCGATCTCTAGAGAATTTATACATGGAGGTGATGATTTCATGCACATTGAAAGCCCGTATATATTGTACTAGAATTAACTGTTTAGCTGTCGTTCTTTCGACATACTCTTTCTTGAGACCTTAACTATTTTCAATCTTCATGTCTACTTAGGGAGAACCACATGGAGAAAAACATATAACCAATCGTTGGCGTAATAAGCACAAGGATTTTCTCAGTTCTCATGACATTCGTTTGAGGACAATAACGATGGGACGATATGCATCCAACCAGGCAAACAGAAGCTTTGTCACATTCTTCCTGTTGAACGCGAGGTTACTATTGTCCATGAGGCTTAACTTTTACAGCAAGAGATTTCTCACGGACGAACATGTTGAACAGCAAAAAAAGAAGTTTCAGGTGGACAAATGGGCTTCTAAACGTGCTCGGCTATATTTACAAGAAGTTGTAGACATCCTGAAATAATTTTTTTTGCACAGGATGTTGATTTTATGGATCAGACCGGTCCATTTGTTTGTGACTGCAAAAAAGAGTGGTTGGGTTAGATGTTACTATCATGTTCAATATGGGTTTTGTCTAAAAATTTGATGAACAATTAATCATTGGGCTTTTTGTACCATTTGTATGCTTGACTTGCATGTTGTTGCCCTCGTACTCCCCTCCACCTACCACTACACTACGGCATCTCCCATGGCTGCTGTTCGTTCCCGTCCGAGGCCTTGCCGTCGTTCTCCGCCTTGGTTAGCTCGCTGTGCCCGCCGCCTTCTGGCGTTGTCAACATGGTCAACAACTAAGAGGAATCAGGAGATGATTTGTCGTGGAGAGGCGACGATGAGGACCCACCGAGGTCATTGCATTTCGCAGCGGGTGCCTCGTTATTACAAGCCAAAAAATACTTCCTCCTAATTGTTTGACAACTAGGTTCCACGCCATTGTCAATGTAGTCAATAAACGAGAAAATTACACAACAGTGGATAACACGAGGACCCAACAGCTCGCCCGAGCTTGTTTTTCAGTTTGAGACGGAGCTCAAGCTGTGTCTTTGTCTGGGGGGCTGTGGCCCGTCTAGCCCACGCTTACACTTTTATTAAGCTAATGACGAGCCCAGTTGATTTATTTTTTCTTTCTGAAATTGGCTAGCCCAGTTCTTTTTTTTTGGAGAATACCAAAACCGAGGCCTACTTGCTTTTCTCAGCCCTGCAGGGCTGCAAATCTTTCAAGACGAGGAGGGATAAGAAATGGGCTTCCCCAGAAAACGGGCTATAAGTTGTAAGAAATGGGCTGTAAATTTTTGAACCAAAGCCAACCGACAATTGCATTAAAATATCATTTTTTCAGGATTTCTCTACTCTCTACTCTTATAAAAACCAAAGCCAACTGACAATTACATTAAAATATCATCTTTTCTCCCACAAGATAAACTACTCATACAATTGCATCTTCATGTTCCGTGCAACGAACGGGCATCGTGCTAGTTAAGATTCTAAATTTCATTCATTTTTTTTGCAGAGAATTGTTTTTTGAATTTTATTTTGATATAATTTTTTGAAAACTATTTTTAACGTGACTCAAAATTTCATGATTAAAAGAGTTCGGACCCCACCGAAATATGCAAAATTTCATTGAAGTTTTTAGCAGTGCCCAGAATATATGGTCTGTAATGCTAATAAAAAGAATATGGGCTTCAAATATCCTTAAGAATTAGCAAATGGGCTGTAAATTATTGAAAATAATGGCTAACTTCAAATATGGGCTTCAAATATGCTGTTTTCCACAGATTTGGAGGCTGACTTCTGGGCCTACTAGGTTGACGATGACGCTGTCCTATTTTTTTTGATGCGTACGCAAGGATTTGTCAACTTAGTCAACACACAACAGTGACTGTTGGATGTCCATACAACGGCCGCCGTGCTTCTTCAATCTCTGATCTTCCTGCTCCAGCCGCCCAAACCAGTGCCGGCGGGACTGCTTGCTCCCTCCTCCCGTGGCTGGCTGCGCTGCTGCCAGGACATCCCTCTAACCACCCACACATCCTGTTATTTTCCAGCGACGTCAGCCTCACCCCGTAGCCGACCAGTCAACGCTCATTCTCCCCTTAGCGTGGGCATCCGCTACGGTGGCTTCACCGGCTTCGGGTGGTTCTCTTCCTGGGCCTCGCCCTCGTCCACCGCGTTTGTGCTCTCGGCGCGGCAAGGTCAACATGGTCAACAAACAACAGCCATCGGAAGAGGCTGGCAGTAGGGGCCCACACAAGAAAATGCCTCCTTATTACGCGCAAAATAATGATTCCTCCACCTGATAGCTGGGACCCACTGGAAGGGTCTCTGTATTTCGCAAAAAAAATGTTCCCCCCGCTGTCAGCTCGGACCCACCGAAAATGCCTCCTTATTGCGCACAAAATAATGAATACTCCCCCTGCTAGTTGGGACTCACCTTGGTGGGAGGCTCACTTGTGGGCCTACTAAGTTTACGGGGACGGAGGGCTTTGTTAACTTAGTCAATATGAACGACTCTAGCTCCAGTGACCGTACGATGTCCATCCAACGGCCGTAGTGCTTCTTCAACCTCTGGTCTTCGTGCTCCAAATACCAAAGCAGCGCCCGGTCGTGCAGCGTGCTCCTGCCTCCGTGGCGGCTGTGATGCCGCGGAGGCCTCACCGCCTACTACTCCCACCGCTGACCAGGCCATCCCTCTACTCACCCACACCCCTATTATTCTGCGGGGCGGCAGCCTCACACCGCAGCGAACGGTGAACCCTCGTACTCCTCTGGCGTGGGCATCGACCGCCGCGTCTTCCCGGCTCGCGTCGTCCCCTTCCTAGGCCTCGCCGTCGTCCACCGCCTGGTGCTCTCGGCGTGGCGTGGTCAACGTGGTCAAGGAACGGCTTCCATCGGACGTGGGTCAGACGTGGAGAGGCCGACAGCTGGTCCACGGCCGCAGAAGGAAGTGCCTCCTTATTACGCGCAAAATAATTATTCCTCCACCTGACAGTGGGGACCCACCGGACATGCCACCATATTTCGCGAAAAAACGTTTCCCCCCCTGACAGCTGGGACCCACCAGCTACACCTTCGCACGCAAGGAAGTGCGTCCGGGCACAAAAAAACAAAACGATTCGCCCCCTGACTTCTGGGACCCAACAGCTACACCTTCGCACGCAAGGAAGTGCGTCCGGGCAAAAAAAAACGATTCACCCCCTGACAGCTGCGACCCACCAGCAACATCTTCACACGCAAGGAAGTGCGTCCGGGCAAAAAAAAATGATTCGCCCCCTAACTGCTGGGACCCACCAGCTACATCTTCGCACGCAAGGAAGTGCGTCTGGGCAAAAAAAAAACAAAATGATTCGCCCCACATCGCTGGGACCCACCAGCTACATCTTCGCAGCAAGGAAGTGCCTGACAGTCGGGACCCACCTGGTCGAAGCGTACGTAGCATTGTCATTCTGGTCGCGAACGTGTACATACATACTGGTCGATGTACAGGCGCGCACGTAGCATGTACACGTACGTACATCGGCGAGGGTGCAAGAAAGAAAATAAGGCCACATACGTACATACGGGCAGGGTCTCGAACGCCTACTCGCGCATACGTACATGGCTGGGTTGGAACGGAGAAACAGCGTCGTCGTCTTGTTCATGGGAGCCAACCGGCTGGGTCGGAACGGAATGCGTGGTCGTGTTCATCGGGAGGGCTTGGACGGAACAAGCGATGGAAACGAGGCTGGCGTATCCGCTGTGGAGAAACGGCCTTGTGTTTGACCGGCCACGTTCGAAATGGGGTCCTGTTGATCGGGAGGGGTGTGGCGTACCGCAAAATGGAGGAAACGGACCTCCTACGGTCGAAACGGGGGTCCTGTTGATCGGGAGGGGTGTGGCGTACCGCAAAACGGAGGAAACGGACCTCCTACGGTCGAAACGGGGGTCCTGTTGATCGGTAGGGGTGTGGCGTATCGCAAAACGGACGAAACGGACCTCCTATGGTCGAAACAGGGGTCCTGTTGATTGGGAGGGGTGTGGCGTACCACAAAACGGACGAAACGGACCTCCTACGGTCGAAACAGGGGTCCTGTTCATCGGGAGGGGTGTGGCGTACCGCAAAACGGGACTCCACGGGATACTGTTCATCTCCACCGTCGACCTCCTCCAGCCTCCACGGGCTACCGTCGACCTCCTCTAACCTCCACGGGCTCCTGTGCATCCAGCCTCCACCGCGCGCTACTCCACCGGCTACTGTTCAACCACCCCTCCACGGGCACCCCTCCACAGTCTACTGTTCATCCAGCCCTCCACACCACGGGGTCCTGTTCAACCACCCCTCCACGGCCACCCCTCCACCGTCTCATCGCTCATCCAGCCCTCCACACCACGGAGTCCTGTTCATCCAGAGGCAACGCCACCGCTCCTTGTTCATCCACCCCCATAGCGCTCACTTGTTCATCAATCAATCGGCTTGATTAGCGGCGATGGCGAAGAATCGCTCCATCGGGTTTAGTTAACATCCATCGATCGATCGCTTGGGTTCAATAACGCGTAGCTTGCGATTACTGTCGCTCGGGTTCGATTAGAGCCCAACGCCTCGCTCGAGTTCGATTAGAGACAACGCCTACACACACTGCAGCGTCGTGTGAGAGAAAGCAGCGCATCGCTCAGCCCCCGACCTCCCACCATAACCGGCAACTCCCCGAAATTTTCCTCCCCCTCGCTTCTACCATGGTTTTTTCCGTCATGGACGGCCCAAAGAATGTCATGTAGCTGTGTCTCCAGCCCGCCTAGGACGAAAAGCCCATTTTCTGTCATGATTTTTTGTCATAGAAGTAGGAGCCCGCCACATCTATGATGATACCGGGTTTTGTCACAATTATCGTCATAGAAGTGTCATATGTATTACAGAAAAAAAAATTCGTTCGGCCCAAAATGTCATGGATGTGTCTTTTTTTTGTAGTGTTCATGATGAACTATAATATGCAAGGGATGACGAAAACGATTCCTGAGCTCTTCGCGATGCTAAAATCGGTGAAGGTAGAAATCAAGAAAGAGCATCAAATGTCGATGGTTAACAAGACCAATGGTTTCAAAAAAAGGGCAAAGGAAAGGAAAGGGAACTTCAAGAAGAATGACAAGCAAGTTGCCACTCCTGTCAAGAAGCCCAAAGCTAGACCTAAACCTGAAACTGAGTGCTTCTACTTCAAAGGGAATGGTCACTGGAAGCGGAACTACCCCAAATAATTGGCGAATAAGAAGGATCGCAAAGTGAACAAAGGTATATTTGATATACATGTTATTGATGTGTACTTTACTAGTGTTCATAGTAGCCCCAGGGTATTTGATGCCGGTTCAGTTGCTAAGATTAGTAACTCGAAACAGGAGTTGCAAAATGAACAGAGACTAGTTAAGGGCAAGGTAACGATGTGTGTTGGAAGTGATTCCAAGGTTGATAAGATCACCATCGCGTACTCCTTCTACCTTCGAGATTAGTGTTGAACCTAAATAAATGTTAGTTGGTGTTTGCGTTGAGCATGAATATGATTAGATCAAGTTTATTGCAATACGGTTATTCATTTAAGTCAGAGAATAATTGTTGTTCTGTTTACATGAATAAAACCTTCTATGGTCATACACCCAACATAATTGGTTTATTGAATCTCGATCGTAGTAATACACATATTCATAATATTGATGCCAAAAGATGCAAGGTTGATAATGATAGTGCAACATATTTGTGGCATTGCTGTTTTGGTCATATTGGTATAAAGCACATGAAGAAACTCCATACGGATGGATTTTTGGAATCACTTGATTATGAATCATTTGATACTTGCAAACCATGCCTCATGGGCAAGATGACTAAAACTCTGTTCTTCGGAACAATGGAGTGAGCCAATGACTTATTGGAAATAATACATACTGATGTATGCGGTCCGATGAGTGTTGAGGCACGCAGCGGGTATCGTTCTTTTCTGACCTTCACAGATGCTTTGAGCAGATATGGGTATATCTACTTAATGAAACACAAGTCTGAAAGATTTGAAAAGTTCAAAGAATTTCAGAGTGAAATGGAGAATCATCGTAACAAGAAAATAAAGTTTCTACGATCTGATCGTGGAGGCAAATATTTGAGTTACGAGTTTGGCCTTCATTTAAAACAATGTGGAATAGTTTCACAACTCACGCCACCTGGAACACCACAGTGTAATGGTGTGTCTAAACATCGTAACTGTACTTTATTAGATATGGTGCGATCTATGATGTCTCTTACCGATTTACCACTATCATTTTGGGGTTATGCATTAGAGACAGCTACATTCACATTAAATAGGGCACCATCTAAATCCGTTGATACGACACCATATGAACTGTGGTTTGGCAAGAAACCTAAGTTGTCGTTTCTTAAAGTTTGGGGCTGCGATGCTTGTGTGAAAAATATTCAACTTGATAAGCTCGAACCCAAATCGGAGAAGTGCGTCTTCATAGGATACCCAAAATAAACTGTTGGGTACACCTTCTATCACAGATCCAAAGGCAAGCCATTTTTTGCTAAGAATGGATCCTTTCTAGAGAAGGAGTTTCTCTCGAAAGAAGTGAGTGGGAGGAAAGTAGAACTTGATGAGGTAATTTTACCTTCTCTCGAACTGGAAAGTAGCTCATTAGAGAAATCTGTTCTCGTGATGCCTACACCAACTAGAGAGGAAGCTAATGATAATGATAATGAAACTTCAGATCAAGTTACTACCGAACCTCGTAGGTCAATCAGAGCACTTTCCGCACTAGAGTGGTACGGTAATCCTGTTCTGTAAGTCATGTTACTAGACCATGATGAACCTACAAACTATGAGGAAGCGATGATGAGCCCAGATTCCGCAAAATGGCTTGAGGCCATGAAATCTGAGATAGGATCCATGTATGAGAACAAAGTATGGACTCTTGTTGACTTGCCCGATGATCGGCAAGCCATTGAGAATAAATGGATTTTCAAGAGGAAGACGGACGCTGATGGTAGTGTTACTATCTACAAAGCTCGAATTGTCGCAAAAAAGTTTTTTGACAAGTTCAAGGTGTTGACTACAATGAGATTTTCTCACTTGTATCGAAGCTTAAGTCTGTTTGAATCATGTTAGCAATTGCTGCATTTTATGAAATCTGGCAAATGGATGTCAAAACTACATTCCTTAATGGATTTATTAAAGAAGAGTTGTATATGATGCAACCAGAAGGTTTTGTCGATCCTAATGGTGCTAACAAAGTGTGCAAGCTCCAGCGATCCATCTATGGACTGGTGCAAGCATCTCCGAGTTGGAATATACGCTTTGATGAGTTGATCAAAACGTATAGTTTTATGTAGACTTGCGGTGAAGCCTGTATTTACAAGAAAGTGGGAGCACTACAGCCTTTCTGATAAGTATATGTGAATGACATATTGTTGATCGGAAATGATGTAGAATTTTCTAGAAAGCATAAATGAGTATTTGAAAGGAGTTTTTCAAAGAAAGACCTCGGCTGAAGCTGCTTACATATTGGGCATCAAGATCTATAAAGATAGATCAAGACGCTTGATAAGACTTTTGACAAGTACATACCTTGATAAGGTTTTGAAGACTTCAAAATGGATCAGTCAAAGAAGGAGTTCTTGCCTGAGTTATAAGGTATGAAGTTGAGTAAGACTCAGAACTCGACCACGGCAATAGATAGAGAGAGAACGAAAGTCATTCCCTATGCCTCAACCATAGGTTCTATAAAGTATGCCATGCTGTGTAACAAACCTGTTGTGTACCTTGCCATGAGTTTGGCAAGGGGTACGATAGTGATCCAGGAGTGGATCAGTGGATAGCGGTCAAAGTTACTCTTAGTTACCTAAGAGGACTAAGGAAATATTTCTCGATTATGGAGGTGATAAAAAGTTTGTCGTAAAGAGTTATGCTGATGCAAGCTTTTACACCGATCCGGATGACTTTGAGTCTCAATCTGGATACATTTTGAAAGTGGGAGCAATTAGCTAGAGTAGCTCCATGCAGAGCATTGTAGACATAGAATATTTGCAAAATACATACGGCTCTGAATGTGGCAGACCCGTTGACTAAACTTCTCTCACAAGAAAAACACGATCATACCTTAGTACTCTTTGGGTGTTAATCACATAGCAATGTGAACTAGATTATTGACTCTAGTAAACCCTTTGGGTGTTGGTACATGACGATGTGAACTAGATTATTGACTCTAGTGCAAGTGGGAGACTGAAGAAAATATGCCCTAGAGGCAATAATAAAGTTGTTATTTATATTTCCTTATATCATGATAAATATCTATTATTCATGCTAGAATTTATTAACAGGAAAATTGATACATGTGTGGATACATAGACAAAACACAGTGTCCCTAGTAAGCCTCTACTAGACTAGCTAGTTAATCAAAGATGGTTAAGTTTCCTAACCATAGACATGTGTTGTCATTTGATGAACGAGATCACATCATTAGGAGAATGATGTGATCAGCAAGATGCATCCGTTAGCTTAGAATAATGATCGTTAAGTTTTATTGCTATTGCTTTCTTCATGACTTACATATTCTTCTGACTATGAGATTATGTAACTCCTGAATGCCGGAGGAACATCTTGTGAGCTATCAAACGTCACAACGTAACTAGCTGATTATAAAGATGCTCTACAGGTGTTTCCAAAAGTGTTTGTTGGGTTGGCATAGATCAAGATTAGGATTTGTCACCCCGAGTATCGGAGAGGTATCTCTGGGCCCTCTCGGTAATGCACATCATTATAAGCCTTGCATGCAATGTGACTAATGAGTTAGTTGCGGCATGATGCGTTACGGAACGAGTAAAGATACTTGCCAGTAACGAGATTGAACTAGGTATGATGATACCGATGATTGAATCTCGGGCAAGTAACATACCGATGACAAAGGGAATAATGTATGTTGTCATAACGGTTCGACCAATAAATATCTTCACAGAATTTGTGGGAGCCAATATGAGCATCCAGGTTCCGGTATTGGTTATTGACCGGAGAGGTGTCTCGGTCATGCCTACATAGTTCTCGAACCCGTAGGGTCCGCACGCTTAACGTTCGATAACTATTTGTATTATGAGTTTTGTGTTTTGGTGACCGAAGTTTGTTCGGAGTCCCGGATGAGATCACAGACATGATGAGGAGTCCCGAAATGGTTGAGAGGTAAAGATTGATATATTGGAAGGTTGTATTCGGACACCGGAAGGTTCCGGAGTGTATCGGGTACATACCGGAGTACCGGAGGGGTTACCGGAACCCCCTGGGGAAAGATATGGGCCATATGGGCCAGAGGAGGGAGGCTAACCAGCCCACAAGGGGCTGGCACACCCCCCACAAAGGAGGAGGACGAATTGGAATAGGGAAGGGGGCGGCGCCCCCTTTCCTTCTCCTACTCCCTCTCCTTTCCCCCTTCCCCCCTCCGGAAGAAGGAAAAAAGGGGGGCCGAATCCTACTAGGACTGGAGTCCTAGTAGGCCTCCTCCTCCCCTCCTTTATATATGGGGGCAGGGGGCACCCAAAGCACAACAATTGTTCTTAGTCGTGTGCGGTGCCCCACTCCACGGTTTACACCTCCGGTCATAGCGTCGTAGTGCTTAGGCGAAGCCCTGCGCGGGTCACATCACCAGCACCGTCACCACGCCGTCATGCTAACGGAACTCTCCCTCGACCCTCTGCTGGATCAAGAGTTTGAGGGACGTCATCGAGTTGAACATGTCCTGAACACGGAGGTGTCGTACGTTCGGTACTAGATCGGTTGAATCGTGAAGACGTTCGACTACATCAACCGCGTTAACCTAACGCTTCCCCTTTCGGTCTACGAGGGTATGTGGACACACTCTCCCCTTCTCGTTGCTATGCATCTCCTAGATAGATCTTGTGCGATCATAGGAATTTTTTTGAAATTGCATGCTACGTTCCCCAACAGTGGCATCCGAACCAGGTCTATGCATATATGATATATGCACGAGTTGAACACAAAGAGTTGTGGGCGCTAATAGTCATACTGCTTACCACCAATGTCTTACTTTGATTTGGCGGTATTGTTGGATGAAGCGGCTCGGACCAACATTACATGACCACGTTCATGAGACTGGTTCTACCGAGGTGCTTTGCACACAGGTGGCTAGCGGGTGTCTGTTTCTCCAACTTTGGTTGAATCGAGTTTGACTACGTCCGGTCCTTGTTGAAGGTTAAAACAGCACACTTGACAAAAAATCGTTGTGGTATTGATGCGTAGGTAAGAATGGTTCTTGCTAGAAGCCCGTAGCAGCCACTTAAAACTTGCAACAAAAAAATAGAGGACGTCTAACTTGTTTTTGCAGGGCATGATTTGATGTGATATGGTCAAGACGTGATGAGATATAAATTGTTGTATGAGATGATCATGTTTTGTAAAAGTTATCGGCAACTGGCAGGAGCCTTATGGTTGTCGCTTTATTGTATGAAATGCAATCGCCATGTAATTGCTTTACTTTATCACTAAGTGGTAGCGATAGTCGTAGAAGCAAGAGTTGGTGAGACGACAGCGACGCTACGATGGAGATCAAGGTGTCAAGCCGGTGACGATGGAGATCATGACGGTGCTTTGGAGACGGAGATCAAAGGCACAAGATGATGATGACCATATCATGTGTTTGCATGTGATGTTTATCTTTTATGCATCTTATTTTGCTTAGTACGGCAGTAGCATTATAAGGTGATCCCTCACTAAATTTCAAGGTACAAGTGTTCTCCCTGAGTATGCACCGTTGCTACAGTTCGTCGTGCCGAGACACCACGTGATGATCGGGTGTGACAAGCTCTACATTCACATACAACGGGTGCAAGATAGTTTTGCACGTGCAGAATACTCGGGTTAAACTTGACGAGCCTAGCATATGCAGATATGATCAACATAGAGATGTTCACCATTGTACTCCATCTCACGTGATGATCGGATATGGTTTAGTTGATTTGGATCACGTGATCATTTAGATGACTCGAGGGATGTCGATCTAAGTGGGAGTTCTTAAGTAGTATGATTAATTGAACTTAATTTATCATGAACTTAGTCCTGATAGTATTTGCATATCTATGTTGTAGATCAATAGCTTGCGATGTAGCTCCCCGTTTACTTTTGATATGTTCGTAGAAAAAAATAAGTTGAAAGATGATAGTAGCAATGATGCGGACTGGGTCCGTGATCAGAGGATTATCCTCATTGCTGCACAGAAGAATTATGTCCTTGATGCACCGCTAGGTGACGGACCTATTGCAGGAGCAGATGCAGACGTTATAAAACATCCAAAATAGATAATATAATAGCATGGAACAATAAAAAAATATAGATAAATTAGAGACGTATCAGCCTTCCATCGAGGGAGGGGCAAACGGTGTGTGAGAGCCTGGTTTTTGCCTTCTCTCTTTTTTCCAGACTTCATTTGCTTCTGCTTTGAATTTGGGGTTTTTGAATCAATTCAAATGGACTTAAACACTTGGGCATGTCCTTGATTTTCACCCAAGTGACCCATCCATCTCTTATTCATCATTCCTTCTCTGAAAAATTCCAAAATGACCCAAGGAATATTTTTCATAAAAGAAAAATATTCATTATCTTCTCTGAAATTCAATTCAGAAACTTGTGCTCCAAAGCAACCCTCATTTTTCTTGCTTCCAAAGATTTGAGAAAATTCTCAAATATTATTTGGACCTTGGCCCACCTCCCTCAGCAAAAATATTGCAGGACTTTTTGGAATATTTTTGCTACAGAAAATCATTTCCGTTCTGGCTTCAAAATGCAGTTTCTACAGCAAGTACCATTTTCCTTGATCCAATGAGGCTGTTTTTTCTTGATCTTCATTACCCTCCTAAGTAAAGCTTAACTCCAGAAGATTAGCCCTATTCTCCTTCTAGAAGCCCTCCAAACTTGGCGACCAAGTTTCTGTCCAGAAACTTGCCAAGAAGCTCAAGTCTCATCTGGTCAGCCTGGCAGTGTGCCATCACCCCTCTTAGACCAAACACTGAATGGACAACACACCAGACATGGTTTGGCATCACATGGGCATCGCCTTGACCATGCCAGCGTGGTGACCGCGTGAATACACGACTCTGGCAACACGCCCGACGCGCTCTGCGCTGCGCCCTCGCCTCTGTTTCCCGCGTGCTCGTTCCAGAGCTCGCCGACAACTCCTGCATCATGCCACCATCTTCGTCTCGTCACCCTTGACCCCTCCCTGCCGCTCGCCGATGCTGGAGCAGCCACAACGAGCACGGGCATGTCGCGGCAAAAGCCACAGTGCACCCGTGCCCATGTCTTCTTCTCCCACCACCTCCTGTGCTCGTCTTCGAGCTTCACAGTGCCCGCGTGAGCTCTGAAGCGCTGTCCCTCCTCGCTGGCGCTCCTCGTCACCGTGTGCCGCTTCTAGAGAGCTCCGACGGAGCCACGTACCCCCTCCCCCTCCGGCTATAAATTCGGACCCCTCCAGCCTCTCTGAGCACTCCAAGCTCACCGCACATCCTCCACAAACCTGTAGCATAGCCGTAGCCAAGCCGGGCAGGCCTCTCGCCACCGTCCCCGACCAGAGCTTGCCGGCGATTGCCGTAGCCCCTCCTCCTCACTCCGGTGCCCCTCAAGGCCAATCCACTCCTCCGGCGACTCTCTGGTGGTCCACTGGTGCCGTCCGAACCCGTTGGAGCCCCTGGTGCAGCCCCATGTCACCATCGTCCTCAACTCCGGCGAGCTCCGCTTTCTGCAGCCGCTGGAGAAGCTCATTCCGACCCCGTCTGTCCACCTCTAGCCAAGCCACGGGTACAGGCAGGTGCGCGAGCGTCTCCTCTATCCATCTACCCTCTCGATCTGGCCGCCGAGCCCTCCTCGCCGGAGAACGCGCCGGCGAAGCGCCGCCCGTCTCTGTTTCTCTCTCTCTCTCTCCCCGACCTGACGCGTAGGGATCGCTGTCAGCCTCACCGCTCATGCCCGAAGCGGTATGAGTGGAGGCGTATTCCTGGAATATGCCATCGACGTCACCCCCTGGTTTTCTTTTAATTCAAATTTAAATCAAATTTTGACCAGAAACTTTGACCAGCCATAACTCTTAAACCATAAGTCCAAATGAGTTGATTCTTTTTTGCATTGTGTTTGTTTTGACAAGTTCTAGTAGCACACCAAAATGGAGATTTTTCCTTCCTATCTAGTATTTTTGGTGATTTTCAAAGTGGTTCTTGATATTTTATTTTGCTGTTTTTAAATTATTTTTAGAGGGAGAAGCTTGTCTTGAAGATAACCCAGAGGAGCGTGAACCTCCTCTGCACTAAGGCAAGCCACACCAACATTTGTATGGTGTCATTTCAATATCTATGATTTTTCCAACTTGAATATGAGTTATTTTCATGCATTTAATTATTTAAATGAATATTGCTTATGCTAGTTACTTTTGTCATGCTTGAAATGCTTAGCTATAGTACTGGTTGAATGCATGAACTAGCTTAAGACAGTAGAAGAAATTTTTGATTGTGTGCTTATGCTTTTATGATTAATGGTAGTTTCTTTATGTGATAAATTGATTTTAATGCATTATGGTATAACCAAAATGATGAGTGGTAAAAACCAGTAAAGTTTAATGATGAGTAGTGCAAGAACGAAACTTTGATGATGTTGATCTGCTTACTTTGAGTGGTATGTTTTGCATGTCGAATAGTTGCATTATCATGGCATATTGTGACTCGGGTTATTTTATTTCAATTTAAAACTGATGTTAATTCAACTTGAACATAACGTTGATCGAGTCATGGTGCCATTGAATCAAGTTTTTCCCAGTGCAACCACATTTGCCTTTATGGGAAGGTCTTTATTTGGTCCCTTGTCATGCCTCTGGTCAGTACCTCCAACGAGGAAAGGTTATGGGCGTGCGGTACCCTGGCCCGGTAATCAGACATAACCTTGTGTGCCCATCTGTTGTTATGGTACCTTGTCCCGTTTGGGACCGTTTTGCCAAGACGGTGGCCGTTGATGCCTTTGGTAGGCACGGGGCCACCCATGATTTAGCCCAGTGGGGAGTTAGTCGGAGTGGCCGGGAGAGTGTCATGGCAATGGGAGGGTTTCACCAGAATGCCATTGGTCCACCCGAATGGGAAGACGAGGCCATGGATTCCGTGGTGTGGGTAAAGTGCGCTACCTCTGCAGAGTGTATTTAATCTATCGATAGCCGCGTCCTCGGTTACAGACGTAGCTCGTGAGTAAGTCAAACCATGGATCAACATTTATAAGTAATCTTGCACACTAAATTTTTTATTTTTTGGCACTGGTTGTGTGATGATTTGTGAGATCATGAAGATGATCGTGGTGGGAACCAAAGTCTTGGTTTCATTTGTGATCCGGGTATGATCACGGTCCGGTTACGAGGTAACCCATCTGGTAAGAGAGTCCGAGTGACTCGGTGCACAAGTTAATTTCACTGCATCAGTAATATGACTTGCATTGCATTAAACCTGATTAATTGTCATGATATTGTTTGCCATTATGCTTATGGTCGTTGTGAGCTTGAAAGTACATTCAATGTGTTGACCTGGCATGTCATGCCAGATTTCAGGAAATTCGTATCTGATCGGACTGCTTCCCGTGTCTAGATCGCGTCCACATCAGTGTCCCTGTGCTATGGAGTTCCACTTTGTCGTCGTTCCGCTGCCGCTTAGTTATCGTGATCGAGGCCCCTTCATGTTCATTAAATAATGTACATATGTTCAGCCGCACCGTGTGTGCTGCTTGGCCTCGCTACCTGATGTAATATCAAACCTTTGTTTCCGCTAGCTAGCATCAATAAAGCAGTTGCTTTCTGTACCAAGTTGTTGTGTGTTGCGAGAAGACTTGATCTCCGGGCTGGCAATGCAAGGTAATCCGGGTGCTCTGAGCCGGGGTGCCACAACGCTTGGTATCACAGCCGCGCTGACTGTAGGACACGCTAGACCGTTGATGCACTAGATGAACGGTAGTTAGCTTAGTTTGAGTGCCGGTAGTAATAGAAATTGATTGTTGCATTGCATGCATTTTATTTGTGGTCATTACTAACCGTCTGATGATTGTGAGTGTAGATGGCTCCATTTCTGTTCATGTACCAGTCTGAGCCAGCATCGTACACCTCGCTGCACCTGCTTCAGAACTTGTGGCGACGACTCTACCCAGAGGGTGCTGATCCAGTGTATCAGGTGTATCAGGAGTGATGTCTACTACGCAACCTTCTCCTTGTATACGTTGTTGGGCCTCCAAGTGCAGAGGTTTGTAGGACAGTAGCAAATTTCCCTCAAGTAGATGACCTAAGGTTTATCAATCCATGGGAGGTGTAGGATGAAGATGGTCTCTCTCAAACAACCCTGCAACCAAATAACAAAAAGTCTCTTGTGTCCCCAACACACCCAATACAATGGTAAATTGTATAGGTGCACTAGTTCGGCGAAGAGATGGTGATGCATGTGCAATATGGATGGTAGATAAAGGTTTTTGTAATCTGAAAATATAAAAACAGCAAGGTAACTAATGGTAAAAGTGAGAGTAAACGGTATTGCAATGCTAGGAAACAAGGCCTAGGGTTCATACTTTCACTAGTGCAAGTTCTCTCAACAATAATAACATAACTGGAACATATAACAAACCCTCAACATGCAACAAAGAGTCACTCCAAAGTAACTAATAGCGGAGAACAAACGAAGAGATTATGGTAGGGTCCGAAACCACCTCAAAGTTATTCTTTCTGCTCGATCTATTCAAGAGTCCGTAGTAAAATAACACGAAGCTATTCTTTCCGTTCAATATATCATAGAGTTTGTACTAGAATAACACCTTAAGGCACAAATCAACCAAAACCCTAATGTCACCTAGATACTCCATTGTCACCTCAAGTATCCGTGGGTATGATCATACGATATGCATCACGCAATCTCAGATTCATCTATTCAACCAACACAAAAGTACTTCAAAGAGTGCCGCAAAGTTTCTACCGGAGAGTCAAGACGAAAACGTGTGCCAACCCCTATGCATAACTTCATTGAACCCGCAAGTTGATCACCAAAACATACATCAAGTAGATCACGTGAATATCCCATTGTCACCACAGATAAGCACGACAAGACATACATCAAGTGTTCTCAAATCCTTAAAGACTCAATCCAATAAGATAACTTCAAAGGGAAAAATCAATCCATTACAAGAGAGTAGAGGGGGAGAAACATCATAAGATCCAACTATAATAGCAAAGCTCACGATACATCAAGATCGTGCCAAATCAAGAACACGAGAGAGAGAGAGAGAGAGAGAGAGAGAGATCAAACACATAGCTCTTGGTACATACCCTCAGCCCCGAGGGTGAACTACTCCTCCTCGTCATGGAGAGCGTCGGGATGATGAAGATGGCCACGGTGAGGGATCCCCCCCGGTAGGGTGCCGGAACAGGGTCCCGATTGGTTTTTGGTGGCTACAGAGGCTTGTGGCAGCGGAACTCCAGATCTATTGTGTTCCTCGATGTTTTTAGGGTATATGGAGATATATAGGTGAAAGAAGTCGGTCAGGGGAGCCACGAGGGGCCCACGAGGGTGGGGGCGCGCCCAGGGGGGCAGGCGCGCCTCCCTGCCTCGTGGCCACCTCGAAGCTTCCCTTACGTGCACTCCAAGTCCCCTGGATTGCTTCCGTTCCAAAAATAACTCTCCTGGTGGTTTCATTCCGTTTGGACTCCGTTTGATATTCCTTTTCTTCGAAACACTAAAATAGGCAAGAAAACAGCAATATGGGCTGGGCCTCCGGTTAATAGGTTAGTCCCCAAAATAATATAAAAGTGTATAATAAAGCCCATAAACATCCAAAACAAATAATAATATAGCATGAATTCTTCATAAATTATAGATTCGTTGGAGACGTATCAGGGAGCATCTGCCCGGTTCGTTGTACGAGTATTACGCAGAGGTCACTTTACACCACAGTTCTCCTTCCGTCACTTACACCCATTCCTCTAAGGTCAGTTTCATTTTCACGCTATCTCAGACTATCCAGTTTGCTGCACTCGAGGCTCTTGTAGACCTGCGCTACAACGTGGTTTGCATGCAGATCCACCCAGGTTTCTTCTTCTACCCGTCTTTGCACGAGAACGGGTGTCGGTGTCAAAACCGGCGGATCTCGGGTAGGGGGTCCCGAACTGTGCGTCTAGGCGGATGGTAACAGGAGACAAGGGACACGATGTTTACCTGTGTTCGGGCCCTCTTGATGGAGGTCCGCCGGTTTTGACACCGACATCGGTGCTTTCATTGAGAGTTCCTCCGTCGCCACCGATAGGCTTGATGGCCTCTTCAATCAACAACGACGCAGTCTGGGTGAGACCTTTCTCCCTGCACAGATCTTCGATTCGGCGGCTTTGTATGCGGGCCAACTCCCTTGGCCATCCGGAGCAGATCGAAGCTTACGCCGGCCGTCGTGTCAGGTTTGGAAGCCTAAACCTCACGGCCGACATCCGCGGGGACTTGATCCTCGATGGATCTGAGCCACAGCCGAGCACGCCGCGCTGTCACGATGGGCATGACCTAACTCTGCCGCCGGACAGCACCTTGGAGGCCGCACCCGGATCCGCTCCGACTCATAGTCCGGAGCCGATCGCTTGAATCGAGGACGGATGGCTAGACACCGCCTCGGGAGCCGCAATTTCTACGGCGATGGAGCCGAACACTTACCTTGTCCCGCATAAACACCATGACTCCGAGGTGCCGGACTCCCTGCCGGACTCCGTACCTCCTGCGCCCCTGCCAGTCGAATCCGATTGGGCGCCGATCATGGAATTCACCGCTGTGGACATCTTTCAGCACTCGCCCTTTGGCGATATCATAAATTCACTGAAGCATCTCTCGCTATCCGGAGAGCCCTGGCCGAACTACGGCCAGGACGGTTGGGACGCGGATGACGAAGAAATTCAGATCCCACCCACCACCCACTTCGTAGCCACCGTCGACGATTTAACCGACGTACTCGACTACGACTCCGAAGACATCGACGGTATGGACGACGATGCCGGAGACTACCAAGAACCAGTGCCTACAGGACACTGGAAAACCACCTCGTCATAACGACATATACATGGTGGACACCCCAAAAGATGGGGACGGCGAAGAAGAAGCGGAGGCCGATTCCTTAAAGAAACAGCCCAAGCACCGACGTCAGCGCGCCGCTCTAAATCCCGCCACAAAGAAGAATGGAGATTCCGGCACAGGAGATAATAACACCCCGTAAAGTGCGAAGACAACCCCTCCAAAGACGATCCAGCGCGGGAGGAGGCGAAGCAAGCCCTCGGGAGAGGGCGGCGATTTAAGAGGTCGAGGATGACAACTACTTACCTCCCTCCGGAGACGAGGCAAGCCTCGGCGACGATGAATTTGTCGTGCCTGAGGATCCCGTCGAGCAAGACGAATCCTACGATGGCACAACAGACCCCGCGGTCTGGATTGAGGATTATCTCCTCCATATACACATGGCCCGCAGCGACGATCTTCACGCCATCAAATATCTCCCGCTCAAGCTTAAAGGACCAGCTCGGCATTGGCTTAAAAGCCTGCCCGCAGAGTCAATTGATGCTGGAAGACCTGTAAGCCGCATTCCTCGACAACTTCTGTGGCACGCGTATGCGACCACGGGACGCAGATGACCTAAACCACATAATCCAGCAGCTGCATTTAATCGGCGGGCAATTACGACACGGTTCTTAACAAAGAAAATCAAATCGCCGACCGTCCGGATGCGAGAGGCACTCGCTGCCTTCAAACATAACATCCGCGACGAGTGGCTAGCCCGCACCTAGGACAGAGAAGCCGAAATCCATGGCAGCCCTCACATCCTCATGACCCGCTTCATGCGGGAGAGGATAGCTGGCTCGCTCGTAGTAGCAACCTCAAAGAAAACGCTGGCAGTCCGGATACTAAGGACCGCAATGGCAGGTTGCGTTGAAACAAAAACAAACGCCGCGTTAACGGCGACAAAGAATGAGGATACGGCAGTCAATGCCGGATTCGAGGCTCCAAACCCGTCAACGGAAGAAGCCATTCAAAAGAACCACTCCGGGCCCGTCCAATTTGGACCGAATACTCGACCGCTCTTGCCAAATTCATGGAACCCCCGAAAAGCCAGCTAACCATACCAACAGAGATTGTTGGTTATTCAAGCAGGCAGGCAAATAAATCGCCGAAAACAGTGACAAGGGGCTACACACCGATGACGAGGAAGAGACCCGGCCGCCGAACAACAGAGGACAAAAGGGATTCCCCCCTCAAGTTCGGACGGTAAACATGATATGCGCAACGATATTCCCAAGAGGGAGCGAAAGTGCACTAAGGGACGATATGCGATGGAGCCACGCCCCAAATTTAACCCATGGTCCTCTTGCCCGATCACTTTCAATCGAAGAGACCATCCGACCAAGATCCGCCATGGCGGATTCGCGCATTGGTTTTAGACCCAATCGCTGATGGATTTCACCTCATGAGAGTCCCGATGGGCGGCGGCAGAGCTCTGAACCTGCTTTATCGGGATACGGGCGCAAGATGGGCATAGACCCTTCAAGGATTAAACCTACAACGATTTACCTTCAAAGGTGTCATACCAGGTGTAGAGGCCAATTGTACGTGCTCGCTTACATCGAAGTGGTCTTCGGATCCCGGATAATTTCGAAGCGAGGAGTTAATCTTCGACATAGTCCCGCTCATAGCGGCTATCACGCCCTGCTCGGACGAACCGCGTTTGCAAAGTTCAACGCGGTGCCGCATTATGCCTACCTTAAGCTCAAGATGCCAGGCCCTCGTGGAGTCATCACGGTCAATGGAAACACGGAACGCTCCCTCCGAACGGAGGAACATACAGCGGATCTCGCGGCAGAAGTACAGAGCAGCCTTTTGAGGCAATTCTCGAGTCCGGCCGTTAAACGACCGGACATGACCAAACGGGCCTGGAGCAACATCAACCAAGACCATCTGGCACGTTCCGTGCACGCGTAGCAATGCGGCCCCAACCCCAGCCCTCGCAAAACTGCAAGACAAACTCTCCGCGTACATAATTACGCCCTGGAGATACCATGGGCATAGGGGGAAGGGCACCACCACAACAGACCCAGAGTGCGGTTCGACCACACCAGGGGCTCCCAAGTGTGTCGCTCCTTTTTGTTTTACTTTTCTCTTTTTTATACAGAACTCAGTCCGGCGGCGAACCGGCCGAACTCATGATGCAACAGCCAGGGAAGGACTACGGCCGCGATGAACACTCAGGTGGTCTCCATCACGAGCATTAAATTTGTTAAAATACAACATTCCGCAGCCTACCCCTGGAGGGAGATGCCTTTAATTCGTCCAATCCCTTGCTTTCCGCACTATTTGTATCATTCCGCATTGATAGCATATCTTCTCGAATAAAATGCAGCACTTTTTGCCTTTAATTGCATTTCTTTATATATATATAT
Organism: Aegilops longissima; assembly: GCA_021605205.1. Classification (NCBI taxonomy): domain Eukaryota; kingdom Viridiplantae; phylum Streptophyta; class Magnoliopsida; order Poales; family Poaceae; genus Aegilops; species Aegilops longissima. Next base: position 538,787,623 of record CM038678.1, read on the forward strand.
GTTCATTTACGACATGTTGCACCCGTGCATCTTGGTACGGCCAAAAACACCAGGGGCTTATGTCCTCCGCTTTATGGTGTGATAAAGTCCGCACACTTTCACAAGTGCGGCACCCCGAACTTATAGCATTATATGAATCGGCTCCGAATCATGTCTTGGGTCAATAGTTGGGTTTGCCCGGCTCCCATGTTTGGCACCTTACGCCCCGCTCTATCGGCTAAGGTAGCACTGGAGAACCATCGCGATTGCGCCCGGTTGAGCCGGGTTAACGCCTCGATGGAGAAAGCTAAAACTGACCGGCATGATAAGGCGTGAGACTGGTCGCTGTTCGAGAGGTCCTTTCGGTCCTTAAAGACCTCGCCGCTTGAGCGAAGTTCGGATTATGTCCGACGAAGGCGTGATAGTGCCCCAATTCGGTCTTCCGAATACTAGGGCTTCACCAAATTTAAAATTATAGAATTCTATGGCTAAGTGAGAGTGTTCAAGCACTATAAGTCCGTTGCCTTGTTCGTTGTGTTGAGCGCCTCCTAGATGGACCCAAAATGGGAACAAGAGCGCTCAAGTTTATCCCTAACACCCCAAAGACTCGTGGCATGGGGGTTGAAGCCGACGACTTGCCATCTCTCGATTTAATAAACGGCCGCATGAAGGTAATATTTTAAATTAAACAAGCGTTGCTTAGCGATATGAACAAAGTTTTCAGCGCATAGGATAACACATTGCGAATTCACTCAATAATTACATCCTCGGGGCACTCATCCGCAATCTTGCGGGCACCCTTCAGACAGCCTTATAGTAAAGTTCGGGCGACGATGCTCCTTGCCCGCCGGTGGCGCGTCGCTGATTAGCTTCTCCGCATCCAGCTTGCCCCAATGCACCTTTTGCGCGGGCAAGGGCCCGACGAGCACCTTCAATACAAGCGGAGCGCTTGATAGCCTCCACCTGTGGGCACGCATCCACCAGCCGTCGCGACGAGGCCGGCGTAGCTGCCGAGCATGGCCTCTCCGCCACAGCCGGACTATGAGCCCCTTCATGGCCTGCTCGGCCACCTTGTGAAGCTCGACCAGCTGCTTCAGCTGGTCGCTAGGGGGCACCGGATGGCCGGCCTCAGCATACTGAGACCAGAAGACCTTCTCCGTTGAGCTCCCCTCCTCGGCTCGGTAGAATGCGGCGGCATCAGACACGCTGCGAGGCAGATCTGCAAACGCCCCTGGAGAGCTCCGAATTCGGGTAAGTATCACGTAATTTACATTCACATGCTTGCTTTGCATGAAAAATGCCTTACCCGCCGCTATCTTCTTCATCAATTCAATCTCCTGAAGGGACTTATGGGCCTCGGCCTTGGCGGTTTTGGCACTTTCGAGAGCCGAGGCAAGCTCGGACTCTCGAGTCTTTGAGTCACGCTCCAACCTCTCATGCTTTTCCATGAGAGCCTGGAGCTCTTGCTGAACCACCGCCACCCTCGCCTCTTGCTTTTCTCGCTCTGCCTGCCTGCGTGGCGCATTGTGTTCGGGTCATGACACGGCCTCCTTTGAGGCCGCCACCTCGTTCGCGGCCCCTGCAGTACCCATGTTATCCTTGTTATTTTTTGTCGCAACCTAAATCCTTTTCTATAAGGTACAAATTCAAAGCGGTGTTACTCACCTTCTTTGTCTTGGAGCCGCTTCTTGGCACGGCCGAGCTCTTGCCCGGACCGCCGAGCTCTGCTTCAATAAGACCGACCTTCGCAGTCGGTCTGGCAGAGGTCAGCAGCGCAGCCTGCAACCCATATTGACATAATTTTTAGCAACCCTCATATATCTTTTTAAGATCCTCATCCGCTTTTCTTTCCGAACACCGAACCGAGCATCGGGGCTACTGTCTATGCGGTATTATATTGCATATTTTTCTTACCTCAAAGCCCGATAGAAGGCTATTGCAGGCTTGGTCAGCCCGCCTTTGGCGAAGCTGCACTTGAATCACCGCACTCATAATAGTGCGGTGTTCTTCTTCGATGGAAGCGCTCTGCAGCGCCCAACAAATTGCCCGGCGCCTCGGTTGGGCGGAAGCCGCCGGCGTCACGGTCTTGCCCTTCGATCGAAGGGGCCGCTTGCCGGACTCCGGAACCACTACGGGTTCCGTTGTGGAGACCGTCGCGAAGTCCGGAGGCGCCTTGTGGCGCCCGAGCCTCCCCTGGTGGGTCCCTCAGGGGATCCCACCGCGGCGTCTTCAGCGTCGCGCTGGGTGGAGGCAGTCGGGATGGAGTCTACATCCGACGAAGCCAACAACCCGCTCGATGAAGCGGGGAGATCATCACTGGCCGGACTACAGGTAGAATGCGGCGTTAGAATGACACTATGTGACGCAGCAAAAGAAATTATAGATCATTCAGGAATCCGGATACTTACGATCTCGCCGGAGGCTGGCCCTTGAAGGCCACTCTTCCTCACCAACGTTGATGTTGGCAGAGCTGTCCGGGAATAGTCCTTCCCTCTTGACCCTCCGGCCTCCCAGTTGGGGAAGCCTTCCTCTTCCTCTCTCCTCCTCTAGGGAGAGTCCTCTTCCTCCTCCTCATTTTCGGGGAGGAGTCAGCCCCAGTCGTCGAACACCTGAAAAGGGCACTCTTTCGAGCACCCGTGGCCTCCTTCTTGGCCTTCTTCTCCGCACCACGTGCGGTGCGGAACCAGCAGCCTCGCTAGACGGCGTCTCACCGGATTTTTCGGCATAGGAGCCGGACAGGTAATCTGCTCCGCCTTCTTCATCCAGTCCTGTCAAAGGAAAAGGGGGAATTAAAACCCGCATAGAGTCAAACTATGAAAAACAAGTGTCCCGTAAAGGGGTAGAATCACTTACCTCGTCAGCCTGGCGCTGCGAGTGAAATCCGCGATCTTCCGTCGCGGATGCGGGGGCTTCGGCGCCCTTGAACAGCACCTTCCAGGCGCCTTCGTACGTTGTGTCGAAGAGCTTGTTCAGCGCCTGGTGCTGTTCCGGATCGAACTCCCATAGATTGAATGCCCGCTCTTGGCATGGGAGAATCCGCGACGAGCATGACTTGGACCACGTTAACCAGCCTGAGCTTCTTCACCAGCTTCTTGATACAGTCCAGAGTCCCGTCGGCTCCTTCAAACTGCCCCACAAAAAGCCCTTCTCTTTCCAGGAGGTGAGCTGCGTGGGGATACCAGATCTAAACTCGGGGGCCGCCGCCCATTTAGGGTCGCGCGGCTCGGTGATGTAGAACCACCCCGATTGCCACCCCTTGACGGATTCCACGAAGGCCCCTTCGAACCAAAGGACGTTGGGCATCTTGCCCAACATGGCGCCTCCGCACTCCGCTTGAATGCCCTTTACTACCTTGACTTGACATTGAAGGTCTTGAGCCACAAGTCAAGTGGGGCTGGATGCAGAGGAAGGCCTCGCACCTGACGATAAACGCCGAGATGTTGAGGATGAAGTTCGCGCCAGATCATGGAAATCCAGGCCGTAGTAGAACATGAGCCCCGGACAAAGGGGTGAAGTGGAAAGCCCAGTCCATGGAGGAAGTGGGAAAGAAAGACAACCTCTCATGGGGCCTAGGGGTGGGGATGAGCTGCCCCTCGTCGGGCAGCCGGTGCGCGATGTCGCGGAGAGGTATCCGCGCGTCGCGCGGTTTACGATTGCTCCTCCTTAACGGTGGAGGCCAACCATTTACCTCCCGCTCCGCACATGGTCGGAGAAGGTTGAGACGAGATCTTGCGGACTTGGGCGCTGGAGCTCGAAAAGCGTGGAGATGGATAAGCAAAGGAGGAAGAAGGCGTGGTGAGAAGGTGAATCCTTATCCCTTATATGGGCGGCGAAATCTCACGCGTCCCCACCGCCTGGTAAAACTCGCTTATCTCCCAAGCGTCACCATCAATGATGCGGTTGGGTTACCCACCCGTATTGATGAGAATCCCGGATTAAGGGAAACACGATCTCGCTCGACAAGACGTGCCAAGGAAACCGCTTCGCTAAATGCGCTGAGGTGGTAAAGTAAAAAAACAATTCGAGTAATGGCTTGGTAGTGGTGTAACGTCATGCCACAGAAAACGTCAGCAGATTGAGCTTGTGTATATATTATTATTCTCTCTACGGTGGAGCGTGGAATTTATTTTACAGAGCCGGACACTATCCTGGTGTTCACAATCTTCTATCATTTGGAGGAGGAACCCGCCTTGCAATGCCAAGCAATATACACGCCGGACTTATCGTCATTGAAGCCTGGTTCAGGGGCTACTGAGGGAGTCCTGGATTAGGGGGTGTCCGGATAGCCGGACTACCATCATCAGCCGAACTATTATTTGCCGGACTATCATCATCGACCGGACTCCAAGACTATGAAGATACAAGATTGAGGACTTCCCCCCATGTCCGGATGAGACTTTCCTTGGCGTGGAAGGCAAGCTTGGCGATAAGGATATGTAGATCTCCTACCATTGTAACCGACTCTATGTAACCCTAGCCCTCTCCGGTGTCTATATAAACCGGATGGCTTTAGTACGTAGGACAACAATCACAACAACCCTTACAATCATACCATAGGCTAGCTTCTAGGGTTTAGCCTCCTTGATCTCGTGGTAGATCTACTCTTGTAAACATCCACAATATCAATATCAATCAAGCAGGACGTAGGGTTTTACCTCCATCAAGAGGGCCCGAACCTGGGTAAACATCGTGTCCCTTGTCTCCTATTACCATCCGCCTAGATGCACAGTTCGGGACCCCCTACCCGAGATCCGCCGGTTTTGACACCGACAACGGGCGTATTCGCTTTCCTTTCATTGATCCGGCGTGCGATCGTCCTGGTAGCCACCTTTCTTGCTATATCACTGCCAGTTATCTCTTGATCTATGAGTTGGCCCGAGAGCTGACCCGAGCCCGGATAGCCCTTGCCGCTGCTCGGAATAGGAACCCTCCACCTATTGTCGGATTCACTCTGTTCGTTCCTCCAGTCTCGGTTACTCCGGTTACTTCGGTGACCACTTAGGATACCACGAACCCTTTGGCAATGACTCCTCGTAGTGCCCCTGCTGCGTGGGCTTCCCTTGTCGCTACTCCTGTAGCCCCTATGCTTAGGTCTCGCCCCGCACCTGCCTTTGAGGGAGAGTCCTCGAGGAAGCGCCGCCGTATCATTTTTAACTTGGAGGTTTCCACTATCAGCTCAGGATCCGAGTCTGGCTCAGGAGAGGAGCCTGCAGCACATGTCGAGCACTAGATCGTTAGAGTACCCACAGTCATCATGAGGTTGATGTACGGATGTAGTCATTCGTGTCATGATGCTTAGTTTCATGTATGAGGGTAGTCGAACCAGTCATGATGTTTATCTTTCATGTATGAGTCTATGTATAATTATGTTGGAACCTTTTTATTCGCCTTGGTTTCTTTTTCGCGACTTTGTTTCGGCTTGTCACCGGCTTTTCTTCCCATTTTTGGATATTTCTCATCTCGGTTGCTTTATATTGGGAAAATAAACAATAGGATGACGCGGGGAGGCAGCAACAGCCACGCTTGTGAGGATGTCCCTGTTCGTCCCTCAGCAAGACAGGCGGGACATTCCCCCGAGCCATATCATCCACCACCGCCTCCACCGCCACATCCGCCATCCACTGAGCAAATTATGCGTATGTTTGAGGAAAGAAGGAACAACGATCTGATTGAGCTATTGAAAAGTGTGCAAGCTATGGTTGGGCAGAATGGAAATCAGAATCGTCATCACTCTAAGCTGTCAGATTTTCAGAGGACCAAGCCTCCCAGTTTCAATCAAGTTATCAATCCTTTGGAAGCCGATGATTGGTTAAGGACGATTAAGAAGAAGCTTGAGATTGCTCATACTGAAGAAGCTGACAAGGTTCCGTTCACTACGCATTATCTTGAAGGAGCTGCCTCTATATGGTGGGATAATGCTAAGGCTATGTGGCTTGCGGACGAAGAAATTACCTGGACTAAATTCAAGGACAATTTCCGCAAGTACCATATGCCAGCTGGGATTATGAAGGTCAAGCAGCGCGAATTCCTCGCTCTCACACAAGGAAGCTTGTCAGTAAGTGAGTACCTGCACAAGTTCAACCATTTGGCCCGTTATTCTCTTTATGATGTGGCCACGGAATAAAGGAAGATCGACAAATTTCTTGGAGGATTGAACCAACACCTCAGATGCACTCTCAGTATGTTTGATTTCCCGAATTTCCAAACTCTGGTAAACAAAGCCCTCATTGCAGAAAGGGAACACAAGCTCGTGCATGACAACATGCCCGCTAATAATGACCACAAGCGCAAAATCGAGCCTAAGAAGGATGGACAACCAGTGCAGAAGGCTCGTACTTGGCAGCAGACTCAGGTTGAGTACAAACCGAATTGGCAACAGAATGTTAACAAGACCACTACTCAAGTCAAGAACGTCATGACCAACCCGATGCGCGAAGAGTGTCAGCGCAATAATTCTTGTTTCAATTGTGGGCAAACCGGACATTATGCCAGACAGTCAATCACCTGGAGCCCTACTCTGTCTAGAGGACCATCCAAGGGCAAATTCACCACCTCTCCGCAGATGAAGCCTAAGAGGACCCGGAAGTCGTCATTGGTATGTTTCCTGTTAATAGCATACCTACAATAATTTTATTTGACTCTGGGGCTTCCCACTTGAAAGCACAAGTGCTCCCTGGGTGGTTTTGGTAATTAATGTCAACATATCTCTTGTTGGACTAACACTTTTACCTAGTATGTTTCAGATGGGTTCAACAAATGAAGTGGCATGGACTAAAGGATGTGGAACCCCTTCAAGATGCTAAGGACAAAGGATTGGCTCAAGCTCCAAGATCAAGACTCTACATTTTATATTTTAGCGATCCAAGATCACATTGAGTCTATAGGAAAAGCCAATACTATCAAGAGGGGATGAGGTGTTGCTTAATGGCTTGCTTGCTCAAAGTGCTTAGTGATATGCTCCAAAGCCCTCAACTACTTTCTCACATCCACATATTACCTAAACCAAAAGTCAAACTCGGCCCCACCGATTCTTTCTATCCGGCGCCACCGAGTTTAGATGTCATAGCCACTGCCACAAACCCTAGACAAATCGGTCTCACTGATAGGGATCTCGGTCTCGCCGAGATGGGATTGTAATCTCTCTGTGTATGTCCATTACCAAAATCGGTCTCACCGAGTTTGATTAATCGGTACTACCGAAATTACAATGCAAAATCTCTGTTCCTCTTCGCAACATTTCGGTCCAACCGAGATTAGCGAATCGGTCCCACCGATTTTGCCTGACCAACTCTCTGGTTAGCTTATTACCAAAATCGGTCCCACCGAGTTTGTGTAATCGGTCTCACCGAGATTACGTTATGCCCTAACCCTAACCATATCGGTCCTACCGAGTTGCATGTCGGTTCCACCGAAAATCCTAACGGTCACTAGATTTGCTGAATCAGTCCGACCGAGTTTCTCAATTCGGTCCCACCGAGATTGGCAAGTTGTGTGTAATGGTTAGATTTTGTGTGGAGGCTTTATATACCCCTCCACCTCCTCTTCATTCGTGGAGAGAGCCAACAGAACGAACCTACACTTCCAACTTGCATTTTCTGAGAGAGAACCACCTACACTTGTGTTGAGGCCAAGATATTCCATTCCTACCATATGAATCTTGATCTCTAGCCTTCCCCAAGTTGCTTTCCACTCAAATCTTCTTTCCACCAAATCCAAATCTTGTGAGAGAGAGTTGAGTGTTGGGGAGACTATCATTTGAAGCACAAGAGCAAGGAGTTCATCATCAACACACCATTTGTTACTTCTTGGAGAGTGGTGTCTCCTAGATTGGTTAGGTGTCACTTGGGAGCCTCCGACAAGATTGTGGAGTTGAACCAAGGAGTTTGTAAGGGCAAGGAGATCACCTACTTCATGAAGATCTACCGCTAGTGAGGCAAGTCCTTCGTGGGCGACGGCCATGGGGGGATAGACAAGGTTGCTTCTTCGTGGACCCTTCGTGGGTGGAGCCCTCCGTGGACTCGCGCAGCCGGTACCCTTTGTGGGTTGAAGCCTCCATCAACATGGATGTACGATAGCACCACCTATCGGAACCACGACAAAAACATCCGTGTCTCCAATTGCGTTTGAATCCTCCAATCCCATCCCTTTACATTCTTGCAAGTTGCATGCTTTATTTTCCGCTGCTCATATACTCATTGCATGCTTGCTTGTTATGTATTGTGAGGGTTAAACTTGTGCCTAAACTCCACTTGAACTTAAAGAAGTTAAAAGCTGCAACTTTTGGTACTTAGTTTCTAATCACCCCCCCTCTAGACACCTCTTCTCGATCCTTTCAATTGTTATCAGAGCATTGGTCTCCATTGCTTTGGTTTAAACACCATTGGAGGAAGATGGATGAGTCTACAATTGGGAGTCTTAGACATAGAGTGCCTATACTTGATGGAGAGTACTTTCATGAGTGGAAAAATGAGATGCTTGTGATTTTCAATGAATATCATTTGTACAAGTACATTGCTAGTCCTTGTGCACCTCATGTTGATCCTATGCATCCTACCCTTGATGAGTCAATTGACATGATTCGCAATCTTAGAACTGTTGAACTTATCATTAGGGGCTTGCCTAGAAACTTGATTGGATGTTTGCCTACTCTTAAGTGTGCCAACACCATATGGAAATTTCATGAGGAACGTTTTCCAAATTATTCCTTGAAAAATCTAGATGAAATTCTCCATAAGTCTATTGCCTTGAGTAAGATGAATTCCAGTGATCCTATGTTTGGTGATTGTCTATTTGAGCTTACAAACCTTATGCGTGCCAAAGGAGATATTGGAATTATCAGTGATATTATTTCTGAAGCTATTAAAATTCATAAACAAGATCATTGTCCAACTCACTCTAACGAATCACCCTCTCTAGGATTTGATCCACCACATGACGATGTTGAACATGGATACTATGACGAGGATGATGATAGTGACTTTGATCTTGATGATGCAATGAAACACTTTGGTCTTATGGCAAATGTTCGGGGATATATGGCAGGAGGAAAGGAATGGGTTCTTGATAGTGGATGTACCGATCACATCACCGGAGATAAAGATATGTTTCGTGAGCTTGCTGAAAAGGATGGTCCTCGAAAGTATGTCACTTTTGGTGATAACTCAAAGGGTAAGGTGGTTGGCCTCGGTAAGGTGGCCATATCACATGATAGCTCCATACAAAATGTCATGCTCGTTGAATCTCTTGGCTACAACTTACTTTCAGAGATCTAGACTTGCTGATTTGGTTTCAATGTCCTATTTATCAAGTAGAGTGCCAAGTGTTTCAGAGATAATCATAAAATGGTCTTTACCAAAGGTAATGCGTAGAGGTGATCTATACATTGTTGATTTCACTAAAAAGGCTCAACCTAGAACTTGCTTTATTGCTAAACCCTCTAAAGGTTGGTTATGGCATAGATGATTAGGTCATGTTGGCATGCGAAACCTTGACAAGCTTATTAAAGGAAATCATATCCTTCGCGTTAACGATGTCATATTTGATCAGGATAGAATTTGCAGCGCTTGTCAAGCAGGTAAACAGGTTGGAGGTAGGCATCCCATGAAGAACATCATGACCACAAGGAGGCCACTCGAGCTACTTCACATGGATCTATTTGGTCCCAACGCCTACAAAAGTCTCGGTGGAAATTCTTTTGGTCTAGTTATAGTTGATGATTTTTCAATATTTACGTGGGTGTTCTTTCTCGATGGTAAATCGCAGGTTCAAAAGATCTTCAAAAACTTCACTAGGAAGGCCCAAATCAATTTGAAGTGAAGATCAAGAAGGTTCGCAGCGACACGGAACGGAGTTCAAGAACGCTAATGTGGATACCTTTCTTGACGAAGAAGGTATTTCACATGAGTTCTCGGCTACGTGCACACCTCAACAAAATGGAGTTGTTGAGAGGAAGAACCGGACGCTCATCGAAATGGCCAGAATGATGCTTGATGAGTACAAGACGCCGAAGCACTTTTGGGCGGAAGCGATTGAGACAGCTTGTCATGCAACAAATCGCTTGTATCTTCACAAGCTACTCGGCAAGACGGCATACGAGATCCTCACCGGTAACAAACCCCAAGTTGGATACTTTCGAGTATTTGGCTCGAAGTGCTACATTCTTGATAAGCATCATCGTTCTAAATTTTCTCCTAAGTCTCATGAAGGTTTCCTACTTGGTTATGGATCAAACTCTCACACATACCGTGTCTACAACAATTTCACCCGAAAGGTTGAAGAAACGGTAGATGTGAAGAATCTAACGGCTCGCAAGTAGAGCGATTGCCAATTGATGTAGGAGACAAAGACCCCTCGGAAGCAATCCAAGACTTGTCTATTGGCAAGATTCGTCCAACGGAGGTGAAGGAGAGTACCTCGTCTATCCAAGTGGAAGCTTCTACCTCACGACAAGGTGAACCAAGAGTTGATACGGAAGCATCCACAAGTGGGACACACCAAGATGAAGAAAACGAGGAAGTGCATCAAGATGAACGCCAACAACCTCCTTCTCCACCACGACAAGAGAACGACAACATCAACAATGAAGAAGGCCAAGAAGAAGAACAAGATGAAGAAGATGTACCAAGACCCAAGAAAAAGCTTTCATGAGTTCGAGCAAGAATTGCTAAAGACCATCCCGTCGAGCAAATCTACAATGATATCCAAACCGGGAGAATCACTCGCTCTAAAACTCGTTTAGCTAACTTTTGTGAACACTATTCATTCATCTCTAGCATTGAACCTATGAAGGTTGAAGAAGCATTGGAAGATCCGGATTGGATAAACGCTATGCATGAAGAGCTACACAACTTTGAAAGAAATCAAGTGTCGACATTAGTTGAGAAGCCCGACAACAACCACAACATCATCGGTACCAAATGGGTGTTTCGCAACAAGCAAGATGAAGATGGACACGTAGTTCGCAACAAAGCACGTCTCATTGCCCAAGGCTACACACAAGTTGAAGGTATGGACTATGGTGAGACTTATGCTCCCGTTTCTAGACTTGAGTCCATTTGCATCTTACTTGCCTATGCTAATCACCATGATATCACCTTGTACCAAATGGACATTAAAAGTGCCTTTCTAAATGGTGAAATAGAGGAGGAAGTTTATGTTAAGAAGCCTCCCGGCTTTGTTAATCCTAAGAAACCTGATCATGTTTACAAACTTCACAAAGCTCATTATGGTCTTAAACAAGCTCCTAGAGCATGGTATAAATGCTTGACCAAGTTCCTTATTGAAAAAGGCTTTGAAATTGGAAAAATAGATTCTACTCTTTTTACCAAGAGGGTCAATGGAGAACTATTTGTATGCCAAATCTATGTTGATGATATTATATTTGGTTCTACTAACCCTCATTTTAGTGAGAAGTTTGGAAAGCTAATGTCGGAGAAGTTTGAGATGTCTATGATGAGTGAACTCAAATTCTTTCTTGGTTTGCAAATCAAGCAAACTAAGGAAGGTACCTTTGTCTCTCAAATGAAGTACACCAAGGACTTATTCAAGAAGTTCAATATGAAAGAATGCAAAGGTATGACTACACCCATGCCTACTAGTGGACATCTTGATTTGACGAAATATGGTGAACCAGTCGATCAAAAGGTTTATCGCTCTATGATTGGTTCATTGTTATATCTATGTGCTTCACGTCCCGATATCATGCTAAGTGTGTGCATGTGTGCACTATATCAAGCTGCTCCTAAAGAATATAATCTTAAGGCTGTGAAAAGGATAGTGAGATATTTAATCCATACACCAAACTTTGGCATTTGGTATCCAAAGAGGGCCTCTTTCGATCTTGTTGGCTACTCCGACTCAGACTATGCCGGTGACAAGGTTGATAGAAAGTCCACTTTGGGTACTTGTCAATTTCTTGGTAGATCTCTTGTATCTTGGTCTTCCAAGAAACAAAATTCGGTATCCTTGTCCACCGCCGAAGCGGAATACATTGCCGCTGGTTCATGTTGTGCTCAATGAAGGAAATATGCCCTAGAGGCAATAATAAAGTTAATATTTATTTCCTTATATCATGATAAATGTTTATTATTCATGCTAGAATTGTATTAACCGGAAACATAATACATGTGTGAATACATAAACCTACAGAGTGTCACTAGTATGCCTCTACTTGACTAGCTCGTTAATCAAAGATGGTTATGTTTCCTAACCATGAACAAGGAGTTGTTATTTGATTAACGGGATCACATCATTGGTTGAATGATCTGATTGACATGACCCATCCCATTAGCATAGCACCTGATCGTATAGTTTGTTGCTAGTGCTTTTCTTCATGACTTATACATGTTCCTATGACTATGAGATTATGCAACTCCGCTTGCCCGAGAAACACTTTGGGTGCTACCAAACGTCACAACGAATCGGGTGATTATAAAGGTACATTACAGGTGTCTCCAAGGTACATGTTGGGTTGGCATATTTGAGATTAGGATTTGTCACTCCGATTGTCGGAGAGGTATCTCTGGGCCCTCTCGGTAATGCACATCACATAAGCCTTGCAAGCATTGCAACTAAATGTGTTAGTTGTGAGATGATGTATTACGGAACGAGAAAAGAGACTTGCCGAACGAGATTGAACTAGGTATTGGATACCGACGATCGAATCTCGGGCAAGTAACATACCGATGACAAAGGAACAACGATGTTGTTATGCGGTCTCGACCGATAAAGATCTTCGTAGAATATGTAGGAACCAATATGGGCATCCAGGTCCCGCTATTGGTTATTGACCGAGAGGTGTCTCGGTCATGTCTACATAGTTCTCGAACCCGTAGGGTCCGCACGCTAACGCTTCGATGACGGTTATTATGAGTTTATATGATATTGATGTACCAAGGTTGTTCGAGTCCCGGATGAGATCACGGACATGACGAGGAGTCTCAAATGGTCGAGACATAAAGATTGATATATTGAAGCCTATGTTTGACTCGGAATCACTCCGGGTGAAATTGGGAATTTTACCGAGTACCGGGGTTACGGAACCTCCCGGGGTCAATGGGCCTTGATGGGCCTTAGTGGAAAGGAGGAAAGGGGCCCAAGTGCTGGCAGCCTTCCCCCTTCCCTAGTCCTATTAGGACTAGGAGAAGGGGTGGCGCCTCTCTCCCTTCCCACTTGGCCAATCCTAGTTGGACTAGGATTGGGGAGGAATCCTACTCCCGGTGGGAGTAGGACTCCCAGCGCAGCCCTTGGTGGCCGCCAGCCCCTCCCTTCCCTCCTTTATATACAGGGCAGAGGGCACCCCATGACACACAAGTTGATCATTGAGATCGTTCCTTAGCCGTGTGCGGTGCCCCTTCCACCAAACTACACCTCGAATATACCGTTATGGAGCTTAGGCGAAGCCCTCGCGCGGTGGAACATCAACATCGCCACCACGCCGTCGTCGACGTGAAACTCTCCTCAACACTCGGCTGGATCGGAGTTCGAGGGACGCCATCGAGCTGAACGTGTGCAGAACTCGGAGGTGCCGTGACGCTCGGTACTTGGATCGGTTGGATCGGGAAGAAGTACGCCTACTTCCTCTACGCTATGCCAACGCTTCGTTGCTGGTCTCACGAGGGCGTGAGACAACACTCTCATCTCGTTGCTATGCATCACCATGGTCTTGCGTGATCGTAGGAAATTTTTGAAATTACTACGCTCCCCAACAAAGGCATCCGAGCCTGGTTTTATGCGTTGATGTCATATGCACGAGTAGAACACAAGTGAGTTGTGGGCGATACAAGTCATACTACCTACCAGCATGTCATACTTTGGTTCAGCGGTATTGTGAGATGAAGCGGCCCGGACCGACATTACGCGTGACGCTTACGCGAGACTGGTTTCACCGCTGTGAGCACTCGTTGCTTAAAGGTGACCGGCGGGTGTCTGCTCTCTCACTTTAGTTGAACTGAAAAGGCTACGCCCGGTCCTTGAGAAGGTTAAAACGGAGTCTATTTGACGAAGTATCGTTGTGGTTTTGATGCGAAGGTAAGAACGGTTCTTGCTCAGCCCGTAGCAGCCACGTAAAACTTGCAACAACAAAGTAGAGGACGCCTAACTTGTTCTTGCAGGGCATGTTGTGATGTGATATGGTCAAGACGTGATGCTATATTTTATTGTATGAGATGATCATGTTTTGTAACCGAGTTATTGGCAATCGGCAGAGCCATATGGTTGTCGCTTATTGTATGAAATGCAACGCCATGTAATTGCTTTACTTTATCACTAAGGAGTAGCGATAGTCGAGAAGCAAATAGTTGGCGAGACGACAACGATGCTACGATGGAGATCAAGGTGTCGCGCGGTGACGATGGTGATCATGACGGTGCTTGGAGATGGAGATCACAAGCACAAGATGATGATGGCCATATCATATCACTTATATTGATTGCATGTGATGTTTATCCTTTATGCATCTTATCTTGCTTTGATTGACGGTAGCATTATAAGATGATCTCTCACCAAAATTATCAAGAAGTGTTCTCCCGAGTATGCACCGCTTGCGAAAGTTCTTCGTCTTTGAGACACCACGTGATGATCGGGTGTGATAGGCTCTACGCTCAAATACAACGGTGCAAAACAGTTGCACACGCGAATACTCAGGTTATACTTGACGAGCTATGCATATAAGATATGACCTCGGAACACGGAGACCGAAGGTCGAGCGTGAATCATATAGTAGATATGATCAACATAGTGATGTTCACCATTGAAACTACTCCATCTCACGTGATGATCGGACATGGTTTAGTTGATTTGGATCACGTAATCACTTAGATGACTAGAGATGTCTATCTAAGTGGGAGTTCTTAAGTAATATGATTAATTGAACTTTAATTTATCATGAACTTAGTCCCGGTAGTATTTTGCAAATTATGTTGTAGATCAATAGCTCGCGTTGTTGCTTCCCTATGTTTTCATATGTGTTCCTAGAGAAAATTGTATTGAAAGATGTTAGTAGCAATGATGCGGATTGGATCCGTGATCCGAGGTTTATCCTCATTGCTGCGCAGAAGAATTATGTCCTTAATGCACCGCTAGGTGACGGACCTATTGCAGGAGCGGATCTGCGACATTATGAACGTTTGGCGGATCAATATGATGACTACTTGATAGTTTAGTGCACCATGCTTAACGGCTTAGAATCGGGACTTCAAAGACGTTTTGAACGTCATGGACCATATGAGATGTTCCAGAAATTGAAGTTAATATTTCAAGCAAATACCGAGTTGAGAGATATGAAGTCTCCAACAAGTTCTATAGCTAAAAGATGGAGGAGAATCGCTCAACTAGTGAGCATGTGCTCAGATTGTCCGAGTACTTCAATCGCTTGAATCAAGTGGAGTTAA
The DNA here is from genome assembly GCA_021605205.1 of Aegilops longissima. Lineage (NCBI taxonomy): Eukaryota > Viridiplantae > Streptophyta > Magnoliopsida > Poales > Poaceae > Aegilops > Aegilops longissima. The sequence goes on from CM038678.1 coordinate 538,802,991, forward strand.
TCTTCCGGATAAGATAGTGATTGACAGAATTCTCTAGTCACCATCACTAAGTTAGTAGAACTTCGTGATGAACTATAGTATGCAAGGGATGACGAAAAGATTCTCGAGCTCTTCGCGATGCTAAAATCGGCGAAGGTAGAAATCAAGAAAAACATCAAGTGTTGATGGTTGACAAGACCACTAGTCTCAAGGAAAAGGGCAAAGGGAAGAAGGGGAACTTCAAGAAGAACGGCAAGCAAGTTGCTGCTCAAGTGAAGAAGCCCAAGTCTGGACCTAAGCCTGAGACTAAGTGCTTTTGCTGCAATGAAACTGGTCACTAGAAGCGGAACTACCCCAAGTATTTGGCGGATAAGAAGGATGGCAAAGTGAACAAAGGTATATTTGATATACAGATTATTGATGTGTATTTTACTAGTGTTCGTAGTAACCCTCGGTATTTGATACTGGTTCAGTTGCTAAGAGTAGTAACTTGAAACGGAGTTGCGAATGAACAGAAACTAGTTGAAGGGAAGTGACGATGAGTGTTGGAAGTAGTTCCAAGATTGATATGATCATCATCGCACACTCCCTATACTTTCGGGATTAGTGTGGAACCTAAATAAGTGTTATTTGGTGTTCAGCATGAATATGATTTGATCATGTTTATTGCAATACGGTTATTTATTTAAGTAAGAGAATAAATTGTTGTTCTGTTTACATGAATAAAACCTTATATAGTTACACACCCAATGAAAATGGTTCATTGGATCTCGATCATAGTGATACACATATTCATTGAAACCAAAAGATGCAAAGTTAATAATGATAGTGCAACTTATTTGTGGCACTGCCGTTTAGGTCATATTGGTGTAAAGCGCATGAAGAAAAATCCATGTTGATGGACTTTTGGAATCACTTGATTATGAATCATTTGATGCTTGCGAACCGTGCCTTTTGGGCAAGATGACTAAAACTCCGTTCTCCAGAACAATGGAACAAGCTACTGACTTATTGGGAATAATACATACCGATGTATGCGATCCAATGAGTGTTGATGCTCGTGGCAAGTATCGTTATTTTCTGAACTTCACAAGATGATTTGAGCAGATATGGGTATATCTACTTGATGAAACATAAGTCTGAAATAGTTGAAAAGTTCAAAGAATTTCAGAGTGAAGTGGAAAATCATCGTAACAAGAAAATAAAGTTTCTGCGATCTGATCGTGGAGATGAATATTCGAGTTACGAGTTTGGTCTTCAATGAAAACAATGTGGAATAGTTTCACAGCTCACGCCACCGGAACACCACAACGTTATGGTGTGTCCGAACGTCAGAATCGTACTTTATTAGATATGGTGCGATCTATGATGTATCTTACCGATTTACCACTATTGTTTTGGGGTTATGCATTAGAGACAGCTGCATTCACGTTTAATAGGGCACCATCTAAATCCGTTGAGATGACACCGTATGAACTATGGTTTAGCAGTAAACCTAAGCTGTCGTTTCTTAAAGTTTGGAGTTGTGATGCTTATGTGAAAAAGTTTTCACCTAATAAGCTCTAACCCAAATCGGAGAAGTGCGTCTTCATAGAATACTCAAAGGTGACTATTGGGTACACCTTCTATCACAGATCCGAAGGCAAGTTTTTTCGTTGCTAAGATGGATCCTTTCTAGAGAAGAAGTTTCTCTCGAAAGAAGTGAGTGGGAGGAAAGTGGAGCTTGATAAGGTAATTTGTACCTTCTCCCGAATTGGAAAGTAGTTCATCACGGGAATCAGTTCCAGTGATTCCTACACCAATTAGTGAGGAAGTTAATGATGATGATCATGAAACTTCAGATCAAGTTGCTACTAAAACCTCGTAGGTCTTCCAGAGTAAGATCTGCACCAGTGTGGTACGGTAATCTTATTCTAGAAGTCATGTTACTAGACCATGATGAACCTACGAACTATGAGGAAGCGATGATGAGCCCAGATTCCGCGAAATGGCTTAAGACCATGAAATCTGAGATAGGATCCATGTATGAGAACAAAGTATGGACTTTGATTGACTTGCTCGATGATCGACAAGCCATGTAGATAAATGGATTTTCAAGAGGAAGACAGATGTTGATAGTAGTGTTACTATCTACAAAGCTCGACTTGTCGCAAAAGGTTTTGACAAGTTCAAGGTGTTGACTACAATGAGATTTTCTCAAACTGTAGCGATGCTTAAGTCTGTCCGAATCATGTTAGCAATTGCCACATTTTATGAAATCGGCAAATGGATGTCAAAACTACATTCTTTAATGGATTTATTAAAGAAGAGTTGTATATGATGCAACCGAAGGTTTTGTCAATCCTAAAGGAGCTAACAAAATGTGCAAGCTCCAATGATCCATCTATGGACTGGTGCAAGCATCTCGAGTTGGAATATATGCTTGATGATTTGATCAAAGCATATGGTTTTTACAGACTTTTGGAGAAGCCTGTATTTACAAGAAAGTGAGTGGGAGCACTACAACATTTCGATAAGTATATGTGAATGACATATTGTTGATCGAAATAATGTAAAATTATTCGCAAAGCATAAAGGAGTATTTGAAAGGAGTTTTTCAAAGAAAGACCTCGGTGAAGCTGCTTACATATTGAGCATCAAGATCTATAGAGATAGATCAAGACGCTTGATAAGTTTTTCAATGAATACATACCTTGACAAGATTTTGAAGTAGTTCAAAATGGAACAGTCAAAGAAAGAGTTCTTGCCTGTGTTACAAGGTGTGAGATTGAGTATGACTCAAAACCCGACCACGGCAGAAGATAGAAAGAGAATGAAAGTCATTCCCTATGCATCAGCCATAGGTTCTATAAAGTATGTCATGTCAGTGTACTGATCTATTGCATACCCTACCACTAAGATTGGCAAGGAGTGCAATAGAGATCTAGGAGTAGATCAATGGACAGCGGTCAAAATTATCCTTAGTAGAATAAGGATATGTTTCTCGATTATGGAAGTGGAAAAGGTTAAATCGTAAAAGGTTACGCCGATGCAAGTTTTAACACTAGTCTAGATGACTCGAGTCTCAATCTAGATACATATTGAAAGTGGGAGCAATTAGCTAGAGTAGCTCCGCAAGAGCATTGTAGACATAGAAATTTGCAAAATACTTACGGCTCTGAATGTGACAGACCCGTTGACTAAAATTATCTCACAAGCAAAACATGATCACACCTTAGTACTCTTTGGGTGTTAATCACATAGCGATGTGAACTAGATTATGACTCTAGTAAACCCTTTGGGTGTTGGTCACATGACGATGTGAACTATGGGTGTTAATCACATACAGATGTGAATATTTGTGTTGAATCACATGATGATGTGAACTAGATTATTGACTCTAGTGCAAGTGGGAGACTCAAGGAAATATGCCCTAGAGGCAATAATAAAGTTATTATTTATTTCCTTATATCATGATAAATGTTTATTATTCATGCTAGAATTGTATTAACCGGAAACATAATACATGTGTGAATACATAAACCTACAGAGTGTCACTAGTATGCCTCTACTTGACTAGCTCGTTAATCAAAGATGGTTATGTTTCCTAACCATGAACAAGGAGTTGTTATTTGATTAACGGGATCACATCATTGGTTGAATGATCTGATTGACATGACCCATTCCATTAGCATAGCACCTGATCGTATAGTTTGTTGCTAGTGCTTTTCTTCATGACTTATACATGTTCCTATGACTATGAGATTATGCAACTCCGTTTGCCCGAGAAACACTTTGGGTGCTACCAAACGTCACAACGAATCGGGTGATTATAAAGGTACATTACAGGTGTCTCCGAAGGTACATGTTGGGTTGGCATATTTCGAGATTAGGATTTGTCACTCCGATTGTCGGAGAGGTATCTCTGGGCCCTCTCGGTAATGCACATCACATAAGCCTTGCAAGCATTGCAACTAAATGTGTTAGTTGTGAGATGATGTATTACGGAACGAGAAAAGAGACTTGCCGGTAACGAGATTGAACTAGGTATTGGATACCGACGATCGAATCTCGGGCAAGTAACATACCGATGACAAAGGGAACAACGTATGTTGTTATGCGGTCTGACCGATAAAGATCTTCGTAGAATATGTAGGAACCAATATGGGCATCCAGGTCCCGCTATTGGTTATTGACCGAGAGGTGTCTCGGTCATGTCTACATAGTTCTCGAACCCGTAGGGTCCGCACGCTTAACGTTTCGATGATGCTTATTATGAGTTTATATGATATTGATGTACCAAGGTTGTTCGAGTCCCGGATGAGATCACGGACATGACGAGGAGTCTCGAAATGGTCGAGACATAAAGATTGATATATTGGAAGCCTATGTTTGGACTCCGGAATCACTCCGGGTGAAATTGGGAATTTTACCGGAGTACCGGGGGGTTACCGGAACCTCCCGGGGGGTCAATGGGCCTTGATGGGCCTTAGTGGAAAGGAGGAAAGGGGCCCAAGTGCTGGCAGACCTTCCCCTTCCCTAGTCCTATTAGGACTAGGAGAAGGGGGTGGCGCCCCCTCTCTCCCTTCCCACTTGGCCAATCCTAGTTGGACTAGGATTGGGGGGGAGGAATCCTACTCCCGGTGGGAGTAGGACTCCCAGGCGCAGCCCTTGGTGGCCGGCCAGCCCCTCCCCTTCCCTCCTTTATATACAGGGGCAGAGGGCACCCCATGACACACAAGTTGATCATTGAGATCGTTCCTTAGCCGTGTGCGGTGCCCCCTTCCACCAAACTACACCTCGAATATACCGTTGCGGAGCTTAGGCGAAGCCCTGCGCCGGTGGAACATCAACATCGTCACCACGCCGTCGTCTTGTGAAACTCTCCTCAACACTCGGCTGGATCGGAGTTCGAGGGACGCCATCGAGCTGAACGTGTGCAGAACTCGGAGGTGCCGTGACGCTCGGTACTTGGATCGGTTGGATCGGGAAGAAGTACGACTACTTCCTCTACGTTGCGTCAACGCTTCGTTCTGGTCTCACGAGGGTACGTAGACAACACTCTCATCTCGTTGCTATGCATCACCATGGTCTTGCGTGATCGTAGGAAATTTTTTGAAATTACTACGTTCCCCAACACTCAATTACTTTGGATGACCCAAACTCTTAAAGATTATGGGATATATGTGAAACATGTTCCATTACTTTGTGACAATGAAAGTGCTATCAAGATTGCTCACAATCCCGTGCAACACTCTCGAACTAAGCATATTGAAGTTCGTCATCATTTCATTCGAGATCATGTTGCCAAAGGGGACATTAATCTTAAGCATGTTCGCACCGAAAAGCAATTAGCGGATATATTCACTAAACCACTTGATGAGAGAGTGTTTTGCAGGTTAAGAGGTGAATTGAACATCATTGATGCTTCAAACTTGGAGTAGGAACTCCATTGGATACATGCAAGACATGAGCTTATGACTAATCCTTGATATTTATCTTACGATGATAATCTTATGTCTTGGATATATTTGCACCTTGCATGTTATCTAACCCATGTAGGTACTTGGATGAATCTAAATCTATGAGATTGCAACTCACTCACATCTTGAACAATCTATACATCACCAAGTCTGTACACAATGGTGGTTGAAGACAAGGAAGCACGAAACCACTCAAACATATCCTTTGACAAATTTATTATTGAACTTCATGATTGTCATTTTGGACACAAGTGCTCTTCCTTGCAAAAACTAACCCATGTAGGTAGATGAACTCAAATTCCAAGTGGTGCTCCCAACTCTTGATGAGCTACATCAACCTTGATCAACCCATATAAGTTCAACTACATGATCACGATCAACACCACCACCCAAGGTATGTTATTCCATCTTAGAGAAGCTTTACTCCAAGTCATGAGTCAAAGCAACTCGACAAGATGTGAATACATCAAGATGCTTAAACGAAAAATGGTAACCCCATTTTGAGCTTAAATGATGAGTATGACCTATGATCAAGTGATCTCACTTGACTCCTAAGTCAATATATTCTAACATAGGTGACTTTGTCGCCGACCATCTCTAGATGAAGTTTTCTTGTGTTCTTTTCTGTGCTATTGCATTTGTCTCATGCATATTTGTTTTCCCTTTCAAAAAAAAACTTCATCTAGATTTCATTTCTTTTCTATTTGTTCAACATTCCCTGCATCCAATTCATTGCAAATCCTTTAGTTAATTCCTTGCAAATCCTTGTGAGATCTTACTTGTCTAATGAGCTGAGGTGACAAGTGTTTTCTCGGTCACACCGGTCTCTTGTTTTCGGTCTAACCAAATTCCTTCGGTGCAACCGAAGCATACCACTCGGTGCCACCGATTTCACTACAGGAAAGACATTTTGCCATTTGTTCCTGCATTACTTTTGATCCAGCTCCACTCAATGAATCTTGTCCTCTACCAGCATCACATTTACCTTAGTGCTTTGTACTGTGACTCAAGGACCAAACCCATTCACGACAAATTCCAGAAGACCCTTCTTGGAAATTGATGTCAAAGGGGGAGAGAGAGAGATCACATCAAAGCTTAATCATATCTCTAGGGGGAGAGAATACTCAAGGAGAGAGTAATATTCAAGGATCCCAGATGCTTGGTGTTCAAGAGGAGAGATGCTACATGTCTTCTTGAAGGGAAAGACATGTTCATATGTGCTTATTTGCATTAGCTCTGCTCATTTGTTTCTTTGAGCTCTGATTTTCTGTTCCCTATCTTCTCCCAGTATCCCATGCTAGATTCAGGGAGAGCAAGACATCTAAGGGAAGGAAATCCTTAAATTCATTGCACATCTTTACCTTTGGGGACATGTCTATATCAAATGTGGTACTCAGTACTCATTCTCTACATGTCATCCCAGTCTTGGTACTCTTGTGGTTTCTTTCTGTTTGCTCTGGCTAGTAGGTGCATCTGTGTTATCTAACCTTATTTTCACAGGTTCATTCCATTCTAAGCCAACTCAAGACCACAAGGTAAGTATATGCATCACAGTCATGTGTATGACAAATTCTTGCTGATGTACACACTGTTTGCAAGCATGACTCATGAGCATGAAGGTACATTTCCCACATTCACATCTTTTGCTCAGATGCATATAGCCAAGATACATGTAACACATTGCCTACTCTGTCATGGTTATGCTCTCACCTGCTTCTATATTTCATATTCACATGATTGCATACATGTAGGGGGAGCCTATGCTTGTTACATGTCTTTCCAAAGCTTTACTTGTTATTCTCTATATCCTTATTTAAAGCTTTGATGTATGTTGTCATCAATTACCAAAAAGGGGGAGATTGAAAGCACAAGTGCTCCCTGGGTGGTTTTGGTAATTAATGTCAACATATCTCTTGTTGGACTAACACTTTTACCTAGTATGTTTCAGATGAGTTCAACAAATGAAGTGACATGGACTAAAGGATGTGGAACCCCTTCAAGATGCTAAGGACAAAGGATTGGCTCAAGCTCCAAGATCAAGACTCTACATTTTATATTTTAGTGATCCAAGATCACATTGAGTCTATAGGAAAAACCAATACTATCAAGAGGGGATGAGGTGTTGCTTAATGGATTGCTTGCTCAAAGTGCTTAGTGATATGCTCCAAAGCCCTCAACTACTTTCTCACATCCACATATGACCTAAACCAAAAGTTAAACTAGGCCCCACTGATTCTTTCTATCCAGCGCCACCGAGTTCAGATGTCATAACCACTGCCACAAACCCTAGGCAAATTGGTCTCAACAATAGGGATCTCGGTCTCACCGAGATGGAATTGTAATCTCTCTGTGTATGTCCATTACCAAAATCAGTCTCACCGAGTTTGATTAATCGGTACTACTGAGATTACAATGCAAACTCTCTGTCCCTCTTCGCAACATTTCGGTCCAACCGAGATTAGCGAATCGGTCCCACTAAGTTTGCCTGACTAACTCTCTGGTTAGCTTATTACCAAAATCGGTCCCACCGAGTTTGTGTAATCGGTCTCACCGAGATTACGTTATGCCCTAACCCTAACCATATCGGTCCTACCGAGTTGCATGTCGGTCCCTTCGAAAATGCTAACGGTCACTAGATTTGCTGAATCGGTCCGACCGAGTTTCTCAATTCGGTCCCACCGAGATTGGCAAGTTGTGTGTAACGGTTAGATTTTGTGTGGAGGCTATATATACCCCTCCACCTCCTCTTCATTCGTGGAGAGAGCCATCGAATCGAACCTACACTTCCAAATTGCATTTTCTGAGAGAGAACCACCTACACTTCAGTTGAGGCCAAGATATCCATTCCTACCATATGAATCTTGATCTCTAGCCTTCCCCAAGTTGCTTTCCAGTCAAATCTTCTTTCCACCAAATCCAAATCCCGTGAGAGAGAGTTGAGTGTTGGGGAGACTATCATTTGAAGCACAAGAGCAAGGAGTTCATCATCAACACACCATTTGTTACTTCTTGGAGAGTGGTGTCTCCTAGATTGGCTAGGTGTCACTTGGGAGCCTCCGACAAGATTGTGGAGTTGAACCAAGGAGTTTTTAAGGGCAAGGAGATCACCTACTTCGTGAAAATCTACCACTAGTGAGGCAAGTCCTTCGTGGGCGACGGCCATGGCGGGATAGACAAGGTTGCTTCTTTGTGGACCCTTCGTGGGTGGAGCCCTCCATGGACTTGCGCAGCCGTTACCCTTCGTGGGTTGAAGTCTCCATCAACGTGGATGTACGATAGCACCACCTATCGGAACCACGACAAAAACATCCGTGTCTCCAATTGCGTTTGAATCCTCCAATCCCATCCCTTTACATTCTTGCAAGTTGCATGCTTTACTTTCCGCTGCTCATATACTCGTTGCATGCTTGCTTGTTATGTACTGTGAGGGTTAAACTTGTGCCTAAACTCCACTTGAACTTAAAGAAGTTAAAAACTGCAACTTTTGGTACTTAGTGTCTAATCACCCCCCTCTAGACACCTCTTCTCGATCCTTTCACCACTCTTTTATTTCGCGGAGTTTTGCTCCCAAAACAAATTTCCTTGCTCGATTTTGGGAAAAAGTATGATGGTACAACCCCCGGGATCCGTGCTCAGAAGCAATCTGGACTGTCGTAATTTGGAAATTAATATCAAGGGGGTCAGATTTCCAACATCCTTGATAGTCATCGAGTCTGCCAAATTGGATATTATTTTGGGAATGAACTGGTTAACCCAATATCATGCATGCATTAACTGTGCGACCAGAGAAGTCACCATGACAAGTCAGGAAGATCGAACCACAAAATTCTATGCCCGCAGAAGCATACCCAAGAAGAAAATGGTTTTCACGGCTGTGGCTGAAGAATTGGAATTAATTCCTGTGGCAATGAGTTTCCAGATGTATTCCCTGAGGAATTACCAGGAATGCCGCCACACAGGGAGCTAGAGTTTGCAATTGATCTTGTGCCTGGAACCGCACCGCTATACAAGAAGTATTATCGGATGCTTCGTCAGAATTAGTGGAATTAAAGAAACAACTTGATGAGATGCTTCACAAAGGATACATCCGTCCGAGCTCTTCACCATGGGGATCACCCGCAATATTTGTGGACAAGAAAGACGACAGTCTTTGGATGTGTGTAGATTACTTTTAGCTGAATGATGTCACTATCAAGAACAAATATCCACTGCCAAGGATTGATGATTTGTTTGACCAACTCAGTGGGGCAAAAGTATTCTCCAAGATTGATTTGAGGACCGGATATCACCAGCTCAAAATCAAGAAGGAAGATATCCCCAAGACTGCGTTTACTACTCGATACGGTCTTTATGAATATACAGTTATGTCTTTCGGTCCCACCAATGCCCCTACCTTTTTCATGCATATGATGAATAAGGTATTTATGGATTTCTTGGATAAGTTTGTGGTGGTCTTCATCGATCACATCCTCATCTACTCAAAGGGTGAAGAACAACACAAGGAACACCTCAGAGCAGTTGTGCAAAGGCTCCGTGACCATCAGCTATATGCGAAGTTCAACTAATGTGAGTTTTGGCTCAAGCAAGTTGGATTTTTAGGGCATGTTATTTTAGCAGAAGGGTTAGCTGTAGATCCAAGTAAGGTGAAAGACGTGCTGGATAGGACCACACCCACGACAGTATCGGAGATCTGGAGTGTCCTTGGATTAGCCGGATACTACTGCCGCTTCATCGAAGGATTCTCTAAGATTGCCAAGCCAATGACAGAGCTTCTCAAGAAAGATAAGAAGTTTGAATGGACTGAGGATTGTGAGAAAAGTTTCAATGAGCTAAAGACCAGACCGATGACATCACTTGTATTGACTCTTCCAGACATCTACCGCAGCTTTGATGTATACTGCAACGCATCCAGGAGAGGTATTGGATGTGTACTCATGCAAGATGGCAAGGTTGTGGCCTACGCATCTCGACAGTTACGGTCTCACGAAGGGAACTATCTGACGCATGATCTGGAGTTCGCTGTTGTGCATGCTTTGAAAATTTGGAGACACTACCTCATTGGAAAAAGGTGTCAGATATTTACAGACCACAAGAGTCTCAAGTATATATTCACTCAACCGGACTTAAACCTTCGACAGCGAAGATGGCTCGAGTTGGTCAAGGATTATGACCTTGGGATAAATTATCATTCGGGTAAAGCCAAGGTGGTCGCTGATGCCCATAGCCGCAAGCCTGCCAGTCTGAATGCCATAATGGATTCCTTGCCTCCCGAACTCCAAGAAGAGATCGCTCAGCTCAATTGGGTCATAGTTGATGCCAGCCTTGCCAATATATTGGAAGTTACTCCTACCCTTGAGGATGATATTTGCAGGGCCCAGACAGATGACATAGCGCTGCAGTCCCATGTCAAGCGTATGCAAGAAGGCAAGACTCGGTATTTCTCTAAGGATCAGCAAGGTACGCTAAGGTTTCGAGGACGGATTTGTGTACCTGAGCAAGCAGACCTGAGAAAGAAGATCTTGGCAGAAGCACACAAATCTTCGTATTCAATTCATCCAGGAGGTACCAAAATGTACGAAGACCTTCACCAGATATTTTGGTGGGATGTAATGAAGAAAGATATCGCATACTTTGTCGCTTGCTGTGATAAATGCAACAAATTGAAGGCGGAACACCAGAAACCCGCCGGACTCCTTCAACCCCTACCCGTCTCATAATGGAAATGGGATGATGTCTGCATGGATTTCATCACAGGCCTACCAAGGAATCACCGAGGCAATGATGCAGTATGGGTCATAGTGGACGCGCTAACAAAGGTAGCTCACTTCATTCCCATCCGAACCACCTATTGAGCAGATCAACTCGCACAGTTATATTTGTCCAGAATCGCCAGTTTGCATGGAGTGCCAAGAACAATTACTTCAGACCGAGGTTCTCTCTTTACCTCAGCATTCTGGTCATGTCTCCATCAAGCCTTGGGGACTGCCCTAAAATACATCACAACCTATCATCTTCAGACAGACGGGCAGACTGAGCGAGTAAATCAGATACTCGAAGATATACTACGAGCATGTGCTTCGGCCCAAGGACCCAAGTGGCAAGATTGTCTACCGTATGCTGAGTTCTCCTACAACAACATTTTCTAGGCCGCCGTGCTGAAGAAGCTGGCGGAGGCTGAGGCTGATGTCGCAGCGAAGAAGTGGCTTGAAGAAGCCGCGTGCCGCCAGGAGCCGCTATTTGTCGTTCCCCTGAACTCCGCGCCGCCTCCACCAGACCAAGGAGAGGGAAGGCGACGATGTCGTCATGCCAGACGTGGTCATGCCTCCGCCACCGCCATCTGGAGGGGCACGAGATAAGCAGTCGGCTGCCCCGCCGACGCCACCAGCCGAAAACGAGGTGGTGATGGGCCCGACTCCTAAGGCCCACACACCCACGTGTCGTCGCCTCGCGAAGGCGGCCTCAACGCCACGACTGCTGGAAACCGGTTCCGCGAGCTCGTCAGTCCCAGACACCGAGGCGACCAGCACCGCACCCTCCGGCTGGGTGCATGGAGGCGAGACGGGGACCTTGAACCAGGCGATCCTTGACGTCCAGGCCAAACTCCGAGCCGAGGCTGACGCCCTTAAGCGGTGCAACGAAGCGTTCCTGGATTCGCGAACGACCATTCGGGTATGTTTCTTGCTTCTTCATCTTTGGTCCTTGTATTTCTCGGTGGGGGCACGCCAGCGCACCCACTGGGTGTAGTCCCCGAGTTTCGGGCCGGCTGCTGAGCAGGCGGCTCGGAACTTTAATTTGCGAGCTCTGAGTACTAACTTCATCTGATATCTCCGTTGCAGGATTATCATAACCTTCACGTGGCCACCTTCAACTGCAGCGTCCGAGAGCTGGATAAGCGGACCGCGACTTGTCGGAAAGTAAGTCTTCGTTTTCTTTTTTGCGGGGGCGTGCTGGCGCACCCGTGGGCTATATTCCCCGAGATTCAGGCCGACTGCTAAGCAGTCGGGCCGGATCTCCCCAGCAACTGCACTTCTTCTTTGTTGACCGTTGATAACTCTTTTCTCTGCGGGGGCGCAATAGCGCACCCGCGGGCTATAGTCCCCGAGATTCGGGCCGACAGCTGAGCAGTTGTGCCGGATCTCCACGGTAGCTGCATTTCTTCCTTGTTGACTATTGACGTCTTTTTCTTCTTCTACTTATGCAGAGGCCAACGCCATCCTGCAGCAGCAGCTGGGCGAGGCCAACACCGCGCTGCGTGCCAAGGAGGCAGAGTGCAGCAAGCTGGCCGAGGAGCGTGACCGGCTGGTCACGCAACTGGCGGAGCAGGCGGAGCTTCTCCAGACGGCTCAGAAGGAGGTGGAGGTGAAAGAGTCCAATCTCCTCGTCGAGTTCGAGACCGAACGCTCTGCCTGGGCCGACAAGGAGGTGCTGCTGACTACCGGCTTCGGTAGTATTGAAGACATGGTCGACGGTAAGCTTCTCCTTTTTTATTTCTTTGAGTTGCTGGCCTCTGATCAGGCCGACTCCTAGCTTCTGACTTCTGGCTTCTTTGCTCTCTGCCCGAGCAGACTTCTTCCCTGGCCACTCTGGTGCCGCCAACCAAGCCATTGAGGCTTATCGCGAGGAACGGAGGCGGAAGGTGCGCAGATCGTTGCCGATGCCCCCGGACCCTTAGCGAGCAGCTTCTCAGCATTCAGGCCCGCCTTTGGCCAGCTCATCGGATGCTGCGTCGTCTTCAGCGTGTCGGGGCCCAGGCGGTCTCCGCCCTATGGCCAAACATGCCGGCTCCACGCACTCCCAGCCGGACTGCCGACTAGCTGGAGGTGCCGGCCGGCTGTTTGGAGGCTTGGAAGGGTTCCTCGGCTTGGGCTGGAGCGCGCCGGGCTTTGGAGTTTGTCAAGGCGTGGTACCCTGGGCTAGATCTAGCCTAGTTGACCACGTTTCGGCAAGAGACTCAGGAAGAGCTAGTGGCGGTGAAGGGTGATCTTGTCAAACGGGCGGCGGCGATCGCCGACTACACCAACACCATCATCTTCATCCCGGAGCTGGTTGATAATGGTGCCGAGGCGCCACCGGAGTGGTTCGGGCTGAACTCGGAGGATGGCGAGGACTCGGCCGAGGTGATAGACTCCAGCGATGAGGGAGAGGACGAGGAGGACGAGGAAAGCGGAGAAGATGCGCCAAAGGTCGGAGCGGACGGCCGGCCTCAGCTTGACCGTGCCTCGAGCAACGAGGCACGCTCAAGCGCGCCGACTGCTGCTGGAGGCGACCAATTGGGGACCGACTAGTCATCCACTCCACCAACCGGCACCACCTACTCCGCCGTCCAGCCGAACCCCTCTGTTGCTCCCTAGGCCGTCGACTTTTAATATTCCTGCTTATCAGTCTTGACAAACTTTTTTAAATTTGCACAATTCCACCCGCGGGGTGTATTTCAAATTGTGTTGAATGCTGGCCAATGGGCCTTTTGGTATGTAAATATTCTTCAACACAAGCTGTGTGTTTGTTTGTTGAGTTCTAACTTTTCTTGCTTTCTGCTCGTTGGATTTTTCCCTTTGCTACCCACTTGCCAGCCAGACAACCGCTCTGCGGACTGCGGCTGAGTCAAGTGCTTAGCTACTTTCAGGAGGGCAAGTACTTAGCCGGCTGGAGCGTTGTCAAGGTAAGTAGAAGTCGGTTGGCCGGCTGCTCAGCAGCCGGTCGATGAGGTGGGATGTCGGCTTAAACTAGGTGCGCGCTTTGATTCCTTAGCCATTTTTCGTGTGGACACCATTTCTGCAACCCCTGCCCACCGGACAGTCGCTCTACGAGCTGCGGCTTCTGGCAGGAGAAGGTTTAGGTGCCAACACACTACTTGTTCGACTGCAGGAAGCGCCACATAGTAGAAGGCGGCGAGCCCCCGGGCCGACTAGTCGAACCCGATGCCAGACGGAAAAAAGAAATAACACATTCATAGGCATAATACTTATCATTTAGATAAAAGAGGGTAGTCCCCGCGAGCTCTTCTCGGGTGACCCGGAGTCTTCGTACTTAATACAAAAGTTAGCGTGGTACATACTGCATTAACTGTAAAATCTTCAGAGGAGGTTTGCATTCCACTGCCTCTCTGTCTCCTTGCCGGAGTCGTCTCTCTTGCGTGCTCTGGGCTTCCGAATGTCGATCGGGTAGTAGGAATCATTGCCCAACACTTTGCTGATGATGAAAGGGCCTTCCCAAGGTGCCGAGAGTTTGTGCTGGCCGGCTGTCCGCTGTATCAGTCGGAGTACAAGGTCTCCCTCTTGGAAGGATCTTGGCTTGACCTTCCGATTGTAGTATCGGCGTAGACTCTGCTGGTAGATGGTAGACCGCCTGAGCGCCAACAGCCGACCCTCTTCCAGCAAGTCAACACCGTCTTCTCATGCCTCTTTGGCCTCCTCTTCGGTGTACATGGTGACTCGAGGGGAGTCGAATTCTATGTCTATCGGGATGACGGCTTCAACACCGTAGACGAGGAAGTAAGGCGTGAAGTCGGTTGACTTGTTCGGAGTTGTGTGCAGGCTCCAGAGGACGGCCGACAGCTCATCGAGCCAGCAGCCGGCCGAACGCTCCAGAGGCTTGACCAGTCGGGGCTTGATGCCAGACAAAATGAGGCCGTTTGCTCACTCCACTTGGCCATTTGACTGAGGATGGGCAACAGACACTAAGTCCAGTCGGATGCCCTGCGTCGCGCAGAAACGAGCCAAAGCTCCTTTGGCAAAGTTTGTGCCATTGTCGGTGATGATGCTGTGTGGTATGCCATAACGAATGGTGATGTCGGCTATGAAAGTCACAACAGTCGGCCCATTCAACTTCTTGATTGGCTTTGCTTCTATCCACTTGGTGAATTTGTCCATGGCGACAAGCAGATGAGTCATGCCACCGCGGGCTATCTTGAATGGTCCCACCATGTCCAGCCCCTAGACGGCAAAGGGCCAGGCGATGGGTGAGGGAGTCCTAGATTAAGGGGTCCTCGGACGGCCGGACTATATACGTTGGCCGGACTGTTGGACTATGAAGATACAAGATTGAAGACTTCGTCCCGTGTCTGGATGGGACTCTCCTTTGCATGGAAGGCAAGCTTGGATATTCGGATATGTAGATTTCCTTCTCTGTAACCGACTTTGTGTAACCCTAGCCCCCTCCAATGTCTATATAAACCGGAGGGTTTAGTCCATAGGACAAGAATAATCATAATCATAGGGTAGCTTCTAGGGTTTAGCCTCTACACTCTCGTGGTAGATCAACTCTTGTAATACTCATATCATCAAGATCAATCAAGCAGGAAGTAGGGTATTACCTCCATCGAGAGGGCCCAAACCTGGGTAAAACATCATGTCCCCTGCCTCCTGTTACCATTAGCCTTAGACGCATAGTTCGGGACCCCCTACCCAAGATCCGCCGGTTTCGACACCGACATTGGTGCTTTCATTGAGAGTTCCACTGTGCCGTCGCTGTGAGGCTAGATGGCTCCTTCGATCATCTTCAACGACGCAGTCCAGGGGGAGGTTTTCCTTCCCGGATAGATCTTCGTATTCGGCGGCTTCGTACTGTGGGCCAACTCGCTTGGCCACCTGGAGCAGATCGATAGCTACGCCCCTGGCCATCAGGTTAGGTTTGGAAGCTTAAACTATACTGCAGACATCTGCGGAGACTTGATCTTCGACGGATTCAAGCCCATGACAGGTGTGCCGAACAGCCACGACGGGCGTGACTTTGATCTACCGTCGGACAGTATTCGGGAGATCGCACTTGCGTTGGCGCCGGGAATCAATCCGGAGCAGATCGTGCCTTCCGGGGACGGGTGGATGGACCCCGCCATGGAGGCCGCACACTCATCGGCGTCGGAGCCGAACACTGGTCCCACCTCCTGTGAGGGTGGTGTCATCGGATCCTCGGACTCGTCTCCGGCTACAGGGTCTGAACTGCGTGCGTCCGTGCCTATCGAATCGGATTGGGGACCCGTCATGGAGTTCACCGCCGCGGATATTTTTCAGCGCTCACCCTTGGTTGACGTGCTAAACTCATTAAGGTCTCTTTCCTTGTCAGGAGATTCTTGGCCGAACTATGTCCGGCTCGAGTGGGGAGCGGACGACGAAGAAATTCTTCTTCCACACACCACCCACTTTATAGCCACTATCGATGACTTAACCGACGTGCTTGACTTCGACTCCGAAGACATCGACGGTATGGATGACGATGCAGGAGAAGAACAGGAACCACCCCCTATTGGGCGCTGGACTGCCACCTCATCATATGATATTTACATGATGGACACCCCTAAATAAAACAATGGCAATGAGGCAACGGAAGATAACCCCTTGGGGAAGCAATCCAGACACCGACGTCATCGGCGCCGCTCCAAGCCCCGCCATAGCAAAAATAGTGATACCGGCACAAGAGACAACAATTCGGATGGTGCCGAAGACGAAGACAATCCCGCCCAGCCAGGCTTCGTGCAGGCCGGGCAGGAGGATGGGCAAGCTAGCCCAAAAGAACAGGCAACTAACGGAGAATCAGAGGACGATAATTACATGCCTCTCTCCGAAGACGAAGTGAGCCTCGACAACAAAGAATTCTTTGTGCCTGAGGATCCCGTCGAGCAGGTGCGCTTCAAACGCCGGCTTATAGCCACTGCAAAAAGCCTGAAGAAAAAGCAGCAACAACTTCAAGCTGATCAAGATCTGCTAACTGACAAATGGACCGAGGTCCTGGCTGTCGAAGAATACGGACTCGAGCGCCCTAGCAAAAGCTACCCAAAGCGCAGGCTACTACCTCAACTCGAGGAGGAGGCTTTAAAGCCCACGCTACCAGCGCATGATGCGGCTGACCGGCCACCCCGTGGCCGCGACAAAGCGGCGTACCAGCCCGAAGTCCAGACCGCACCCCATCGTCAATCAAACGATAATACTAAGGCCCGAGGCTACATGAAGGACCTGCGAGATGTATTGGACAACAAAGCAGGACAATCAAGATCGATCTACGGATCATGGGGGCGTGCCACAAGACGTGACGATAACCGTCACGCTGGATATAATATACCAAAATCCGGCCGGGCCGAATACAATAGACCGGATCCGTTTGAACTATGTCGGGATGTAGCCCGTCATAGAGGCGCCGCACACCCCCTATGCTTCACTGATGAAGTTATGGATCACGAGTTCCCAGAAGGGTTTAAGCCCGTCAACATTGAATCATACGATGGCACAACAGACCCCGCGGTATGGATCGAAGATTTTCTTCTCCACATTCACATGGCCCGCGGTGATGACTTACATGCCATAAAGTACCTACCACTTAAGCTCAAAGGACCGGCTCGGCATTGGCTGAATAGCCTGTCAGCAAGATCCATTGGCAGTTGGGAGGATATGGAAGACGCGTTCCTCGATAACTTCCAGGGCACTTACGTGCGACCACGGGATGCTGATGATTTAAGTCACATAACCCAGCAGCTCGGAGATTCAGCAAGGAAATTCTGGACTCGGTTCTTAACTAAAAAGAACCAAATTGTCGACTGACCGGATGCTGAAGCCTTAGCGGCCTTCAAGCACAACATCCGCGACGAATGGCTCGCCCGACATCTTGGCCAAGAGAAGCCGAAGTCCATGGCAGCCCTCACGACACTCATGACCCGCTTCTGCACGGGCGAGGACAGTTGGCTGGCTCGTAGCAACATCACACCCAAAAACTCAGGCAATTCAGACGCGAGGGATAGCAACGGCAAGCCGTGATGGAATAGACACAAGCGCCGCAATAATGGCAACAACGCCGAAGACACGGCAGTCAACGCCGGATTCAGAGGCTTTAAATCCGGACAGCGGAAAAAGCCTTTCAAAAGAAATAGTCCGGGCCCGTCCAGTTTGGACCGCATACTAGATCGCTCATGTCAAATTCACGGCACCCCCGATAAACCGGCCAACCACACCAATAGGGAATGTTGGGTTTTTAAACAGGCCGGCAAGTTCAACGCCGAAAACAAGGAAAAGGGGCTGCATAGCGACGACGACGAGGATCCCCGACCGCCGAACACGGAAGGACGGAAGAAATTCTCTCTGTCGGTGTGAAAACCGGTGGATATCGGGTAGGGGGTCCCGATCTGTGCGTCTAAGGCTAATGGTAACAGGAGGCAAGGGGCATGATGTTTTACCCAGGTTCGGGCCCTCTCGATGGAGGTAAAACCCTACTTCCTGCTTGATTGATCTTGATGATATGAGTATTGCAAGAGTTGATCTACCACGAGATCGTAGAGGATAAACCCTAGAAGCTAGCCTATGATGATTATGATTGTTCCTCTATAGACTAAGCCCTCCGGTTTATATACACACCGGAGGAGGCTAGGGTTTACACGGAGTCGGTTACAAAGAAGGAGATCTAATATCCGGATCGCCAAGCTTGTCTTCCACGCAAAGGAGAGTCCCATCCGGACACGGGACGAAGTCTTGTGTCTTGTATCTTCATGGTCCAACAGTCTGGCCAAAGTATATAGTCCGGCTGTCCGGATACCCCCTGATACGTCTCCAACGTATCTATAATTTATGAAGCATTCATGCTATATTACTATCTGTTTTGAATGATTATGGGCTTTATTATACACTTTTATATTACTTTTGGGACTAACCTATTAACCGGAGGCCCACCCCATATTGCTGTTTTATTGCCTGTTTCAGTATTTCGAAGAAAAGGAATATCAAACGGAGTCCAAACGGAATGAAACCTTCGGCAGCGTGATTTTTTGGAAGAATATGATCCTGGAGACTTGGAGTCCACGTCAGAAGATCCTCGAGGAGGCCACGAGATAGGAGGGCGCGCCCCCTGTCTCATGGGCCCCTCGAGCACCTCCCGACCGACTTCTTTCGCCTATATAGTCCAACGTACCCTAAAAACATCCACGGAGAAGATAGATCGAGAGTTCCGCCGCCGCAAGCCTCTGTAGCCACCAAAAACCTCTCGGGAGCCTGTTCCGGCACCCTGCCGGAGGGGGAACCCATCACCGGTGGCCATCTTCATCATCCCGGTGCTCTCCATGACGAGGAGGGAATAGTTCACTGTAGCGACCAGACCCGAATGGATCAAGTCTCTGTGCTCAGTGTCATCCCTGGATCGGTAATGCTGACACCACACAGTACTTCGAAGGATTTATAGCAGAGTAGCAATCACACACTTATTACATCGTTGTCCACAGGGGAACTTATTACAATAATATGGCTTAAGGCCATCTAATAATAACAGCGGAAGGCTTGGAAGATAAGTGATTCCATCAACTCCATCGGCATCACTGAGTATAGAACCACGACCTAACACCTTACTCGTCGTCTCAAAAGTCTGCAACGTGAAAGTTGCAGCCCGAAAACGGGTTAGCACATGGAATATGCTGGCAATGTAACACATAAAGAGCAATGAAGGAATAAGCCTATACTACATGCATATATGGCTGGTGGTAAGGCTCTACGGTTACATTTTTGCATAAAGCTAGTTTTTCCCTACAACAAAGGAATAATTTTGTTTAACTATCATGGTGGTTGTTAAACATTGAGAATGGTTGACAGCATCCTCAATCCCAATAAAAAAGTACTCATCAAAACCCAATAACTTTTATTAGAAGTAACATGTTGAGATTCACATGATATTCAATTACTAGATACTCAAAACGTCCATAACCGGGGACACGGCTAATCATGATTAGTTTATACACTCTGCAGAGGTTTATGACTTTTCCCCACAAGACTCGATCGCCTCCGCTTGGTTCTCGCACTACATGGTGTTTGAGAAACGGATGACCGAGACATAGTCTTTCGAAGCGCTTAGCACCTTACATGTGGGTAGACCGTACCAACCTACATCCCCTACATCAGCTAGCCTACCCGTAAGAGTTCGCACAACTTAGTCAACTACGCCAGAGCCCATAATTGGCTTGTGGCTGCACACGGAAGTTTCAGTTTGAATAATCTTATGATCCCTTAGAGCACAGGTGGCGGTCCAAGAAATACAGTAAGTCTGATAGAAACCAGGTGCCTCAATCCACCCAGATGTGTGTTTAGGTTGCCACCTTAGATAAACCATTAATTAACAATCTCACATCTGTCATGGATATTCACTCACCCAATCCACGTCTACTAGCATAGCATGGTATAATAAGCAAACGTAGAAGTGACTCCCAAGGTTTCATAAGTAACAGGTAATAGGTACTACTTCAATCTACTTCCCAATCCCACAATTTAATTAGATCCTAAACATGCAAGTGTTTGAGGGTTTGATCTAATGCATAAAAACTGGGTAGTAGAAAAGGTATGATCAAAGTGTTACTTGCCTTGCTGATGATCCGCGAAACCTAGAGACTCGAAGTAACAAGCGGCGGACTCCGGGTGATCTAACGCAGACAAACAACAAGCATACAATAAGTACTCATCTAATGCACAGGGAAAACTCGAATAAACGATCTAACCAGAGAGTTCAACTTAAGAACCCTGGTTGCAAAAAGAATCGAATCAAATAAAGCATCGAAAGTCGAAACTCGAGAGAGAACGACTCGGTTTAGCAATCTGAAACTAGGTCAAAATTTTATAGTAGCAAAACTCCGTTTAAGTAGGTTAGTCGGAACGGCGGTTTCGAAACGAAACTCCAGGCGCTTGAATCACCTGATTCCGATAAACGAGCGAGAAAATAAACAGATTTGAAAATTTGATCGGAAATCGAATTCAGAAAATAACGGATTAAATCCGTTTAAAAGAAAAACGACGAACGGTTAAAACGACGGACGTTCGTTAACAGAACTAATCCAACGAACACGTTCATTAAAACGAACGGGTCGGTGAACGTTCATAAAATAATAAAACCGAAAAAAATAAAACCATCTAGGTTTAAAAAAAAAACCGAACAACGCGAGAAAACCGGATCGGTTTTAAAACAAAACTGGATCGGGACGGGGCGGCGAGGTCGGCTACCTCCGGCGAGGTCGCCGGGCGGGCTCGAGGCTCCGCGGGATGGCGGGGGTCCGCGGGTCGGCGGGGTGGCGGGTCGGCGAGGGGCGGCGGGGTGGCGGCTGGCGACGGCGACGGCCAGGCGGGCGGCGGCTCGGGTGGAGGCGGCGGCTCGGGGTGAGGGAGAGGAGGAGGGGGGGTTATAAGGAGGGGGGTCGGTTCCTTGGGGAGGGGGCAAGCCAGGGCGGCGGCGGCGAGTCCGAGCCGACACGGCCGGCGGCGGCGGGGACTCCTCCAGCAAGGCGCGTGAGGGGAAGGGGAGATGGGCCGGGCGGCGGCGATTGTTTTTTTTTAAACAAAACTTAAACAAAAATAAAAATCAAACCAAATGAACTCCAAATTAAATAAAATTAATTTTCCCCCACTCCTAAAAATGAGTCGAACAAAATGAACTTTAAAACGGGCAAAATGCATATTTTTTTAAAATGCTCATTTTTTTGCCTAAAGCAAATAAATCTTCAAAACCAAAATTTGATTTATTTGTAAAATCTTCATTTTTCCTAAATGTTGGGAAAGTCATATTATTCCCTCTCTTAAATTTTTGTATCGGAAAAACTTTATGAAGATAATTAAATAAATCCAATGATCCTATATTTTCATAATTTGAGAAATCCCAGATATGAAAATAATGAAATCTCCAACTCTCTCCAAAGGTCCTTGAGTTGCGTGAAATTTTCTAGGATCGGAAAAATGCGAGAAAATATGATATGCATGATGACCTAATGTATAACATTCCAAATTGAAAATTTGGGATGTTACAAACCTACCCCCTTAAGATGAATCTCGCCCTCGAGATTCGGGTTGGCTAGAAAATAGGTGAGGGTGGTCCTTGAGATAAACTTCCTCTCTTTCCCAGGTGGCTTCATCTTCAGTGTGGTGGCTCCACTGAACTTTGCAAAACTTGATAACCTTGCTGCGGGTAACTCTGCTAGCATAATCGAGAATCTTAACCGGTTTTTCCTCATATGTTAAGTCATCCTTCAACTGAATTGCTTCCAGTGGCACTGTGTCTCTTAACGGTACCTCTGCTATCTCGGGGTGACATTTCTTCAACTGAGAAACATGGAATACATCATGAACTCCTGACAGTCCTTCTGGCAATTCCAACTTATAAGCAACTTCTCCCATGCGTTGCAAAATCTTATACGGTCCAACGAAACGTGGTGCTAACTTTCCTTTAACTCCAAAACGCTTAACTCCTCGAAGCGGGGATACTCTAAGATATGCTCTGTCTCCAACTTCATACTCAATCGCTTTGCGCTTTGAATCGGCATAGCTCTTTTGTTTGGACTGGGCTACCTTGAGCCTCTCTCGAATCAGTTTAACCTTCTGCTCAGACTCCTTAATCAAATCTGGTCCAAACAATCGACGATCTCGGTTTAGTCCCATGACAACGGTGTCTGCACCTTCTTCCATACTGAGCCTCGAAGGTGCCATCTTCAAGCTGGTTTGGTAACTTTTGTTGTAGGAAAATTCGCATACGGCAAATTATCATCCCAACTAGATCCATAATCTAGTACACAAGCTCTCAAAGATATCCTCCAAAATCTGATTGACTCTCTCACCGTCCATCGGTCTGTGGGTGGAAAGTGATTGAACTCCATCTAGTTCCCAATGTCTCGTGCAACCGGTTCCAAAATTTTGAGGTAAATTGGGTTCCTCTATCGATCGATGCTCCTCGAACTCCGTGTAAACACACAATTCTGGTCATGTATATCTTTGCCAACTTAGCACTGCTATAGGTAGTCTTGATCGAATAAAATGAGCTACCTTTGTTAAACGGTCGACTACAACCCAAATCGAGTCATAACCTGAACGAGTCTTTGGCAAACCTGTGATGAAATCCATGCCTAGTTTATCCCACTTCCATTCGGTATCGGCAATGGTTGTAATAATCCTGCTGGCTTCGATGCTCGCCTTTACTTTCGACATACATCGCAAAACTGCTACATACTCCGCAATATCCTTCTTCATTCCGGTCCACCGTAAAGTATTCTTCAAATCCAAATACATCTTGGTATTTCTTGGGTGAATCGAATAGGGTGAATCATGAGCTTCTTGTAAAATCAACTTCCTGATCTCTGGGTTATTGGGCACATAAACACGGTCTTCAAACCATAGGGTATCATGCTCATCCTCACGAAATCCTTTAGCTTTTCCTTTGCTCATTTTCTCCTTTATAGAGGCAACTTCCTTATCTGCCTTTTGGGCTTCTCTGATTTTGTCCATCAATGTTGACTGAATCTCCAATGCTGCTACATAGCCTCTCGGAACTATTTCCAAACATAGCTCTCGAAGGTCCTCGGCTAACTCATTGGGTATCCCTCCCATCATTAGGGTATTGACGTGGCTCTTACGGCTCAATGCGTCTGCTACTACATTAGCCTTTCCGGGGTGATAATGCAATCTCATATCATAATCCTTGATAAGCTCTAACCATCTCCTTTGTCTGAGATTCAATTCCTTCTGTGTGAAGATGTACTTCAAACTCTTGTGATCCGTATATACTTCACAATGATTTCCAATGAGAAAATGTCTCCATGTCTTTAAGGCATGCACAACGGCTGCTAACTCCAAATCATGTGTGGCATAATTCAACTCATGGGGCTTAAGTTGTCGTGAAGCATACGAAACAACTCTTCCTTCCTGCATAAGCACTGCTCCAAGTCCTCGACGTGAAGCGTCGCAATACACCTCATAATCCTTGGTCTGGTCTGGCAATATCAAAACTGGTGAGGTAACCAATCTTTTCTTCAACTCCCAAAACTTGCCTCACAGTCCTCACCCATAAGAAATTTGTTATCCTTCTTCAACTATTCAGTCATAGGCTTGGCAATCCTTGAGAAATTCTCAATGAATCTTCGTAGTATCCTGCGAGTCCAAGGAAACTCAATCTCTCCAACTGTCGTTGGTGCTTCCCATTTGGTTACGGTCTCAACCTTTGTGGGGTCAACTGCTATTCCTTCTCCGGATATAACATGTCCGAGAAATCCAACTTCCTTTAGCCAAAACTCACACTTGCTGAACTTGGCATACAACTGGTGTTCCCTCAGTTTCTCCAAAACCAATCTCAAATGTTCCTTATGTTCCTCTTCATTTTTCGAGAAAATCAAAATGTCATCAATGAACACCACGACGAACTTATCCAAAAACTCCATAATTACTTTGTTCATCAGGTTCATGAAATAGGCTGGTGCGTTAGTCAGTCCAAATGACATAACGGTATACTCGCATACCCATATCTCGTGGTAAACGCTGTCTTAGGTATGTCCTGCTCCCGAATCTTCATCGATGGTACCACGATCGCAAATCGATCTTGGAAAACACCTTAGCTCCTTGTGTTTATCAAACAGATCATTTATCATAGGTAGTGGGTACTTGTTCTTGATTGTTACTTCATTCAATCCACGATAATCAACAACCATTCTTAAAGATCCATCCTTCTTCTCCACTAACAAAACGGGTGATCCCCAAGGTGAAGAACTTGGGCGTATAAAACCTTTATCCAATAGTTCCTTAATCTGCTTCTTGATTTCCGCTAAATCCTGTGCGGCATCCTCAGACGGTCGCTTCGATATCGGGCCTGTTCTCGCAACAGCTCGATCAAAAACTCAATGTCTCTATCCGGTGGCATTCCTGGCAACTCTTCCGGAAATACATCAGGAAAATCCTTCACCACTGGTACTTCTTCCTGCACCACTCCTGATAAGCAATTTACTTGTGCTCTCCTCGGCTCGTGCCGTGATACATACTTGATCCTTCTTCCTTCTGGTGTGGTGAGCAAAATTGACTTAGTGGAGCAATCTATGTTTCCTCCATACCTTGATAACCAATCCATTCCTAATATCACATCCAATCCTTGGGATTCCAGAACTATTAGGTCTGAGGGGAAAACATAGTGTCCAATCCTTAATGGTAGTCGATCACACCATTTACTAGCCATGTACTCTGCTCCGGGTGAGGTTACTAGCATGGGTGACCTAAGGGCTTGGGTCGGTAATTTGTACTTATCCACAAATCCCCTTGATATGTATGAATGCGATGCACCAGTATCGAAAAGAACAACTGCAGTAAAAGACTTAACCAAAAACTTACCAATTACTGCATCGGGCTGATCTTCAACCTCCTCCACATCAATGTGGTTCACCTGTCCCCTGTTGAAAGGTTGGGCTTCTTTCGAGCTTCCATTGCCATTTCCATTCGCCTTCGGACAGTCATTGGCATAATGCCCGCCTTGCGGCACTTAAAGCAAGTGATATGACTCAGTCTACTTTGGATGGTGTTGACGGGTTGGTGCGGTTCTGTCCATTGCTTCCTCCATTCCCTGCTCCCATTCTTAGTGCCATTATGGTTATGCTAATTACCTCCTCCATGGGTATGCTGAAACTGAATTCCTGATTTAGGGTATAACGAGGTTTCATTGGGCTCCAGAGTTATACTTCCCTGTCCATACTTCCGCTTGCAGTTCTCAATTTGTCTGCTGCTTTCCTTCAATCATGAGGGCTCGGTCTACTAACTCCTGGTAGTTGTGGAAACTTGCTACCATCAACGGCATGTGAACTCATCATTCAGTCCTTCTAGAAACTTCTCCTGTTTAGCAGCATCAGAGCAACGCTATCCGGGGCATAACGTGCTAACTTACTAAAATCATCCACATATTGCCAACAGTCCTTCCTCCTTGGCGTAAGTTGCGAAACTCACGCTTCTTCATGGCCATAGCTCCTGCTGAAACATGGGCAAGTCTGAAAAGCTTGCTGAAACTGATCCCATGTGACGGTGTCACGGGTAAGTGGCTGTAAAATTCTCCCACCATGTCTGCGGGTCCTTCAAGCTGATGTGCTGCAAACTTCACTCTTTCACCATCTGTGCATCCCGCAGTGGTCAACTCCTTCCTATCTTGCGGAGCCAATTATCTGCCACAATCGGCTCGGTGCTCTTGGAATACACCGTGGATTTAGTCTAAGGAAACGAGTCGGTGATCCGGTGGTGGTGGTGGTGGGTTGTTGTTGTTGTTGTTGTTGTTGTTGTTGCCACAGTTCGCACCAATGTTTGAATCAGGTATTCTGCTGCTGGATCAATTGGGTGATCTCTCAAGGGAAAACGAACCGGGTCGCGTCTCAAGGCATCGATGGGTTTAGAAAAGACAAGAATTTAGAATAGATTGAGGTCTAAGGGGAATCACTACCCAAATGCACATGAGCAAATGCACACAAAATCACTTCATTCAATCAAACAAGGGCTTACAACGATCTAACTATCGCAAAAGTGCGTGTACTAAATGTTTACATGGAGGGAATACTACTAATATGTGGGGGACTTCTACTAATTTGAACCGGTGGAAGACTCCCTGATGTCTGCTCTAGCTTCGTCTTCAAAGTCGGGTTCACTTGGATCCGAATCGGTGTCGTCGATGTTGATGTAGTCGCTTGGGCAACCGATATACTGGTCTTCATTCCTGAGCGCCAACTTCTTCTTGAGTTCTTCGATCTCGTACTTAAGATCGTTGTTGTGTCTTGCTAGAGCTACGATCTCGTCCATGTAGTCCTTGCTTGTAGTCTTTAGTTCTCCTTCCAGTTCGATGATCCTTCCCTTTGCATTCTGCAACTCCAACATATCATTGCACATTTGGTTCTCCGGCGCCGAATGTGCTGATTTAAATCTGGATGAAAGCTGCAATGGACCTATCCTT
Organism: Aegilops longissima; assembly: GCA_021605205.1. NCBI lineage: Eukaryota > Viridiplantae > Streptophyta > Magnoliopsida > Poales > Poaceae > Aegilops > Aegilops longissima. The sequence goes on from CM038678.1 coordinate 538,830,110, forward strand.
CTTGGTGCCGACTATGTCCCATTTGTCATCTCGGCGTCGCAAATCTGGTAGATAGTGTCCTTGAGGTCTTCTTGATAAACTTCTCCAATGCGCCCCATGGTGATGTGAGCTGCCATGCTCTTTCCTGCACTCCAAGTTGGTGCACTGAAAACACTATCTATAGGCTTGGTGATTGGGGCGAATGTCCTTCCTCGAACGTGAGCTTGAATCTTCCAGCGCTCCTCTTCAGGCAGAGTGGCGTTGAAAGTTCCGGTGAAGCTGGGTAGTCCAATGTTCGGTACTTGGTAACTTCCTTCAAGTGAAATCCAAAAGGTGTGCCTTCATCTGTTGGGTGTACTTGATCTTCGCGTCCGTCATCCTAAAGAGTAGAAAAGATGAGGAGTTAGAAAATGGGAAGAGAGTAGTGATCTATGGCTTTAACTTAGTGGTCGTGTCCTACACGAATAGCAGGTGCTCGATAAAATCTCAGAGCGACCAGACCGAATGGATCAAGTCTCGTGCTCGTGTCATCCTGGATCGGTAATGCCGACACCACACAAGATTGAAGGATTTATAGCAGAGTAGCAATCACACACTTATTACATCGTTGTCCACAAGGGAACTTATTACAATAATATGGCTTAAGGCCATCTAATAATAACAGCGAAGGCTTGGAAGATAAGTGAGTCCATCAACTCCATCGGCATCACCGAGTATAGAACCACGACCTAACACCTTACTGTCATTCGAAAAGTCTCATAGCGTGAAAGTTGCAGCCCGAAACGGTCAAGACATGGAATATGCCGGCAATGTAACACATAAAGAGCAATGAAGGAATAAGCCTATACTACATGCATATATGGCTGGTGGTAAGGCTCTCTGATTACATTTTGCATAAAGCTAGTTTTTCCCTACAACAAAGGAATAATTTTGTTTAACTATCATGGTGGTTGTTAAACATTGAGAATGGTTGACAGCATCCTCAATCCCAATAAAAAAGTACTCATCAAAACCCAATAACTTTTATTAGAAGTAACATGTTGAGATTCACATGATATTCAATTACTAGATACTCAAAACGTCCATAACCGGGGACACGGCTAATCATGATTAGTTTATACACTCTGCAGAGGTTTATGACTTTTCCCCACAAGACTCGATCGCCTCCGCTTGGTTCTCGTGACTACATGGTGTTTGAGAAACGGATGACCGAGACATAGTCTTCGAAGCGCTAGCACCTTACATGTGGGTAGACCGTACCAACCTACATCCCCTACATCAGCTAGCCTACCCGTAAGAGTTCGCACAACTTAGTCAACTACGCCAGAGCCCATAATTGGCTTGTGGCTGCACACGGAAGTTTCCAGCTTGAATAATCTTATGATCCCTTAGAGCCCGGGTGGCGGTCCAAGAAATACAGTAAGTCTGATAGAAACCAGGTGCCTCAATCCACCCAGATGTGTGTTTAGGTTGCCACCTTAGATAAACCACTAATTAACAATCTCACATCTGTCATGGATATTCACTCACCCAATCCACGCCTACTAGCATAGCTTTGCGCTTTGCTCAATGCGGCTTTATCAATTCCATCTTGCTGGCGTTTCTTCATAGATAAAGTTTAATCCGCTCGCCGTCCAGAGTACTTTAGTGAGCCAAAAGCCATCCACGATTGGGCTAAGGACCAGCGGCTGGTGCCCATTATGGGAATGAGGTTCGTCAACGCTTTGAAGGTTCTGTTGATCGCTCCACGGTTTATTTTTGCCATGTGGCGATTTAAGCGAAATTCGGTGGGCTGCTTCGCCTATTATTTGACGGAAGTCTGAAAATGTCGATTACCACATTGCTGTCCTCGGCGGGGTGTTGCTACGCTATGGTTTACAAGAAGATCCTCGCTTTTTGCTACTGGGAGTATCAACATGCTCTAAGGCTATGTGTTGGCGTAGTATCCGTGCTATGAACTTTGCATGGCCCATTGAGCCATTCTTCAATCTGGTTCCACGCCTAGAGTGGGCTTTGGTTTTGGAATTGGATCGGGTAACTACGAGGTTTGCCCTTTTAGCTCGGACAAAGGTTTAGTGAGGCGGATTATCCCAAAAAGTCATTTGGGTTTTCAGCGCTTTCCATCGCAAACTTACGTGCTATGGCTTGCTGCTAATCGGCGAAGTGTACTATGTCATGGCGACTTATAGCGTGGATCCCTTTGTTGGTGAAATTTTGTGAAGAGTGAGATTGCGTCTTCCTGCGGAGTCCTTGACCTTGTTTATCACAAGGAGGAATCGTGATGGCGATGTCTCTTTGGGCTCTTATGCGATATGGGAGAGATGGCTTAAGTGCGGGTGGGTGGTAAATTAAATCTGGATTACGATCGATCTAACACCCATGGGCGGGGGCTTCGGACTTGGTAGCTCGGGCTCCGGATGTTGCCTGATTTTTTCGGCCCGTTGCGATTCTAGGTTGAGGTGCAGTGTCCTCCCGTGAAGCAATATCGGCTCGAGAGGCTTTCGGTGATCGGACATAGTTCATCCTCAAAGTAGAGGATATTCCATGTGTGGTTCTTCCGCTATCTCGTGGGTGACCGGTGGGGATTTAATATCCCTTTGGTCGGGTTTAAGCCCAATCCGATCATAGTGCTGTAGCAACTCCCAAAGCGGCGTCACGATCCAAGAGCTCATTAAGGGAGAGAGCTCCATTGGATCCATCTGTTAAGCAGTTCGAATTGACGTGGGCTGTTTTGATGACCGAGGGTCATCGTCGGTAACAACCGATCGGCGCCATGACAAAAGCCGCTAGTCGGAGGATTTTCTACCGGTGCTCCCCGAGTGATGTTGTCCTTGAAAACTAGGCGAGCCATCGAGCCTTGCAGCGACGACACAAAGAACTCTCAATGAAAGCACTAATATCGGTGTCAAAACAGGCGGATCGGGTAGGGTCGATACGTGCGTCTAAGGCTAATGGTAACATGAGGCAAGGGACATGATGTTTTACCCAGGTTTGGGCCCTCTCGATGGAGGTAAAACCCTACTTCACCTTGATTGATCTTGATGATATGAGTATTACAGAGTTGATCTACTGCGAGATCGTGAGGCTAAACCTAGAAGCTAGCCTATGATGATTATGATTGTTCCTCTATGGACTAAGCTCTCCGGTTTATATAGACACGGAGGAGGCTAGGGTTTACAGTCGGTTACAAAGAAGGGATCTAATATCCAGATCGTAAGCTTGTCTTCCGCATGAGGAGAGTCCCATCCGGACTGGGGCGAAGTCTTGAGTCTTGTTTCTTCACGGTCCAACGATCCGGCTGTCGGATACCCCTAATCCAGGACTCCTCACCTCCCGGTGCAGTGAATATGATATAGGCAACCCTTATCCCCAGCGGGAATGGGCGTGCACTAAGGGATGTGTATGCGATGGGCGGTCGGCAAAATTCAACCCATGGTCCTCTTGTCCGATCACTTTCGATCGCGGGACCATCCTACCGATATCCATCATGGCGGTTCGGCCGCATTGGTTCTTAACCCCATCATCCTGATTCCGTCTCAAGAGTCCTCATAGACGGTGGAAGTATAACCTGCTGTCAAGATATCATAAAATAGGCTTCCATCCCTCAAGGATCAAGCCCACAAAAACCACCTTCAAGTGTGTGATACCGGTGTGGGCGCTGTTGTGCAGGCTCAATCACATGGAAGTGGTCTTGGATCTCGGACAATTTCGAAGCGAGGAGATAATCTTGACGTCGTCCCCTTCCGATGGTTATCATCGCGATGGGCCAGACCACATTCGCTAAATTCAATGCGGTACCACATTATACATACCTCAAGCTCAAAATGCGAGACTGGCGGGATTATTACTGGTCAATGGAAACACGGGGCTTCGCCCGCGCGCGGAGCTGCACTTGGCCCTCTCGGCGGAAGTACAAAACAACCTTCTTAGGCAAACAACCAATTCAGCAATAAAAACTTCCGGATACCGTCAAAGCGAGTCGGAGTACTCCATATGAGATCGTCAAGCACGTCCGAGCTTGACTAGCAATCTGGCTTCCGCCCTAGCTAGTCAGCGGCGACATTCGTGCAGCGTTTTACCGCTCCTTAAAATACCACAGGCATAAGCGGAGGCACGGGACACAGTGCATCTTGGTTCAACCGCCCGGACAGGCATCTTTACACCTTTTCTTTCAGGTCCCTATCTTTAGGAGCTCCTCGAAAGCTTTGGCTATCGGACACATAAGCGGAACCAGACACACCGGAGGACAAGAAGCTTTGGTGTATGAGGAATCCTCGGTGGTCTCTGATAACGATCGTTATACTGTTTTATAAGCATACCACCGCTCCTGGTCACTATGTGTCAAACAATCCTATTCTTCTTATCCTTTTCTTGTATATATGCGCTTTGCGTATCATTTTGAATAACAAGGGAAAATAATACACAGCGTCGACTTGCTATTAAGTTATTGCCCTTTTCTTTACGCTTATTTATTATACCCGTGCATTTTGGCATGACCCGGTTTGCAGGGGCGATACCCATAACCTGGCAAGACAAGTCCGAACACTTCGACGGTCGACACCCGAACTTAGCACTATATGCATTAGCTCGAGATCATGTCTTGGGTCAATAGTTGGGTTTGCCCGGCTCCCATGTTTTTGTACCTTCGTTCGCTATATCGGCTAGGTAGCGCGGGAGAACTTCTGCGATTGTGTCCAGTTCTTCGGACGAGCACCTCGATGAAAGCGGCTGACTGTCATGATAAAGGCTGGCAGCTGTTCGAGATCTCAAATCCTTAAAGATTTTTCCGCTTGATAGAATCGGCCTCATCCGATTTAGGCGTGTATAAGCCCCGAGTCCGACTTTCGGATACTAGGGCTTCACCAAAATTTAAAATCGTGGCTTCTATGGCTAAGTGAGGCGATAGCCCGTATAGTCTGATTGCCTCGTTAGTGGCGCTAAACACCTCCTTAAAGGACCAAAAACTTGGATAAAGAGTGTTTATATTATCGAACACCCAGTACTAGTTACATGGGGCGGAATCCGACAATGGCCAACTCTCAAGATTTATTAAATGGCCCTGACAGGTAATATTTTAAATTAGCAAGCTCCACATAAGCACATGAACTAGTTTTCATAATACATGATGGCATGAGTACATTCATTCAAATAGCACATCCTTCCATTACATTCATCCGCCACAAAGCGAACATAAGGACATTTTCATAATACTGTTAAAATTGGCGATGCTCCCTTGCCCTTGACCTCTGTCACCAACTTCTCGGCGTCCATCTTTCCCAGTGCACCTTCGCGGGCCAAGGCCCTCGTGCACCCTCAATGCAAGCGGACTTCTTGCGACTTGAAGCCCAGACGAGGCATTCACCATCCGCTTGACCAAGCGAAGTAGCTCTTTGAGGGCTGCCATGACCCACGCTGGACTATGAAGTCCTTCATGGCCGGTTCGACCCCTGGACTTCGACCAGTTGCTTTAGCTGGTCACTCCAAGGGCAATAGATGTTCGGCCCCAATATATTGGGACCAAAACAGCTTATCCGTCGGGCTCCCTCTTCAGCCGGTAGAACTCCTTGACAGAGAGATCTTTGCGGCGAATCTCTGAATGCTCTGGAGAGCTCGATTCGGGTAAGTAAAGGAAAGTCTCCTTCACATGCTTGCTTTGCAAAATGAAATCCTTACTGCAGCTATCTTCTTGGCTGCCTCAATTTCTTGGAGGGCCTTACAGGCTGGCCTTGGCGTCTAGTGCGCTCTGGCGGGACCATAGCTCAGACTCTTCGTCTTGGGTCATGCTCAAGGACTCGAATTTTTGCGAAGTCCTGGAGCTCTTGCTGGACCTCATCAACTCGCCTCTTGTTTTTCCGCTTTGTGCACTCCTTGGCAGCTTTATTTTCGGCCTCGGACTCACGCCTTCTTGGGCCGCCACTTGGTCGTGGCCCTAGTAAAATTTATCATGCTTCTATTAGCATCCACGATTTTTCCTTTATATAACATTGAGACGGGGTATTGCTTTTGTTCTCCTCGAGCTGCCTCTTCGAGGGCGAACTCTTCTTCACCCGCCCAGGCTCTGCCTCGGTCAGGAGACCTCTGCAGTGGCGGCGGTGGCGGGTGGTGGCCTTTGCTTATTCACATAGACATAATATGATTAGACTCACAGGAATAATATTTGATCCTCATTGGCTTTTCTTCCCAAACACCAAACATAGCATCAGGGCTACTGTCTATCTGTGATACTTTCTCATAATTTAAATTACTTACCTCAAAGCCTATCGGAGGCTGGCGCATGCTTGGTCAATCCGCTTTGGCGGACTGAGCTGTCGGTTCGGGTTCAGCGGACCCTTAAGGTTCGAACTCTAGGTGTGGCAGATACAACCCTCCACCGTCTCGTACCTCGCTTGAATCATGGCGACCTAAACTACTAACAAGAACCGCACAAGAGCGCAAGATTTATCTTTGGTTCAGGCCCATCGTGGTGTAATACCCTACTCCGATGTGTGGTGTGTGGATTGCCTCTTGGGCTGATGAGGAACAGATCTGAGGAAGAACAACTGCAGTGCATTCTTGGTGGAGCGATGAACTGCTACATGGTGTCCGTCGCTCTAGCTTGAGGCTCGGGTCTCTCTCTCTCTCTCGGTGCTTCCTCTATCCGATGCTCTTTCTTACTATGGTGGCTAGCTCTACTTATAGGCGAAGGCCACAGGGCCTCTTCCCAAATATTGGCGGAAGGCATAACAATTAGCCATTTGAAGGGGCAGTGGGTACACTTATCGACTAAAGTTGGTCCTCGCCTACCAAAGGCTCTGATGGCCCTGCTTGGGCTCCACGATGACTGCATTCCAGCCGTTGGGGCTTGTCTTGGTCTTGTTGCGAAGCGGATGCCTTTGCTGATGCTCTCGCTGCTTGCTCCCTGCACCAAAGAGGAAAGGAGGGCCATTGCTTGTGGCTGGCGCTTGCCCTGGCGCCCTTGGTTGTATCATAGCTTCACGTCATTGGGCACCTCGCGAGCACCCTGCCTTGAACTCTCCCTCCTCGTGAGCTAACTTGTGAGGCCATGCCTGAGCTCTTGGTTGTCCGCCCGTCTGGCCCCTCGCGAGGTGTTGAGCTTGTGTTGATGAAGATGGGCTGTCTTGGGCCTCCTTTGAGCCACGCCGCGGGCAGCGAGGCATCTGCAAGTCAGGGACCCCATTCCCGAGCATGACAGTATCCCGGGGCCCGCAGCGCGCCCGACCTTAGCTGTCTGAGAGGCGAAAGGGCAAGTCTGAAGGTCGTGGGCCCTAACAGCCTGTGGCCTTAGGCGCCCGCATGGCGGTTGATTGGGCGTGGGCGCTGTGCAACACAGCGGGTTGATAATAAGCGGCATCTTCCTTGCCTCCTTTACTTTCTCCGATTCTGCCCAGATCCCCTTTCTTGCGCTTCTCCTCCACAGCTTCCAGACCTTGGATCCTCCGTCTTCATGCCCTAGCCAGCCATGGCTCCTCGTCAAACCCAGCGGAGCTGGTACTCTCCTGCCTTGGACCCTTGAATGTGTCGTGGCGAGCCTTGCACGATCGCCCGGCTGGGCCGAGGGCGTCAATGGAACAGCGGTGTTCAAGGCCGGCTCCTCCGCCCTGAGGTCGAGGGTACCTTCTACGTTCTTCAGGCGTGTCTTGGTGCTGGCCTCCCTTCTCTGAGTTCTTCTTCTCCAGTCCCGCCATTACAACATTCACGCTCGCACCTTCATCCCAACTCCGTCCTTCTTATGGCAATCTTCGCCTACTATTATTGGGCCCATGTTGGGGTGAAGCCCTCGATGGCCTTGCTCGCCACTAGTTCTTCCTCGATTCTCCCATGGTCCCGTCTCCGGCGTCTGAGCTTAAATGCATCTGGTGAACCATTGCCATTCAAACCTTGGGCAGTTGAGGCCGAAGCAAGTGGGTCTTGGTGGATGCAGGCGGATCCACCTCGGCTGATCCTGCCCATGGAGCCCGCCGAGGAGTTCCGGCGACTGGTCCCGTGACTTGGGATCATGTGGCCCTGGTCTTTGGAGAGGATGGGTGCAGAATCTGAAGCCGGCCGATCTTGGCTTGGCGGAGGCTGACAGCCTTGTCGTTCTTTGAGGAGTTTGGGCACCAGCTGGCTCCGCGCCGCGATGCTCGCTTAGATGTGGAGGCCTAACCCGAGCCCGTGTACAGCGTGAGGATCTGGTAATGATCCTCGAGTCCTTAGTAAGGGAAGCGATGTGGCGAGACGGGCGCCCAGCCCTGTTCCTCCAGCGAGATTGGGAGCAGGTTGTGGGGTCGTGCCTGCCTTCAATGGGGGCGGGCTCGTGCCCTCGGAGGCTCGAGGAGGACGTGTCCTCTTCCGCTCGGCGAAGGGTGGAGGAAAGGAGCCCGATGGGGGTTGACTCGAGGCGGAGTCAGGCTCCCTCCTGCGGCGCGAGCCCCGTGTTCTCCGCCTCCCGAGTGGCAGCAGCGAAGATGAGGATGGCGGGGGGCGGCTCCCGATCCCAAGAAGGACGGACGGGCTGGTCCCAGAGTCGCCCGGCTCGGGAGGCGATCCGTGGGCAGCGCCTCCGCTCTGGTCCCTTGAAGCTGATCCTGCAGCCGGCGGCTCGGGCTTCAAGTATGGCGGAGGCTGCTCGGAATCCTGGCGATGACTGTAAGTGCACCTTCCTGTCTTGATTATTGCTTTGTCGGCGAGATCGATGTCCATGCTCTTGGTCAGTGGCGCCCATGGTAGAAGAAAGGCGAGGGCTCTGAGGCCCCATCCGTGGTGGTGCATATGCTCGGAAGAAGATGACCCGGCATGAGGCCTCTCCTGGGCGTCCTCGTGGGCCCAGCTGAGCCAGAAGCGAGCTCAGCCCCCTTGTCCCAGCGACTCCGAGGTGGCCCTTTGGCAGCTGCCTCCACCGTTGCGTGGCACCGCTGGTTCGCCTCGAGGGCACAGTGGTTCACGCCACGCCAACTCCTCCTACTCCATATTGCATCTCTCCAACTCCTCCGGTCACAGACCGCGTTCTTTGCTGGCTTGGACCGGCTGCGGCGAGATCTTACGGCGCCTGACCCTCGCTTGAGTGGCAGGGCGCTTGGCTGGCCTCTGGCTGGATTGGCGCCCGGCACCCGATTGAGGCGGCTGGTCGAGCCGGCGGCTTCGACGAGGAGAGCAGGCTGTTCGGCGAAGGTAGCCAGCGATGCTGCCTTGGGGGGCAGCCAGCATCCGAGTGTTGTGAGGGCCATTTGGAGGGCGAGTTGAAGGGCTGCGAACCAGCTGCCAAGGAGGCCCGCCTCCGCTTGGGAGCAGGAGGAAGGCATGAAGGCTCATGAGCGGCCATCAAGGACCGGGAGGCCAAGCTGAAGAAGTGCCGCGACCGCCTAGGCTGTGTTGGAGCGAGGAGGCTGGGCCGGGAAGGTCGATTTGGGCCTAAAGCGCGGGTTCTTCTTGAAGCCGCGTGGCCTTCATGGATATGGAGGTGAAGGCTGGTGTCTGCTGAGGGAGCTTTATGGAGTGGCACAGAGCCCAGCTGAGGCGGCCCGCCAAGCTGCTTCCCTTCTTGATCCAGCTCTTGAAGATGTCTCCCTTGGTCTTGGCCCCCAGTGAGGCGGCCTTGGTCTTGTCTTCTGCGGCATGTGGCGGATCCTCACCCACATCTATCTTGCGATCCCAGCGTCGACATGGACAACTCTTTGGAGCCAGTGACGGCGAGCATGGCTACTTGCACCGGCGAGGCTGTGAAGGTCATGTGGAGCTCTGTTAGGGAAGTTCAGGGCCTTGAGCACCAAGCCGAGCGGTATGCCCGACCCTGCTGCTTCACAGGCGAGCCCACTCCACGCTGCTCCACCATGACAAGTGACTCCGCTGCGGCTCTGTCTTGCTTTTAATTCTGCACATATCATGCCTGGGGAGGCATTTAAACTTCGTTTGGTCTTGCAATAACGGTGGACTGTAATATTTGCTTTTGAATTCCTTGAAATTTGTGCTTCCTACTTTCTTATGTTCTCGCCCGGCCAAGCCGGTGTAGGACCCGATCCTGAGTCACACGGTCTAGCATGTAACACATCATATCACTTTGCCTCACACAAGGTATTCCACAGGTGTCGCCACAATGGCAGGGCCGTTTGCGCCTTTTGGCTCACGTATATGATAGTGTGCTAGCATCCATATGTGAGAGAACCGGGCCAACATGACTAGTCGTGAACCCAAAGTGGCACTAACCTATGGGGACAGGCATACATGAATCACATCGAGCATATCGGTCATCAGCGTATGAATTGAGTGCAGCCCACAGGCTATGAGGACTCATTATCCCGGGCTGTAGTAGGCTAAGCGAGACTCCGAATATCACCGCATGACATTTCCCGAAGAGACAGACATAAGGCAGTGAAACATGCCGAGTCAAGTGTCCAAGCGGTAGTCTTTGGGCTGCGAGACTCCGGTGAACCGGGCTGTAGCGGACTACTATCGCTCGGAAGCAAGACTACATTTCCCCATAAGAGGCTACCAAGGATAAACAACTGGTTCCGGATCCCACACATATCAATACAAGTTACCGTCACGCATAGCATGCAAGTATGTGCTGTACAACATCAACAACGCGTCTACAAGAAGAAGGTTGTGTAGTAGACATCACCCTCTAATCCAGGACTCCCTCAGTAGCCCCTGAACCAGGCTTCAATGACAATGAGTCCGGTGCGCAGATTGTCTTCAGCATTGCAAGGCGGGTTCCATCTCCGTACTCCTAAGTACTTGTAGTAACGAACAGTGTCCGGCTTCCCATCAATGTTGTACTCCTCGACTTCTGTGCTTCAATAATGGCCATCTCCATGCGTCGAGCGAATACGAGGAGCCGGAGCAGTTTTACATTTGCCACCCCAGCCCTGCAGGCAATCCGTCTATTTGAAGGGACGGGGATCCTCAGATCCAAAACTCACCTTATTCCCTTGAGAAAGCATCCAACAGAGCACACCCGGAAAAAACCATTCCAACATGGCCGGTCGCCGCAACTCCTCTTCTCGCTCCCTTAGCTCTAAGCCAGGTGATTGGGAAGAGTGTTCTGTTCCCCATAGCTGTTTAGTAGAGTTGCAGACCCAAGGGTTTCTTCCATCGGCGTTCATGGTCCCTGTCCGAGCCGGACTAGCCACCTATGATGGCGGGGAGCAAGCGGAGAGATTTCCTAGCCCATCTCAGGGGGAGAGAGTATGCCTCATCCCATATTTGCTAAGAGGTGTCGGGTTTTCAATCCACCCATTCCTTCGCGGGATCCTGGAGTTCTATGGCCTCCAGTTGCACAACTTCACCCCCGCCTCTGTGATGCACATCGCAGGATACGTTGCCCTTTGTGAATTATTTCTGGGTTGTGAGGCTCACTTCGAGTTACGGAAGAAGTTATTCTGCCTCGTCCCTCGCAATCAGGGGGAATCCATATGTCAAGTGGGCGGAGCAGAAATATGGCGCGTCACCGAGACCGGATACCTGTCCCGTACTCCCAAGAAGGCATCTGAAAACTGGCTCTCGGAGTGGTTTTATGTTGATGACGTTCCCCCTTCCGGGTCCAATCCGGACGGGCCTCCCTGAGTTTAACAATGCTCCGCTGAAGAAACGCCGGAGTTGGCGCCCTCGGAGCCCCCAGGAGGAAGATACCAGAGAAGTCCACTTCCTGATGAGCAGGATAAAGACACTGGCCAAATCAGGGCTGACAATAGTCGAGGTTATATCAATATGCATAATGCGGGGGGTGCAACCACTTCAATATCGGGGGAAGCCCATGTGGCACTTCAACGGGGAAGACGATGCCACCCGCTGTGGTCGTAAAGGTCCGGACTCCGCCACTGCTCTAGCAAGAATACTGTCCGATTTGTATAAAGGAGAAGAAGAAGAATTCCTTCGTATTAAACCGTGGGGCGGATTTTCCATGTACAACCCCCCAAACTGGGTAAGTCGTCACTCTTTACCCCACTCCACCCATTCTGGCACCCTTCATCACAATCACTTACCTTGGTATTTCTGAACAGGAACTAAGGAGGGCCGTGGAAGGATTCAACAGCCCCTCCCCGCAGCCAGAGGACCCCGGACGGGCCTTTGATCCAGGACTCGAAGAAGATCCGGATATAACTGTGGAACTTGTCGACGGGACATTTTATCAGGCCAGCTGCAATGGCGCCTTGGTGGCTATTATCGCCGACTATCCCGGACTGCTGCCTGAGTCGTGTGTAAGCAAAGCCGAAGCCTTACCCTCTGAAGAGGACTCCTTTCTTATACCATGCCTTATGTGTAAAACATCATATTTTTATAGAGACGACCATCGGAACGCGGCGCCGAGCCCCTGGGGGCTCGTCAGAAAAGGGCGTCCGGGCCAGGCAGGTTTAAGAGGAAGGCGGTTAGGGCAGAAACGCCGTTGCAAAGGTATAGTTAGAACCTGCTCTGTGATTGTCGTGCTTGAAATGTAACAGCGTCCTTCGTATCCCGGCAGAAAGAGGAGTCGCCGGACTATATCCGGAGATCCTGCCGGTCACGCCTCTACCAGCCGGATTCCAGAACCGGCTTCGAGAGAGGAGGCCAATGCGGGGCCAATGCCGAATTGTCCTCCGACAAAGGATGCGGATATGCTCTCCGCCAAAAATTCTGAAGTAGAGAGTGCCATGAACCACCGGCGCCGATGGGCCGTACTTTGCAATGGCATCTTTTCCGAAGAGGCATTCAATGCTTTCAATTCGGGAGACGCATACATCCGAGCTGCCCAAGGCGGGCTCGCCCGAGCGACGGACCAGTATGCGAAAGATATACGGGTGAGAAAATTTGACAAGCATGTATAGCAGTAGCCCCTGAGACTTGAAACGGTTGGAACAACTGATTTAAGGATCATTTTATGCACAGTTTCTTGTAGAGAAGAATACCCAATTGTCTCAAGAGCCGGAGGAGTGCAAGACCCAGCTGAGGGCCGCGGTTGCCAAACTACAGGAATCCCAGAAGGCCTCATCTGGTAATATTTGTCTCAATAGAGAAATCTTAAAGGAATATACCAGTTAGTAATTGGCTTGCTTCATAAGTCTAACAGAAAATTCTGCAGACAGTCCAAAGACAGCTAAAGGCTGGCGAGCGTGTGCTTATGCAGGTTAGGCAGGAGAAAAACAATCTCCAAGATGCCAACATCCGGCTATGCGTCAAATTATCAGATGTTCGAGCTCAGCTGGCGGACTCCGTGAAGGAGAACAAAAGGCTTCGTAGCGGCATTTATGGTAAGTGCCTAAACGAACTGCAGTACAGTTCGGCGAGGAAGCATATTAAAAGAGTTTATATCTGTAGGTATGTTGACGGGCCATCCTGAAGAGGAGATGCCCGGGTCCGCAGGCGATTTACTGCAAGATCTCTCACAGCTGCACAAACGAGTTCGGCAGGTGATGCAGGGTATTGCCCAGGCCTTGTGGCCATCCACTTCCCTGCCAGGAGGCATGGGGGAGCTTGTGGATATGCTCCAAGGAGCACGACGACGCTTCCGGTTGTGGAAGGTGTCAGCCTGCCGACAAGGTGCAAGGGAAGCCTGGGTCATGGTGAAGACGCGCTACACCAAGCTTGACCCGAACCATATGGCCGAAGTCGGACGGCGGGGCGGATGGGCAAGAGATTCCGTAAGTCCGTGTATGACCAGGTAGCGTTAGCCGCAAAGTATTCCCAACAGGATTGCAAGCTAGATAGCCTGTTGGATGGTATAGAGGAAGAATATAGTCAGTCCAAGTGACTATGTAATTCAATGGACATATGTAGTCCCTAGCCGGATTAAAAATCTTTTGTCATGGCGGACCTTTTCGCTTCAGCCCCCGGATCCGACAGTCCGGGTGTATCTGAATACCCGCTCAGTTATGTAAAACCGGGGTATGCGTGGAAACCAGGCGTAGGGGTCATAAGTGCTTGAACAGACAAGTACCCAACTAGTTATGTTATATTACATGGGTAGTAAGAAACATCTTCCAGGGAGAATAGTTCCGTTAGGGGTTGCTTTCCCTGGGTACGCATGCATCGATGTACATGTCCGAACTGCGAACAAAAATGCATGATACAAAACATCTGGGGATTCACGTTGTAATAAATGAAAGAAACATCTTTTGTTCACCGACTGAATATTCCCTTAAGAATGCTAGCTTTCGGCTTCACCCAGTCTGAGGTACACATCCGGCTGAACCGGCAGTAACAATCACAGAGGTGCTCCCCTTATGCCCTAGTCGAATTAACGGGAACGTAGGGCATAAACACAAGAGCCAGGCAACCCAGCATGGCCACTTATTAAGTCATATTGATGCATATAATGGTGTAGAAAAGGCACATATGAAAAAAGAACGCATATGTGATAGGCATGAAGCCATGAAAGTAATTATATTTAGCTTCCGTATAGGAAGCCCCCAGGTATGGTGAACACGCATAGTGCAGCCGGAGTGATCCGAGCATCCGCACTGTATTGAATACTTTGTGTGAAGAAGGGAAAAAGGGCGAGAAAGGAAAAAAAGGGAGGAACATAATTAAAAGGGAGGGGGTAAGGAGACGAACACTGAGTTCGGCGCTAGGCATAGAATCTCCGAAGTCTGGCCGCGTTCCATGGGTTCGACTCGAGTCTGTTATCGGATGCATTACGCAGGCGGTACGCTCCTCCGGTGAGAACTTTATCAATAATGAAGGGACCCTCCCACTTAGGTTTGAGCTTGTCCTTCTTCTTCTCCGGTAGGCGTAGAACGAGTTCGCCAACATTATAAGTTTTGGCCCGCACTTCTCTGCTTTGATACCGTCGAGCCTGCTGCTGATAGAATGCGGAACGGGCTTTTGCGACATCGTGTTCCTCCTCCAGGGCATCTAAGTTGTCCTGCCGATCTAACTCGGCTTCCTTCTCTTCGTACATGCGCACGCGAGGTGAGTCGTGGATTATGTCGCAGGGTAGTACTGCTTCTGCGCAGTACACCATAAAAAATGGTGTGTATCCGGTGGTGCGATTCGGCGTGGTCCGCAGACCCCAGAGTACGGAGTCGAGCTCCTCGACCCAGTGCGTGTCCGATTCTGTCAAGGATCGCACTAGTCTGGGTTTGATGCCGCTCATGATGAGACCATTTGCACGTTCGACTTGTCCGTTTGTTTGGGGATGGTAGACGGAGGCGTAATCGAGCTTAATGCCCATGTTGCCGCACCAAGTTTTCACTTCATCGGCTGTGAAGTTTGAGCCATTGTCAGTGATGATGCTGTGGGAGACGCTGTAACGGTGTACAACCCCTGATATGAAGTCTATCACTATTCCGGATTCGGCCGTTTTAACAGGTTTGGCTTCTATCCATTTGGTGAACTTGTCCACCATGACCAATAAGTATTTTTTCTTATGGCTTCCCCCTTTAAGAGGTTCGACCATATCCAGCCCCCAGACCGCGAAGGGCCAGATTATGGGGATTGTTTGGAGAGCGGTAGGGGGCATATGGCTCTGATTGGCGAAGAGGTGGCAACCGACGCAGTGTTGGACAAGGTCCTGTGCCTCTGCCCGGGCTGTCGGACAATAAAAACCTGAACGGAAGGCTTTGCTGACAAGTGCCCGAGCCGCAACGTGGTGTCCGCCGAGTCCGGCATGGATTTCAGCCAAGAGCTGCCGCCCTTCCTCTTCGGAGATGCATCTTTGGAGCACTCCGGTGGCACTTTTCTTATAGAGTTCTCCCTCATGGACTTTGTAGGCCTTGGAACGCCGCACAATACAACGTGCTTCATTTTGGTCCTCGGGGAGCTCCTGCCTATTTAGGTAGGCCAAGAAAGGCTCGGTCCACGAGGCGATTACAGCCAATATTTCGTGGGCCGAAGGTGTTATTTCGGTGGTGGAGCCCTCGATTACATCAGATGGTTCAGAATCTGGGGTTGTATTCAGAGCCGGGCTAGTGTTGCCGGACTCCCCTTCCCATACCACGGATGGCTTGAACAGCCTTTCCAAGAATATGTTAGGTGGGACATGGTCGCGTTTAGCGCCAATGCGGGCGAGGATATCCGCCGCTTGATTGTTTTCTCAAGCCACATGGTGGAATTCGAGCCCCTCGAACCGAGCTGACATTTTGAGGATGGCATTGCGGTATGCCGCCATTTTTGGATCCTTGGCATCAAAGTCTCCGTTTATTTGTGATATTGCAAGGTTTGAGTCCCCGCGCACTTCCAGGCATTGAATGCCCATAGAGACTGCCATCCGAAGACCATGCAACAGGCCTCAGATTAATTTGTGTTGTTGGAGTCATGTATAATATTTGATGCGTATGGACCGTGTCTCCGGTGGGGGATGTCAGGACTACACCCGCTCCCAATCCGGCTAGCATTCTAGAGTCGTCGAAGTGCATGATCCAATTGGAGTACGTGCCGTACTCTTTAGGGAGTTCGGCTTCTGTCCATTCGGCGACGAAGTCAGCCAATACTTGCGACTTAATGGCCCGTCGTGGTTTGTATGTTATGTCGAACGGAAGGAGCTCGATGGCCCATTTAGCAATTCGTCCCATGGCATCGCGGTTGTTTATTATGTCGTTGAGTGGTACTTCGGAGGCCACCGTAATCGAACACTCTTGAAAGTAGTGTCGTAGCTTCCGGGATGCCAAGAAGACCGCATATGCTATCTTTTGATAGTGTGGGTATTGGGATTTGCATGGAGTGAGGACAGTGGACACATAATATACCGGCTTTTGGAGCGGGAACTTCTCGTTCGACGACGAGCACTGTGCTTACAACCTGATGTGTTGCGGCTATGTATAATAGCATCGGTTCACCAGTATTTGGCGCGGTCAAGACTGGATTGTTGGCCAATAGGGTCTTTATTTCATCCAGTCCAGCCGCTGCTGCATCCGTCCACATGAAGTGTTTGATGCGCCGAAGAAGGCGGTAAAGAGGTAGTGCCTTTTCTCCTAATCGGGAGATAAAGCGGCTTAAGGCAGCCACGCATCCAGCGAGTTTTTGGATATGCTTGAGGTCTGTTGGGATAGCCAACTGTGACAGAGCTCGGATTTTTGCCGGATTTTCTTCGATTCCTCTATTGGAAACGATGAATCTTAGCAACTTCCCGAAGGGTACGCCGAAAACACATTTTTCCGGGTTGAGCTTGATGTCGTATGTTCGGAGGTTGTCGAAAGTAAGTCTCAAGTCATCTACTACGGTTTCGACGTGTCTTGGTTTTATGACCACGTCGTCCACATATGCCTCCACTGTTTTGCCGATTTGCTTCACCAGGCATGTTTGAATCATGCGTTGATAGGTTGCGCCGGCATTTTTGAGTCCGAAAGGCATAGTGTTGAAACGTAAGGACCATATGGCGTTATGAAGGCCGTTCTTGGCTTGGTCGGACTCTGCCATTTTATTTGATGGTATCCGGGTATCGTCGAGGAAACATAGGGAGTCGTGTCCTGCGGTAGCGTCGATGATTTAGTCGATGCGAGGGAGGGGAAGGGATCCTTAGGGCAAGCCTTGTTGAGGTCTTTGAAATCGGCGATAGGCGCCGTGGATTTGTCCTTCTTTGGTACCATTACCAGATTGCCGATAATCCGGATGCTTTATATCTCGATGAATCCGCCTCAAGTAGCAGCTAGCTCTTCTCCCATGGCTTGCCGTTTAGGCTCTGAGAAGCGCCTAAGAGTCTGTTTGACTGGCTTGTATCCTTTCAGTATATTGAAGCTGTGCTCAGCCAGCCTGCGTGGGATGCCCGGCATGTCTGAAGGATGCCAGGCGAAAATGTCCCAATTCTCGAGTAGGAAGTCTCGTAGTGCGGCGTCCATTGTGGGGTTCAACTGTGTCCCGATGGAAGCTATCTTCGTGGGGTCCGTTGGATGGACCTGGAATTTGACTATCTCGTCTGCGGGCTTGAATGAGGTGGACTTGGGTCGTTTGTAGAGTATCACATCGTCCCTGTCCATTGTGGCATGCAGCGTTGTTAGTTCTTCGGCCGCTAGGGCTTCTAATAATGCTTCCACGGCTAGTGCGGCAGTTTTATTTTCGGCGTGGAGTGCGACGTCCGGATCACTGGCTAGGGTGATGATTCCATTGGGTCCGGGCATTTTAAGCTTCATGTACCCGTAATGGGGTATAGCTTGAAAGCTTGTGAATGGGTCCCGTCCTAAAAGGGCGTGGTATCCGCTGCTGAACGGGGCCACTTGGAACGTGATTTCTTCGGACCTATAATTCTCCGGGGTGCCGAATACCACATCGAGTGTGATTTTTCCCGCACACTGTGCCTCCCGACTAGGGATGATTCCCCTGAAGTTTTTGCCGCTTTGCTCAATGCGGCTTTTATCAATTTCCATCTTGCTGAGCGTTTCTTCATAGATAAAGTTTAATCCGCTTCCGCCGTCCATGAGTACTTTAGTGAGCCAAAAGCCATCCACGATTGGGCTAAGGACCAAAGCGGCTGGTGCCCGAACTGTCTGGAATTGAGGTTCGTCACTGGCACTGAAGGTTACAGCAGTGTCGCTCCACGGATTTATTTTTGCCATGTGGCAGATTTCAGCGAAATTTCGGTGAGCTCGCTTGCGCCTATTATTTGAGGCGGAAGTCTCGAAGACTGTCAGTACCACATTGCTGTCCTCGGCGGGGTGTTGCTCTGCTTTATGGTTTACAAGAAGATCCTCGCCGCTTTTTGCTACCTGCCGGAGTATCCAACATGCTCTAAGGCTATGTGTTGGCGTAGTATCCGGCGTGCTATGAACTTTGCATGGCCCATTGAGCCATTCTTCCAATACGGTTCCACGCCCTAGAGTGGGCTTTGGTTTTTTGGGAATTGGATCAGGTAACTTACGAGGGTTTGCCCTTTTTAGCTCGGACAAAGGGTTTAGTGAGAGCCGGATTATCCCAAAAGTCTGTTTGGGTTTTCCAGGCGCTTTCCATCGCATAGTACTTCTGTACTATGGCTGCTAAGTCGGCGAAGTGTACTATGTCGCGGCGACTTATAGCATTAAGGATCCCTTTGTTCGTGAAATTTTTGTAGAAGAGTGAGATTGCGTCTTCCTCGCGACAGTCCTTGACCTTGTTTATCACAAGGAGGAATCGTGATGGCGATGTCTTGTCTCTTGGGGCTCTTATGTGATATGGGAGAGATGGCTTAAGTCTGGGTGGGTGGGCGTAGTTAAATCTGGATTCTGATCCGATCTAACACCCATGGGCAGAGGGGCTTCCGGACTTGGTAGCTCGGGCTCCGGGATGTTGCCTGATTTTTCCGGCCCGTTGCCCGATTCTAGGTTCGGGGTCTGGTCATGTCCTCCCGTGAACGGGTATCCGGCTCAGAGAGCTCGGTGATCCGGACATAGTTCATCCTCAAAGTAGAGGGATATTCCATGTGTGGTTCTTCCACTACCGCTATCTCGTGGGTGACCGGTGGGGATTTAATATCCCTTTGGTCGGGTTTAAGCCCAATCCGATCATAGTCTGTAGCAACTCCCAAAGCGGCGATGCGATCCAAGAGCTCATTAAGGGAGGAGAGCTCCATTGGATCCATCTGTTCGGCGAGTTCCGAATTGACGTGGAGGCTGTTTTTGATGACCCGAGAGGTCATCGTCGGCGCGGCAACCGATCGGGCGGCCATGACAAAGCCGCCTAGTCGGAGAGTTTGGCCTACCGCCAGTGCTCCCCCAGAGGTGATGTTGTCCTTGAAAACTAGACGAGCCATCGAGCCTTGCAGCGACGACACAAAGGAACTCTCAATGAAAGCACTAATGTCGGTGTCAAAACCGGGCGGATCTCGGGTAGGGGTCCCGATCTGTGCGTCTAAGGCTAATGGTAACATGAGGCAAGGGACATGATGTTTTACCCAGGTTTGGGCCCTCTCGATGGAGGTAAAACCCTACTTCCTGCTTGATTGATCTTGATGATATGAGTATTACAAGAGTTGATCTACCACGAGATCGTAGAGGCTAAACCCTAGAAGCTAGCCTATGATGATTATGATTGTTCCTCTATGGACTAAGCTCTCCGGTTTATATAGACACCGGAGGAGGCTAGGGTTTACACAGAGTCGGTTACAAAGAAGGAGATCTAATATCCAGATCGCCAAGCTTGTCTTCCACGCAAAGGAGAGTCCCATCCGGACACGGGACGAAGTCTTGAGTCTTGTTTCTTCACGGTCCAACAGTCCGGCTGTCCGGATACCCCCTAATCCAGGACTCCCTCACCTCCCCAGGTGAAAACAGTGAATATGATATAGGCAACCCATATCCCCAAGCGGGAATGGAAGCGTGCACTAAGGGATGTGTATGCGATGGAGGCAGTCGGCCCAAAATTCAACCCATGGTCCTCTTGTCCGATCACTTTCGATCGCAGGGACCATCCTACCAGTATCCATCATGGCGGTTCGGCCGCATTGGTTCTTGACCCCATCATCCACAGATTCCGTCTCACAAGAGTCCTCATGGACGGTGGAAGTAGCCTTAACCTGCTCTGTCAAGATACAATACGCAAAATAGGCTTCCATCCCTCAAGGATCAAGCCCACAAAAACCACCTTCAAGTGTGTGATACCCGGTGTGGACGCCTGTTGTACGGGCTCAATCACATTGGAAGTGGTCTTCGGATCTCCGGACAATTTCCGAAGCGAGGAGATAATCTTCGACGTCGTCCCCTTCCGCAGTGGTTATCATGCAGTGCTCGGACGAACCACATTCGCTAAATTCAATGCGGTACCACATTATGCATACCTCAAGCTCAAAATGCCAGGACCTGGCGGGATTATTACAGTCAATGGAAACACGGAGCGCTCGCTTCGCACGGAGGAGCACAGCGCGGCCCTCTCGGCGGAAGTACAAAACAACCTTCTTAGGCAAACAACCAATTCAGCAATAAAAAACTCGGATACCGTCAAGCGAGTCCGGAGTACTCCGCAACAGGATCGTCCGGCACGTCCAGAGCTTGACTAGCAATCTGGCTTCCGCCCTAGCCCTAGTCAAGCGGCGACATTCGTGCCGCGCGTACACAACTACGCACTTAAAATACCCTGGGCATAGGCGGAGGCACGGCCAGGACACGGTGCACAATGCGGTTCAACCGCCCCAGGACACAGGCATCTTTACACCCCTTTTTCTTTCAGGTCCCTATCTTTAGGAGCTCCTCCGAAAGCCTGGCTATCGGACACATAGCGGGACAGACACACCAGGAGGACAAGAAGCTTTGGTGTATGAGGGAATCCTCAGGTGGTCTCTGATAACGATCGTTATACCTGTTTTACATAAGCACATACCACCCGCTCCTGGTCACTATGTGTCAAACAATCCTATTCTTCTTATCGCACTACTTGTATATGTACGCTTTGACGTATCATTTGAATAACAAGGGAAAATAATACACAGCGTCAGCTTGCTATTAAGTTTATTTGCCCCTTTTTCTTTACCGCTTATTTATTATACCCGTGCATTTTGGCATGACCAGTTTGCCAGGGGCTTCAGTACCCCATAACCTGGCAAGACAAGTCCGAACACTTTCGACAGTGCGACACCCCGAACTTATAGCACTATATGCATTAGCTCCGAATCATGTCTTGGGTCAATAGTTGGGTTTGCCCGGCTCCCATGTTTTGGTACCTTACGTTCCGCTATATCGGCTAAGGTAGCGCTGGGAGAACTACTGCGATTGTGTCCCGGTTCTTCCGGACGAGCACCTCGAGAGAAAGCCAAAGTGATCATGATAAGGCGAGAGCTGGCCGCTGTTCGAGAGATCTCAAATCCTTAAAGATTTTTTCCGCTTCAGGCGAGGAATCGGCCTCATCCGATTTAGGCGTGTATAGCGCCCCGAGTCCGGCTTTCCAGATACTAGGGGCTTCACCAAAATTTAAAATCGTAGGCTTCTATGGCTAAGTGAGGGCGATAAAGCCGTATAGTCTGATTGCCTCGTTCGTGGCGCTAAACACCTCCTTAAAAGGACCAAAAACTTGGATAAAGAGTGTTTATATTTATCCCGAACACCCCAGTACTAGTTACATGGGGGCGGAATCCGACGACTGGCCAACTCTCAAGATTTATTAAATGGCCGCACAGAAGGTAATATTTTAAATTAGCAAGCTCCACATAGCGCACATGAACTAGTTTTCATAATACATGATGGCATGAGTACATTCATTCAAATAGCACATCCTTCGTACATTCATCCGCCACAAGGCAGGCACCCTTAAGGACATTTTCATAATACTGTTCGGGGTGGCGATGCTCCTTGCCCTTCGTCGGCCCCTCTGTCACCAGCTTCTCGGCGTCCATCTTTCCCCAGTGCACCTTCGCACGGGCCAAGGCCCTACGTGCACCCTCAATGCAAACGGACTTCTTGACGACTTGAAGCCACAGACAGGCATTCACCATCCGCTTGACCAAGCCGAAGTAGCTGCTGGGCAGGGGCTCGCCAGGCCACAGCTGGACTATGAAGTCCTTCATGGCCAGTTCGACCGCCTTGTGGACTTCGACCAGTTGCTTTAGCTGGTCACTCAAGGGCAATAGATGTTCGGCCCCAATATATTGGGACCAAAACAGCTTATCCGTCGGGCTCCCCTCTTCAGCCCGGTAGAACTCCGCAGCATCAGAGATGCTGCGAGGCAGATCTGCGAATGCTCCTGGAGAGCTCCGAATTCGGGTAAGTAAAAGGAAAGTCTCCTTCACATGCTTGCTTTGCAAAATGAAATCCTTACCTGCAGCTATCTTCTTGGCTGCCTCAATTTCTTGGAGGGCCTTCTGGGCTTCGGCCTTGGCGTCTAGTGCGCTCTGACGGGACTTCGCAAGCTCCGACTCTTGCGTCTTGGAGTCATGCTCCAAGGACTCGAATTTTTTGACGAAGTCCTGGAGCTCTTGCTGGACCTCATCAACTCGCGCCTCTTGTTTTTCACGCTTTGTGCACTCCTTGGCAGCTTTATTTTCGGCCTCGGACTACGCCTTCTTAAGGGCCGCCACTTCGGTCGTGGCCCCTAGTAAAATTTATCATGCTTCTATTAGCATCCACGATTTTTCCTTTATATAACATTCAGACGGGGTATTGCTTACCTTTGTTCTCCTCGAGCTGCCTCTTCACGAGGCCGAACTCTTCTTCAGCCCGCCCCAGGCTCTGCCTCAGTCCGGAGACCTCTGCAGTGGCGGCGGTGGCGGCCAGCAGTGACGCCTGCTTATTCACATAGACATAATATGATTAGACTCCTGGGAATAATATTTGATCCTCTGTTCGGCTTTTCTTCCCAAACACCAAACATAGCATCAGGGGCTACTGTCTATACTGTGATACTTTCTCATAATTTAAATTACTTACCTCAAAGCCTATCAGGAGGCTGGCGCATGCTTCGGTCAATCCGCTTTTGGCGGACTGAACTGTCGGATTTCGGGTTCCGGCAGACCCTTAAGGTTCGAACTCTAGGGTGCGCGCGGAGATACAACCCTCCACCGTCTCGTACCTCGCCGAATCGCAGCGACCTAAACTACTAACAAGAACCGCACAAGAGACGCAAGATTTATACTGGTTCAGGCCACCATCGTGGTGTAATACCCTACTCCAGTGTGTGGTGTGTGGATTGCCTCTTGGGCTGATGAGGAACAGTACAGGGAAGAACAGCTTTGCGAGGGTCTGTTCTTGGTGGAAGCGATGAACTGCTACATGGTGTCCCGTCGCTCTAGCTTGAGGCTCGGGTCTCTCTCTCTCTCTCCGGGTGCTTCCCACTCTATCCGATGCTCTTTCTTACTATGGTGGCTAGCTCTACTTATAGACGAAGGCCCTGGGCCTCTTCCCAAATATTGAGCGGGAAGGGCGCCAACAATTGGCCATTTTGAAGGGGAACAGCGGGTACACTTATCCTGACTAAAGTTGGTCCTCGCCTACCAAAGGCTCTGGTGATGACGCCTGCTTGGGCTCCACGATGACTGCATTCCAGCCGTTGGGGCTTGTCTTGGTCTTGTTGCACCGAAACGGATGCCTTTGCCTGATGCTCTCGCCTGCGCTTGCTCCCTTTGCACCAAAGAGGAAAGGAGGGCGCTCAAGGGCTGGCTGGCCGATGGCGCCCTTGGTTGTCATGGCTTACGTCATGGGCACCTCGCGAGGCACCCTGCCTTGAACTCTCCGCCTCCTCGTGAGCTAGCCTGACGAGGCCATGCCTGAGGAAGCTCTTGGTTGTCCGCCCCGCGAGGCTTGGCCCCTCGCGAGGGTGTTGAGCTTGTGTTGATGAAGATGGGCTGTCTTGGGCCTCCTTTGAGCCACGCCGCAGGCCGCAGGCATGCAAGTCTGGGGACCCCCATTCCCAGAACGCCGACAGTAGTCCCCGGGGCCACGGCGCGCCCGACCTTGGCTGTGCAGAGAGGCGAAAGGGCAAGTGCGAAGGGTCGTGGGCCCTAACAGCCTGCGGCCTTGGGCGCCGCATGGCGGTTGATTGGACGTGGGCGCCTGTGCAACCGCGCGGGTTGATAATAGAGCGGCATCTTCCTTGCCTCCTTTACTTTCTCCAGTTGCTGCCCAGATCCCCTTTCTTGCGCTTCTCCTCCCTGCTTCCAAGACCTTCAGATCCACTCCGTCTTCATGCCCTAGCCAGCCATGGCTCCTCGTCAAACCCGCCGAGCTGGTACTCTCCTGCCTTGGACCCGCTTGAATGTGTCGTGGCAAGAGCCTTGCCTCATGGCTTGGGTGGCGGAGGCGCAGGGCGTCAATGAACAGCGGTGTTCAAGGCGGCTCCTCCGCCCCGAGGGTCGGGGAGTACCTTCTACCCGTTCTTCACGGGCGCCATTATTGCTGGTGCGCGCCTCCTTCTCGAGTTCTTCTTCTCCGTCCTTCGCCATTACAACATTCACGCTCCGCACCTTCATCCCAACTCCGTCCTTCTTATGGCAATCTTCGCCTACTATTGTTAGGCCCATGTTGGGGTGAAGCCCTCGGTGGCCTTGCTGCGCCACTAGTTCTTCCTCCGATTCTCCCATGGTCCCGTCTCCGGCGTCGAAGCTTAAATGCATCTGGTGAGCCATTGCCATTCAAACACTGGAAGCAGATTGAGGGCTTCAGGAGCAAGTGGGTCTTGGTGGATGCTGGGCGGATCCACCTCGGCTGATCCTGCCCATGGAGCCCGCCGAGTTCCGGCGACTGGTCCCGAAAGCGAAGCTTGGGATCCTCATGTGGGTGCCTTGGAGAGGATGGGTGCAGATCTGAAGCCGGCCGATCTGGGCTGCTGGCGAGGCTGACCGCCGTCGTTCTTTGAGGAGTTTGGAGCACCAACTGGCTCCGCTTCGCGATACTACGCTTCGATGTGGAGGCCTAACCCGAGCCCGTGGCCCTGGCCAGCGAGGATCTGGTAATGATCCTCCGTCCTTGGTAAAGGCGATGTGGCGAGACCGGGCGCCCAGCGCCCTGTTCCTTCAGCGAGATTGGGAGCAGGTTGTGGGGTCGTGCCTGCCTTCAATGGGGGCGGGCTCGTGCCCTGGAGGCTCCGGAGGACCTGGTGGGCGTGTCCTCTTCCGACTCCGCGAAGAGGTGGAGGAAAGGGAGCCAAGATGGGGGTTGACTCGGGGGCAGAGTCAAGGCTCCCTCCTGCGGCGCAGGCCCCGTGTTCTCCGCCTCCCGAGAGTGGCGAGCGAAGATGAGGATGGCGGGAGGCGAAACCTGCCCCGATCCCAAGAAGGACGGACCGGGCTGGTCCCAGGTCGCCCGGCTCGCCCGGCGATCCGTGGACGCGCCTCCCGCTCTGGTCCCCTTGAAGCTGATCCCTGCAGCCGGCTCTCGGGCTTCAAGTATGGCCGGAGGCTGCTCGAGTCCACCAGCGATGACCTGTAAGTGCCTGCTTCCTGTCTTGATTATTGCTTTGTCGACGAGATCTGATGTCCATGCTCTTCGGTCAGGCTGGCGCCCGCGGTGAAGAAGCTGAAGGGGGCTCCTGAGGCCCCATCCGTGGTGGTGCATATGCTCGAAAAGGAAGATGACCCCGACGCCCAGGCCTCTCCTGCCCGGGCGTCCTCGCGAGGCCTGGCTGAGCCCGCTGGGGCGAGCTCAGCCCCCTTGTCCCAGGCGACTCCCGAGGTGGCCTTGCTGGGCGCTGCCTCCACCGTTGCCGTGGCACCGCTGGTTCCGCCTCAGGGCACAGTGGTTACGCCACCGCCAACTCCTCCTACTCCGCCAACTGCTGTCTCTCCAACTCCTCCTACGGTCCTGGACCGCGTTGCTGCTGAACTGGACCGGCTGCGGCAGGATCTTCTGGGCGCCGACCCTCGCTTGGTGGCCGGGCGCTTGGAGCTGGCCTCTGGCTGGATTCGCGCCGACGCTTCGATTCGGGCGGCGCTGGTCCAGGCTTCGACGGCTTGTGACGAGGAGAAGCAGGCTGTTCGCGAGGCGAAGGTAGCCCGCGATGCTGCCCTGGGGGAGGCAGCCAGCATCCGAGGTCGCTGTGAGACGCTGGAGGGCGAGCTGAAGGGCTCGCGAACCAGCTCGCCAAGGAGGCCCGCCTCGCCAGAGCAGGAGGAAGGCATGAAGGCTCGCTAAGCGCCATCAAGGACCGGGAGGCCAGTGAAGAAGTGCCGCGACCGCCTAGGGCCGCTGGAGCAGGAGCCGGAGGCGCAGGAAGGTCGAGCTGGGCGCCAAGGCGCTGGTTCTTCTTGAAGACCGCGTGGCCTTCATGGATATGGAGGTGAAGGCTGGTGTCTGCCGAGGGAGCTTTATGACAAGTGGCTGGAGAGCCCACTGGCTGGCGCTGAGGACGGCCCCGCCAAGCTGCTTCCCTTCTTGATCCGCGCTCTTGAAGATGTCTCCCTTGGTCTTGGCCCCACGGCTGAGGCCGAGGCGCGGGTCTTGTCTTCTGCGGCATTGGCGCGATCCTCACCCACATCTATCTTGCGATCCCAGCGTCGACATGGACAGCTCTTTGGAGCCAGTGAAGCGGCGAGCACGCAGCTGCCGCTGCCGAGGCTGTGAAGGGTCGCGTGGAGGCTCTGTTGGGGAAGTTCCGGCCTTCACACCAAGCCGGGCGAAGGCGCCGCCCCTGCTGCTTCACGAGGCGAGCCCACTCCACGCTGCTCCACCGCCGACAAGTGACTCCGCTGCGGCTCCTGTCTTGCTTTTAATTCCTGCACATGTATCATGCCTCGGGGAGGCATTTAAACTTGCGTTTGGTACTGCAATAACAGTGTGGACTGTAATATTTGCTTTTGAATTCCTTGAAATTTGTGCTTCCTACTTTCTTATGTTCTACGCCGGCAGAGCCCGGTGTCGGGACCCCGATCCTGAGTCACACCGGTCTAGCATGTAACACATCATATCACTTTGCGGCCTCACACAAGGTATTCCCACGGGTGTCGCCTTACAATGGCCCGGGACCGTTTGCGCCTTTTGGCTCACGTATATGATAGTGTCGCTAGCATCCATATGACAGAGAACCCGGGCCAACATGACTAGTCGTGAACCCAAAGTGGCACTAACCTATGGGGACAGGCATACATGAATCACATCGAGCATGTCGGTCATCAACGTATGAATTCGGGCTGTAGCACTGGGCTAACAGGACTCCGGTATCCCGGGCTGTAGTAGGCTAGGCAGGACTCAATATCACCGGTGACATTTCCCGAAGATGTATACATAAGGCAAGTGAAACACATGCCGCCAGTCAAGTGTCCAAGCGGTAGTCTTTGGCTAGCGAGACTCCGTGAACCGGGCTGTAGCGGACTACTATCGCTCGAAGCACGAGACTACATTTCCCCATAAGAGAGGCTACCAAGGATAAACAACTAGGTTGTCGGATCCCACACATATCAATACAAGTTACACGTACGCATAGCATGCAAGTATGTGCTGTACAACATGGCATCACAACATAACGCAAACTCATATAGATAAAGGCTCAGAAGAGCCACATAGCAATAAATACAAATAGGGGTCACATGACCCATCATTCAGAGCATACAAGAAACAAGCGGAAGCATTACATGTCTGAGTACAGACAACTACAAAAGAAAAAGGCTGAGAAGCCTGACTATCTACAAGACCCTCCCAAGGGTACAAGATCGTGGCTGAGGTAACAAGCTACTAAATCAAGTCCAAGCGGAACTACTAGAAAGATCGAAGTCTCCGCTGCAAAAACATAAATAAAGCAACGTGAGTACAAAGGTACTCAGCAAGACTTACATCAGATCCTATTATACATGCATTAGTATCAAGAAGGTAATGTGGAGTTTAGTTGGAGCAAGCCAGCTTTGACTCTGTGGCTATCCTGTTCTACGACTACCAGAACTTCTTTGAGGTGATATGGCGCACACGAGTCCACTAGTCACCACACAATACACTACTATGGACTCATCCCCGTCTCCATACGAGAAGGCCATCCATAGCACTCACACTTGTCTTGACATTTTAGAGTATCCACTTCAAGTTGTCTATGTACCACGTAAGCATCCAAGAAGTCCATAACCGAGGACACGGCTATTGAATAGGTCATGATAACCTGCGGGGTGTACTTCTTCACACGCTCTCACCACTTATCACCATGTACACGTCATGTACCTCGGCAACCTTCAAGCGGAAGCTTTGGCGAGGGTGTCGGCCACGACCGACTAACCACACAAGACTCTAGTCCGGTTTATCGCCTATTCGGGTTCCATCCGCGAGGTGATCCGGCGGGTGTCGCTCACGGCCCCAAACGATGTGTGCGGGGTTCCCGAGCCCACCATCCGGTGCCACTCGGTACACCAGGCCACGTGTGCCTAGTCTGTCCCAAGCCCACCCTGCCGGGTGCCACTTGGTAGAAAAATAGCACTACCTACAAACACGAGAAACTAGTTGCGACTCACGGACAGAGATCAAGTTGGTTAATAAGTCGAGAGGGCTTGGGCGCCGGAGCCCAATGTGAGGTAGTATCAATCATTGGGCGACATACATAGAACTCAAGGCTTAGGGACGGTTCGGTGAGACAACCCACCATGTACTCCTACATGGCCTCTCACCGCTACCTTTACCAAATCGTGTTCACACACTTCACTCTCGACATCGTAACATATCGTGAACACTCCAATTCATTCCCAATGAATCAGACCTGACACAACTCTAAGCAATAGCAGGCATAGCATGGTAGGAACACAACATGGCTCAATCAACTCCTACACATGCTAGTGGGTTTCAACTATTCTTCGTGGCAATGACAGTCATGCAGAGGAATGGGTTCAACTACCGCAGCACAAAGTAGCAGATGAATCGTTGTTGTCCTAATGCAATAACTGAGAGCAGGAGCGAGAGAGTAGGATTGTATCGGAATGAACAAGGGGGTTTGCTTGCCTGGTAAATCAACAAGGGAGGCACTGCTTCACAGACAGGTACTCTCGAACGTCTCCGGAGCAGGACCTATCGAGAAGGAACGGTGCCGACAATCAATACACAATCATATGCAACAATATGATGCATGAACATGGCATGTAGATGTGATGCTGTTTGCGCTAATGCAACTAGTATTCAATTTGAATGAAGTCCATTTGAACCAAAGGTTCAAATGCAACTCCAAAATAAGCTGTTATAAATGCCATTCATGTGTTTTCACCTATACAGCAAGTATAAGTTGTTTTATCATGCATGAAACTGGTACAGATGGATAGATTGCATTTTTCTGATAATTTTTCATATATAAATTATTTCAATCTGAGCTACGGTTGAATTTCTATGATTTTTTGAAGTTTGAATCATTTTCTGGAATTTCCTGATTTAATTTAAATCTAGAAAATTGCATTACTGTGTCAGCATTGAGTAAGCATGACGTGAGCAAGTCAACTGCGACTGACTGGGGTCAAACCTGACGTGTGGGGTCCACACGTCAGTGACACGGGTTAAACAGGGGGTTTAGTTTAAGCCTAATTAAAAGATTAGGGGCACAGGGCCTTGGTCGATGTCGATGGTTAACTAGGCGGTGATTAGCACTAAGCTAATCACACGCCGATAAGGCCCACCGTCGGCCGGCGCAGGTCGTCGGGCGACCTCGGGACGCTGGCGGCGTCGCGTTCTGAGCCACGGGGCGGCGGCTAAGGCACCGAGGCGTAGCCGAGGCTCGTCCACATCGAGCGGAGGCGACGGAGGTCGCCGGTGGCAAGCTCACGGAGCAGAGCTTCGGGCGGCGCCGGAGCTCGGCTCGGCGGGGCGTAGGGCTCTGAGCGCTTGAGGGAGGCAGGGGAGAGGGGGAAGCGACGGGGGGGGCTCATGGGACCGAAAGAGACGACGGCGAGCTCGGGGAAGACGCTGATGGCGGCGAGTGGCGACGGAGATCCACGGCGGCCCGAGGAGGAAGAAGGGTCGGGGACGATGCTGCAGGGCGCTTCCGCTCGCGTGACTTGGCGGGGAGGACGATGACGATGCGGCGGTGCTTACAGCATGCGCGGGTGAGGGGTGGCGGTGGCCACGGCGGCGCTGTGGCGCTCTCCGGTGCCTTCGGTGAAGAGAGGGAGAGGAGCGAGAGGAGGGAGAGGCACGGAGAGAGAGAGTGAGGTGCGGGCGTCACGTGGCGTCGTCCGGGTCGTCAAGTGACGAGGGGAGGACAGGCGGAGGAGGAGGAGGTGGCGCGTGGGCGGTGCGCGCAGCTGTCGGGCACGCTACCCATCCTCTGTCGAGGGCGATGCCGACGAGGAGGGGGGCAGTGGGCTGGCCAGCTCTTTGGGCTCTGTGCCGGGCCAACCACAGGAGCTGGGCCGCAGGTAGGTCCAGGTAAGCTTTTTCCCTTTTATTTCTTTTTCTATTTTTCTGACATTTGTTTTGATTTAATTAAAATACTAAATCATTTTATTTCCTTATGCCAATTTTTGCAGGAGCTAACTATATTATTCCAGAGCTCCTCAGCAACTAGCATAATTATTGGACATATATAATATATATAACATATATATATCCAATGCAAATAATTATGCATTAATTCCAAATGCCCAAAATAAATACTTATGAGCTCCTAATAATATTGGTTTGATTTTTATCTCTGTCCAATATTTTCAGAGAGCAACATGAGCATTTTCTTGGACCCTTTTGGAGCACTTTTTATTTAGGTCATTTCTAAAAATGATTCTGAGGGTTTCACAAATCCTCATTTCAATTTAAATGGAATTTAAACATGATGCACACATGACTAGCTAGACTCGAGCATACCAGAACTAGGGATGTGACACCCGGCCCCGCGCATACCTCAGCCGCCGTTAGCCCCGACCGGAAACCAGGACGGGACCAAGGAGTGAGGGGCTACGTGACAAGTTAGGCTCCTGAGTTGCGATGCTCAAGAGTCCCCCTTGGCGCACGAACAGCAAGTAGGGAGGTAAGGCGTGGGCGGATCCGCCGTTCTACGTTTGCAGAGCCCGGCCCCGCGCATACCCCAACCGCCGTTAGCCTTTCGGAACTAAGGGGTGAGGGGCTACGTGACCAGTTAGGCTCCTGAGTCGCGATGCTCAGAGTCCCCTTGATGCTCAAGCGGCATGCGTACCTTGGCTCCTTTCGGGGAGTGGCGTCTGACGAACCAGGCCCGAGGGCCTGGCTGGGTGGTGTGCGTCTGCAGGCGTGACAAAGCGCAGCCCCTCGCCTGGCGCTCTGAGGGCGTTGCGGCAGGCGGGCCGTGACATCGAGCTCTGGGCTCCACGAGGTTGATCGACCCGGAGGCCACCCTCGGTTGTTTATCACCAGCCAGACATAAGCGCTCGCATGCATCTGGGCATAGCCGCTCCTCGGCGATGTCGTCATCCAGCGCGGAGCATGGTGCTTCCAACTGGAGCGTGGGAGGGGCTCCCCTCGGGAGGAGCCAGGCGTATACAGCCCCACCACGACACGTGGGCTGGCACGGTAGGGCTAGGCGAGGTGTGTCTGGGCACCCATGAGCCGGTAGCAGGACTCACGAGGCCCTACCTCAAGGCGGGTTGCGCTTGGCTCTGGGCCTTATCTTGAGTGTGTTCCTGCAAATTGGCGGATGCGGTGCTTTACGTCTTGGTCTCGGCTCTCGGGCTGGTCTCTACCGTGTTGGCAAGCCAGTCAGCGATGCCATGGACAAGACCAGAGGGTGAGGGCGGAGAGCCGTAGGAGCCCCAGTCGCGATGCTCGGGCACCCCCCTTCTTTAGCAGCTAGGTTAGATGACGCGACTCTCGTCCTCGGGTCCGGCTCTCGGGCTGGTCTCTACCGTCAGCGGCAAGCCAGTCGCGACGCCATGGACAAGACCAGGAGGTGAGGGCGGAGGCGGCGGGATCCCCGAGTCGCGATGGTCGGGCACCCCCCTTTAAAGGCGCAAGCTGGGTTAGGCGCAGCAACTCGTCCTCGGGTCCCGGCTCTCGGGCTGGTCTCTACCGTCGGGCAAGCCAGGTCGCGATGCCATGGACAAGACCCGGAGGGTGAGGGCGGAGAGCCGGTAGGAGCCACAGTCGCGATGCTCGGCACCCCCTTTAGCGTGCAAGCTGGATTGGATGGCCGAAACTCACGTCCTCGGGTCCGGCTCTCGGGCTGGTCTCGGCCGTCGCTGGCAAGCCAGGTCGCGATGCCATGGACAAGACCCGGAGGTGAGGGCCGGAGAGCCGTAGGAGCCACGAGTTGAGATGCTCGGGCACCCCCTTTAACGTGCAAGATTTCGCCACCCGGAGAAGGCACCAAATAACAAGCATGATGGAGCGAGGCATAATCCTAAGGAAAACGTGATGAGGATACATGCCGCTGGGACTGGCCCGGCGGCTTGGGGATGATGCAGCCAGAGGCCCCCAACGAGATAAGCTAAAGACATGAAATAAAAAGGGATACATGCATGAGGACGGACCCACGCTGCCTGGGAATAATGTGGCCAGAAGGCGCCCGGTAGGAAGTAAAACTTAAAGATGTCACTGGTGATGTTGGGGATGAAGGGTTGTTGATGTAGCAGACTCGGTGGGCTGCGGAGCCGATCCTCCACGAGCCCCGGGCCCGGGCCTCGGGAGGCTCGGGGCGCTGGCGGCTCCTCATGGGCCATCTCCATCTCCGCCAGGCTGCGGGCGTGCGACCTCTTGAGCCTCCGGATGGTCCTCATGAGACACCAGTGCGCAGCAGCCGCGTTTAGCAGGCCATAAGGCATGCGTCACGAAGTTGGGGCGGACCCTCAAGCGTCCCACTCGCGAGGGACAGAGGCGCTCTTGAGATGCGGCTCGGTTGAGCCCTGGTATGTCGATGCAGACGCGCAGACCACCATCCTCGCCTGGATGGGGGGCCACAGCGGGCAGGCGGCGGCTGCCCCTCATGACCCTTGACTCCTATAGCTCCTGAATGGCCTTGCTGATGAACACTTGAGGGTTCTGTCCTCCTGGTCTTGCTCACCTTGCGGAAGCGTGCTTGAAACACGCCTCCATGTGGTGCCCAAGTGCCTCCTCGAGACCTTGGCGAGGTGGCCCTCGGGGAGAGCCCCCAGCCCTGCTGAGGAGGCGCGCCGGGCGCAATTCCTATCACGATGGAAGGAGGCCCCCTGGCCGTGCGGGCCCTGAGGGCTGTCTCTTCAAGAGCCGGGCGGTCGATGTCTTCTTCTTCTTGGGTGCTGCCTCGGGAGGCATCCTGCTTGCTGTGGTGCAGGTCTTCCAGTGATGCGGCTGAAAAGCTCGCTCTAGGGAGCACTGCTGCATCTCTCTCTTCACGGGGCATCGTGATGACCCCGCCGCTTCTGGCATCTTGAGGATGTTGTAGCCATGGTGGAGTTCTGCCATGAACTTGGCCAACGCTGGGTACCCGAGGATGGCGTTGTGCAAAGGCGAATGTGGGCGGCGTCGAAGTCGATGAGCTCGGTGTGGTAGTTGTCGCGGGCCCGAAGGTGGCGGAAGGCGAACCTGCCCGATCGGGACCGTGGAGCCGTCGGTGACTCGGAGAAATGCTTGGTTGGCTGAAGCTGGCTGTAGGGCACTTGAAGATTGTTGAATGTCTCCACGGACGGGGCGTTGAGCCCTGCTCCGCCCGTCGATGAGGGTCTTGGTGACCAACCGTTCTTGATGATTGGGGAGCAAAGCATTGGGAGAACTCCGGCTGTGGCTGCGCATTTGAGCTGATCCGCTGAGCTGAATGTGATGGCGCACGCTGACCACCTGAGAGGGTGCGTGGACTCGAGCTTGGGGAGGACTGCATTCACTTCACGGGCGAACTGGTTCAAGATCTGGTGAGAGGCTGGGGCTTGGCTCCGCCCAGGATCTGACGATCGCCGCGCTTCACTGAAGCCCCAGCCCCTAAATCGATGACGGTCTTGATTCTCCTTGGCGGTGGCGGCAGCGGAGGGAGGCCTGCGTTCCCTGCAGGCGATCCTCACGAGGCTGATCCCTCGGCCCCCTCGCGAGTGGTTCTTGCAGCGGTCCTCGCGAGGTTGGTCGCGCCACCCTTGGCGTGGGCGCGATCTTCCAGCGTCTGCATTCCTTCCTCCTCCTGGCCGTAGCCCAGTCGCTGCGCTCGAGGCGCTTTCTGACCCTTCCTTGGCGCCGCGGCCGGAGCTCTTGACATTCATTGGTGTTGTGAGTGTGGAGGTCGTGGTACCGCGCACCGGCTGCCCTTGGAGGACTCGGGCTGATCTCTGCCTCTCTTGGTGTCTAGTTGGCTGCGAGCACGGCAGCCCCTTGCGCTTCACGTCCTTGGCCTTGGACTTCTTCTCTTGGGATCCCGGCAGGCAGCTCGAGGAGGAGAGGCCCCTCCTCAGCCTGGCGCACTTGGTCGCCAAGTTGAACAGCTCGAGGAGGTGCACAGATCTTCATGCATCGCCAGCTCCTCCTTCATCTTGGCGTCGCGCGCGCCCGTCGGAGAAAGCAGAGATGATGGCCTCCTCCGTTACCACAGGGATCTTGGCGTGTGTTGTTGAAGCGCTGGATGTACTTTTGCGGTGTTTCCCACGGCTCTTGCTTGATTCGGCGCATGTCGCTCACGGCGGGTGGCGGTCGCGAGTACCACAGAAGTTGGCGATGAAGCGGAGTGCGCATCTCGGGCGAGAAGAGATCGTGCACGGGCCGATTCGAGAGCAGTGCGGGCTCCGTCCTTAGCGCCATGGGAAACCAGTTCGCCATGACCTTTTCATCCCCGTTGGCAGCCACGATGCCCAGCTTGTAGAGCTGGAGGAACTCCGTGGGGTCAGCCGTGCCGTCGAAGCGTGGAGGCAGGTCTGGCTTGAACTTGGCGGGCCACCGCGCTGCGCAGCTTTCGGTGGTGAAAGCGCGGCAGCCCGCCGTGGCAGCGGGGGCCTCGGACGGCGAGAGCTTGGTCTTGCTGGCCTCCCTGCGCGCTTGATTGGGGGCAGCGCAGGTCTTGGCGTCTGGAGCGGGGAGCGCTCGGGCAGCTTCTTGTGGGCGAGGAACTTCTTGGCAGCTCTGCTCTTGCCGCACCGGCGCCTGGCAGAACGGGTTCCGCCCAGGGGCCGCGCGCCTTGGTGCCAGGGCGCCGTCTTGAGGAGGAGGCGGCTGAGGCACCGGGAGCTTCATCGCCAGCGAGCGCGGTGCGATCTGGCGAGCCGGACGGCGCTGAGGTCGCCTCCAGCAGCGACGAGCTTCGGCGACAGCAGTCGAGCCATTCTTCGTAAACGTCGTCGGCAAGCGATAGCGCAGGAGCTTCGTTAGCGTGATGAGTGCAGCTTCGGGCCTCCATGGCGCCAGCGCGCGAGAGAAAAACCAGCGAGGGTGAGCGGCGTGGTGGCGGTGCGGCCGTCCGCCTCATGGACAGTGCTGGGGCGGCGCTTGCTGCTTTCGTTCCCCGCCGGGCGATGGCGGCGTTAACGGCGGTGACGAGAACGAGCGAGGACGCCCGACGACGGGAGCCGTTTGGGCGATGTGGGAGGCGAGGGCGGCTCGGCGCTTGGCGCGAGCCTGACGAGCGTCAGACATGGTTGCGGTGGTCGGAGAAGAACGAGGCGACGAAAGGCAGATTCCAGCGCACCACTACCTGGCGCGCCAAATGTTGGATTTCGGGTTCCGGCAGACCCTTAAGGTTGGAACTCTGGGGTGCGCGCAGAGATCCAACCCTCCACCATCTCGTACCTCGCCAAATCGCAGCGACCTAAACTACTAACAAGAACCGCACAAGAGACGCAAGATTTATACTGGTTCAGGCCACCGTCGTGGTGTAATACCCTACTCCAGTGTGTGGTGTGTGGATTGCCTCTTGGGCTGATGAGGAACAGTACAGGGAAGAACAGCCTCGCGAGGGTCTGTTCTTGGTGGAAGCAATGAACTGCTACATGGTGTCCCGTCGCTCTAGCTTGAGGCTCGGGTCTCTCTCTCTCTCTCTCTCTCTCTCTCTCTCTCTCTCTCTCCGGGTGCTTTCCACTCTATCCGATGCTCTTTCTTACTATGGTGGCTAGCTCTACTTATAGACGAAGGCCCTGGGCCTCTTCCCAAATATTGAGCGGGAAGGGCGCCAACAATTGGCCATTTGAAGGGAATAAGCGGGTACACTTATCTGACTAAAGTTGGTCCTCGCGTGTCAAAGGCTCTGGTGATGGCCTTTGCTTGGGCTCCACGATGACTGCATTCCAGCCGTTGGGGCTAGTCTTGGTCTTGTTGCACCAAAGCGGATGCCTTTGCTGATGCTCTCGCTGCGCTTGCTCCCTTTGCACCAAAGAGGAAAGGAGGGCGCTGCTGTGGTGGCGTAGCTGGCGCCCTTGGTAAATCATGGCTACGTCATGGGCACCTCGCGAGGCACCCTGCCTTGAACTCTCCGCCTCCTCATGAGCCAGCTGACGAGGCCGTGCACGAGAAGCTCTTGGTCGTCCGCCCAGCGAGGCTTGCCCCCTCGCGAGGTCTTGAGCTTGTGTTGATGAAGATGGGCTGTCACGGCCTCCTTTGAGCCACGCCCAGCAGAGCGCAGCAGCAAGTCTGGGACCCCGTTCCCAGGACGCCGACATGAACCTTCACAATCACAGTACACTCATAAGAGTACGGTGTCCTTCATCAAGGGAAGTGCTGTGAAGTGCTTCCACCAAGTTACCCGATGCCTCTGGATGGACAGAGGTCATCGGCACAGGCGGCTCGCCTCCCCTAGCAAGGGGCTGCCTGCCTGAATCCGGAACCACTGGAGGTTCCGGTGTAGTATCCGGCTGGGGCCAAGCCTGCTACGGCCCCCCTCATCCGAATCCATTGGGATCTCCCCCCCCCCATGAGCCCGACATCGGAAGTCTCGCCTTGAGGCGTCTCCAGGACTATCTGATCCTGGCCTGATATCCTCTGAGATAACACCTCGGTGTCATCCGTGGGCCGGGGAGTGGAAGCCGTCGGGAGCAAAAATCTGTTCATCTCCGATGAGCACAAGGACCCATCCGAAGAGGATAAGACGATGTGGGCTTTGGACGGACTGCACAAACATATCTTGACATAATAAGAAGCCATAAAGCTAAAACATGCACGAAGTATTACGACATCCGAATACTTACGACTTCGTCAGGGGCTTGGCCCTGGGTAGCCACTCCTCCTCGCTCTAGGCAGCGGTTGTGGAATGGTCCGGAGGGAGGGTCCTTCCCTTCTTGGACCCTTCAGCCTCCCCGGAAGGGGCGACCTTCCTTTTCTTCCCCCCCTCGGTTTGGGGGAGAGGGTCTTATTCTTCCTCCTCCTCATTGTTGTTGGAGGAGTGCGCCTCGGTGTCTTCAGACGATGAGTCCGACACCACCTTGCCCCGGAACTTCTTCTGGTCCCCGTGGCCTTCTTCTTGGCCTTCTTCTCCGGCACCTCATAGGGTGCCGGAACCAGCATCTCCGTCATGAGTTCGTCTGCTGGGTCTTCAGGCAACGGAGCCGGATAGTCGATCCGCTCCGCCGTCGCCACATATTCCTGTTAGATCATTATGGTGGCTTAAGTTCCTCCCACGAATATACTGAGGAAAGGCACATCTTGCGAAATGTAGAATGCTTACCGCATTGGTGTGGCGCCTGGCGCCGAGTCCACGGCCCTCGGAGGTGGGAGGAGGAACTTCGCTAGCCTTTAACAACATCTTCTAGACGCCTTTGTGCGTTGTGTCGAAGAGCTCTTGCAGTGTGGTGTTGGGCCTCATCGAACTCCCACAGGTTGAATGCCCGTCTTTGACACGGGAGGATCCGGCGAAAAAGCATGACCTGGACTACGTTGACAAGCTCGATCTTCTTGCTTATCATATTCTTGACGCAGTTCTGGAGTCCGGTCATCACCGCGGGTGCACCCCAGGCTAGACCCTTCTTCTTCCAGGAGGTTAGCCGCATGGGGATGTCGGATTGGAATTCGAGGGCCGCCACCCAGTTGGTGTCGCGCGGCTTGTTGATGTAGAACCACCCCGATTGCCACCCCTTCACGTTCTCCACAAAGGAGCCTTCGAGCCAGGTGACGCTGGGCATCTTGCCCACCATGGCGCCTCCGCACTCCGCCTGCTGACCGACCACGATCTTCGGCTTCACGTTGAAGATCTTCAGCCACAGGCCGAAATGAGGCCTGATGCGGAGGAAAGCCTCACACACGACGATAAACGCCGAGATGTTGATGATGAAATTGGGGGCTAGATCATGAAAATCCAGCCCGTAATAGAACATGAGCCCGCGGACAAATGGGTGGAGGGGGAATCCCAGTCCGCAGACGAAATGGGCAAGGAACATGACCCTCTCGTGGGGTCCCGTAGTCGGAATGATCTGCCCTGCGTCTGGGAGCCGGTGCACGATGTCTGCGGCCAAGTATCCGGCTGCCCGGAGCTTTGTAATGTCCTCCTCCGTGACGGAGGAGGCCATCCACTTGCCTCCCGCTCCGGACATGTTTGGTGGTACGGAGAAGGTGAGAACTAGGGCGCTGGAGCTCGAGTGTGCGAGAATGGATGAGCGAAGAAGGAAGAAGGCGTGGGTGAAGAAGGATAATCCTTATCCCTTTATAAAGGCGGTAAAAACTGTGCGCCTCCCCACTTGCCTGTTAAGATCGCTTATTTCCCAAGCGCCACGATTGATGGCGCAGTTGGGTTACCCATACCTGTACTGATGAGAATCCCGTGACAAGGGGCCATGATCTCTGCTTCAACAAGACGTGTCAAGGAAACCGCCTCGCATTACGTGCAGTAGCTGGTTGTGAAAAACGGTTCGAATAATGAGCAGACCATGGCGTGATGTCGTAAAAAGCTGTTAACAGATTAGATTTGTGGAGTATTATACTCTTTACGGTGGTATGTGGAATTTGTTTTACAGAGCCGGACACTATCCTTGTGTTCTAAATCTTCTATGGAGTATTCGGAGAAGGAACCCGCCTTGCAATGCCGAAGACAATTTGCGCGCCGGACTCATCGTCATTGAAGCCTGGTTCAGGGGCTACTGAGGGAGTCCTGGATTAAGGGGTCCTCGGACGGCCGGACTATATACTTTGGCCGGACTGTTGGACTATGAACATACAAGATTGAAGACTTCGTCCTGTGTCCGTATGGGACTCTCCTTTGCATGGAAGGCAAGCTTGGATATTCGGATATGTACATTTCCTTCTCTGTAACCGACTTTGTGTTAGCCTAGCCCCCTCCGGTGTCTATATAGACCGGAAGGTTTAGTCCATAGGACAAGAACAATCATAATCATAGGCTAGCTTCTAGGGTTTAGCCTCTATGATCTCGTGGTAGATCAACTCTTGTAATACTCATATCATCAAGATCAATCAAGCAGGAAGTAGGGTATTACCTCCATCGAGAGGGCCCGAACCTGGGTAAAACATCATGTCCCCTGCCTCTTGTTACCATTAGCCTTAGACGCACAGTTCGGGAACCCCTACCCGAGATCCGCCGGTTTTGACACCGACAATGGGAATGGTCTTGAGTGCAGAAGCCGGCAGACAAGGCTTGGAACGGAACTTCTGGCACCCTTTACATTTCTGGACCAGGTCTTTGGCATCTTCTAGAGCAGTTGGCCAGAAAAAACCATGGCGGAAAGCTTTGGCGACAAGTGATCCTGAAGCCGCGTGGTGACCAAATTCGCCTTGGTGGATATCTTTGAGGATTGCTTGGCCTTGTTCTGGCTCTACGCAGCGCTGGTACACACCAGTGACACAGCACCTCACCAGCTCTCGGTTGATGATGGTGTATGCTGCTGCTCGACGTTGTGTCGCGACCGGTTTTCCAGGATATTAATTTCCCAGAAAATGGCCCTTGTGGTAACCAGCCCCAGGATTACTGTTAGCTGATGAGACACCAACTTGATACAGAAACTCCAAGCAAAATACATAATATGTAGTAGAAGACCATTCTGGCCTATGAGTACAACACAAGGTTTCTAGTGGCTGATGGGGGAAGCAGTTTGTGGTTCATCAGCGTCTATGGGACTCCATTTTCCACAGGAACAGCTGACCTGGATAACTCCTATCTTCGCGAGGCTGCTATCATAATTGCGTAGGTTCCGGGGTTGTCATCGCAACACTCCTCTCCATGCAAGGATCTGGCCAAGACAATAGCCAGGGACAAGCCAGTGAGTACTTTTGAATGTACTCGCAAACATTATGAACACAGGTATAATATAACCAATGATAATCATGCTCTGAAATATTCTAGGATCACAACGTCAGTCACAAAATAAAATCCATGATGCACGTAAGCAAGTTATTCATATACAACATGAATAGGCAATACTGAAGTAGAATTAGAATGCACCGATCGGGTGTCTAAAGCGACGCCTCAAAAGGATAATAATTTAAAGCATGCCTCAGTCGGGTGTCTGAGCAACACCACATAAAGGGCTTATAAGTGAAATAAGTAACAATCATGCCACAGTCGGGCGTCAGTGCGACACCACATAAAGGGCTTATAAAGTAAATAAATAACAAGCATGCCACAGTCGGGCGTCTCAGCGACACCACATAAAGGGCTTATAATTGAAATAAATAACAAGTATGCCACAGTCGGGCGTCTCAGCGACACCACATAGAGGGCTTATAAGAAAATAATCACAGTGAATATCCAGGAGGTAGGACGGTCCCAGGGATACTCAATAATTCAAATGATGTAAAAGGTTAGTCCATAATAATAGTAATCATAATCATCATGAGTCACAAGTCATGATCCATGTTGGGTTTAGCAATTTTTCCTCCGAAGACCGACACTAAGACCGACACTTGACCCATCCCAGATTGCAGTCCTTAACCATGGACACGACTATTCGAATAGATATAATCTCTGCAGAGGGTGTACTCTATACCCACGAGTAACGGATTTCCGTTAGTCCATCGGGACTAATTCCGTCTACGGTCTTTTAATTGAAAACACACCTGACCGCACACACCAGCCTGAATTACCGGTGTCTGGAATCACCCACGACACCCGTTAAGCAAAATCCTAAGTGGGGAGGCTACAACCTCGACTAGCATGGGATCACAATATTTATAACGCGCGCAAACTAGGGGAGCTACCCCCTCGGCTACAACCGGAAACACCCATG
Organism: Aegilops longissima; assembly: GCA_021605205.1. NCBI lineage: Eukaryota > Viridiplantae > Streptophyta > Magnoliopsida > Poales > Poaceae > Aegilops > Aegilops longissima. The sequence goes on from CM038678.1 coordinate 538,871,331, forward strand.
CCCCCGGACCGGTGGCATGCCTACTGGAATGCAGCCGGTATCTTCCACCATGGCCTCTCTGTACGGTGTGTGCTAGGAAGGGGTTGACAACTTACTGAACCGTACCCTAACTATGGGAGGGACAAGTGGTAGTACAAAACAAGTATGGGGGTTACTGGAACAAGACTCGATCTACGGCCGACTCAAGAGGTTTAAGTGTTCCTTGCATGATTAGCACAACAATTAGGTTTCAACCAACAGACAGAATCACCACTCCTCATACCTCACTATGCCATACCGGACACAACCGTCTCGACGAAGACTGGAGACAAGCTCGTATCTACCCAAGACAGAGGCTTTCCCGGATTCCTTCCAGTAGGCATGAGAGGCATACGAGGATGATTACTATCACAAGCATATCCATTTCCAACAACAAAGAATCTTCATTATGCACTCATGCGTATGATCGTATCATCGCATAAAATAACGAATGCTCCATGTCAAGGTGGTGTTGTAACCGTATCAAACAACACACAAAAATATTATGCCAGGGTTCAGAATGCTTGCCTTCAAGTTGTGGAGAGGCAGGGTGCATTCCAAAACTTTTGAAAGTTTTCTTCTCTCTCCAACAATCCTATTTTGAAAAAAAAAATCAAATTAACACCTAGTTTCAAAACAGTACAAAAAAGTTGTCTGAATTTTTTTCAAATAAATATGAAAATAAACTAGACAAAATTTGAGAAACAACAGAAAAAGAATCATATCATTTGGACTTATATTTAAAAAGTTATAGCCAGTCAAAGTTTAGTCAAAAATCTGTTTTAATAATTAAAAAATAGAAAAGAAAACAGTTCGGGAGAAGCGTACTCTGGGTTTTACGCTTTCACTAAATCCAGCGTGGACGGCTCGTGGAGTCACCGCAGTGGGTCCCTTGGGCCCTTGGTCAGGTTTGACCGATCGCCGCCTCCTTTCTCTTACGCCCGGCGGGCGGGGCTCCGGCGATCACGCCCGGTGAGCAGGCTCCCCCCGGGAGTTCGAGGCAGGGATGGATCCGCCAGCCCGGGCGGTCCTCCCGATGGTCGAGAGGTGGCGGGGACGAAGAGTCGCCCGGCGAAGCTTTGCGGCGGATGGCAACCACGGTGGATTGGGGTCTTGGGCTATGATGGCTCCCGATCGAAGCTGAGAGGCTGGGCGGCTCCGCACGGTCGAGGGGAGGAGGATGGAAGCACTGCATGGACGGGGGAGGCTCTGCTAGCGACGCATGGCATCGGAGCGTGACGGCGGCCAAACTGATCGGAGACGAGGAAGAAGGCTTCCCGCCGTCGATTGCTGGTCGTGGGGGCTTTGGAGGAATGGCTTGAGGTCTGGACGGGCTCGGGGGCTCCTTTTATAGCGTATCTAAGTTGGTTCCGCGGCGGCCGGGGATAAGATCGTCAGTGAATCGCCGTTCTTTTGCTGCAAGGCGACGTGGCGGCGACGTGCGCTAGCGGATGGGCTCGCGGATGAGCTCGAGCTGTTCCAGGGGGCAGCTAGCGCGCTGGAGTGGCTCGGGCGGCGCCGTCCATGGCAGAGGCCTCCTGCGGCCGTCGGCGGCTTGCGGTGGTGGCGCTGTGGGGCACCAGGAGGGGGCCAGGGCGGCTCTGCGGCGAGGGAGGGGTCGAGCGTGTTGGCTACGAGTGGGAAGGGACCAGAACGAGCACGGGGAAGCGGCAGCGGGACGCGGCGACTCGGTGCATGGGCGTGCAAAACCTGCGCTCTGGGCGCGCCCAGCGCACACACGCCAGGTGCTCGACGCAATGCCAGCGCGTGCTAGAGGGCTTGGATGAGGCTGGGGATTAACAGGTTTAGGTTAGAGTTTGCAAGGAGATTAGTGGACATGGTGGTTTGGTCAGGGGATCAAGTCCATAATGCAAACTAAATACCAAGCCAAAACTGGCCATGCACACAAGGTGTTTGACAGAATTCTATGGTCATCTAGGCATCTCTTGGGGTGGCCAAAAACTCCAGATCATATTCTATTTGGATGATAAAGAGGGTGGCAAGGTTAGTTGGGCAAAAGCAGAAACTTGTTAGTGCAAGTTTTTGAGAAAACCAAATCTCAACAGAAAGTGAAGGCTATTATTGCATGGACTAAAAATGTTCCAATGGGTCCAATCTCCTGGACTTAAGGGTTTTGTAGGGTGGTTTATTAGCAGGAGAAAGATCATGGGCACTAGAGCAGAATAAAATAAAGTTGCAGTAGAAAACACCCAACTGGACCAGAGAGCAAAAGAGGATGATTTGCTCAAATTTTTCAAAGAACACCAGTGATTTTTGCATAAAGTTGAATTATATGTATCTACTGACAACTCCAAACATTTGGAAATTTTTTTAAAGAAATATTTAAATAGGTTGTAGTGCAAAATTACCAACTGGACCAGTTTTGAAAATTTGGGGTAGAGCTCAAAATCTCCAATGACCAAAAGAGGTTTTTGCACAAAAGTGATGTGGGAACATCACATGACCTCCCCAAATTTTGGTGGGAATTTTAAAGAAGAATTTGAAATGGTTGCACTGCAAAAGAGGCTCCATAACTTATGAAAAATCATTTTTAAAAGAATAAAGCTCAGGAAAAACAATTATGCAAATAATTCCACTGATAAAAGAAATGTTTTCTTGAGAGGGTATACACGTCCAATAATATTTTTGGAAAGTTTTCACTTGGGGTAAAAACTTCACAATATCAAAGAAAAGAGAGGTTCTGAAATCAAAAGATAAATCTAGAAAATAAAAATTTAATTTCCTGGCAAAATTTTAATAAACAAATCATGGTTAAATTTTTGGGTGTTACACGTTGCTCTTTATTCACCAGAAAGTTGAGGATGGGCTGAGCCCATGAAGGTGTTGCTATTTCTTCGACTGCCAGAACTGCAATTTGCACGAGGGCGGTTGGGCCAGGAGGCGGCGGGTTGGAGTCGGCTGCCGCTTGCTGAGTCGGAGAAGTCCCCGGGCCGACTGCTGCAGTCCCCAGGCCGGGTTCTGAAGTCCCCGGGACGGGTGCGACTGCTGCAGTCCTCGAGCCGCCTGCCGAAGTCCCCACACCGGCTGCTGGGGTCCTCAAGTCGGATCCGACCGCTTCAGGAGGAGCCGTCACGAAGATGGAGTCTGATTCTGGCGATGGCTTGGCAGACGGGTTGAGGAGGCGTTGCAGGGCGACGCCGGGTGGTATTGCTTGCCGGGTGGAGCTGATCCGTGCCAAGGCATCTGCTTACTCATTGTCATTTCTTGGCACATGGAGGAACTCGCACCCCTCGAAGTATCCTTTGAGTTCTTTGTCTGAGAAGCGGTAGCTTCGCCATATTTGCATCCTTGGCGTCGATCGCCTAATGATTCTTTGGACCACCAAGTCGAGAATCACCATAGCACGGGATCCGGCGAATGCGAAGTTCCTTAACAAGCGAACCCGTGTATAAGTGCTTCGTACTCAGCTACGTTGTTGGAGGCGGCAAAGTGAATTTGCAGCACATATCTGAGCTTGTCGCCTTTGGGAGAGGTGAGGACGATGCCGACTCCCAAACCGGTGCGCATCTTGGAACCATCGTAGTGCATCCGCCAGTGGGTGGAGTCTGGCGCTGGCCGTAGGTACTGGGTTTCGGCCTAGTCGACGAGGAAGCCGACCAGTGCTTGTGTCTTGATGGTGGTGCGAGGCTGGTAGTGAATGGTGTAGGGGGCTAAATCTATGGCCCATTTGGCCACTCGACCCGAAGCATCTCGGCTTCCAATGATCTCGACAAGCGGAGCAGTGCAGACAACAGTGATTGGGTGCTCCTGAAAGTATGGCTTCAGCTTCTTGGTGGCAAAATGTGCACCGTAGCACATCTTCTGATAGTGGGGGTAGTTCTGCTTGGAGGCGGACAACACTTCACTCAAGTAATACACCGGCCTCTGGACTGGTAATGCTCTGCCTTCTTCCTTGCGCTCCACAACTATGACTGTGCTGACCACCCGACTGGTAGCGGCGACGTAGAGAAGCATGGGCTCCTTGTCGGTCGAAGCCGCCAGGATAGGAGGAGTGGTCAACATCTTCTTGAGCTGGAGAAAAGCTTCGTCTGCCTTGTTGTTCCACTCGAAAAAAGTGGTCTTCTTCATGAGCTGGTACAGGGGAAGAGCCTTCTCGCCCAGCCGACTGATGAAACGACTGATGGATGCCAAGCAGCTGGTGAATTTTTGCACGTCCAACAGTCGGGTGGGCACCTCCGTCTTCTCGATGGCCTTGATCTTCACAGGGGTGCACTCTATGCCGCGCTCTGAGACCAGGAAGCCAAGAAGCTGGTCGGCTGGTACTCCAAAGACGCATTTCTCCGGGTTGAGCTTGATTTGAAATCGGCGCAAGTTTTCAAAGGTTTCCTTGAGGTCTTCTAGCAGCGTGCCATGCTTCTCCGTCTTCACCACCACATCGTCTACGTAGACATGGGCGTTTCTGCCAGTTGCTTGAGGAGACACTTCTGCATTGTCAGGACCCCGATTCCAAGTCACATCGATCTAGCCGGTAACACCTCATATCACTTTGCGGCCTCACGCACGGTATTCCCACGGGAGTCGCCTTACCATGGCCCGGGACCGTTTACGCCTTTTGGCTCACGTATATGATAGTGTCGCTAGCATCCATATGACAGAGAACCGGGCCGACATGACTAGTCGTGAACCCAAGTGGCACTAACTTACGGGGACAGGCATACATGAATCAACATCGAGCATGTCCGTCGGCGGCGTCTGGTCGGGCTGTAGCCTTGGGCTAACAGGACTCGGTGGACGGGCTGTAGCAGGCTAAGCAGGACTCTGGATGTCACCGCTTGACATTTCCCCAAAGGGACAGAACACGAGGCGAAGTGATTCACATGCCCGCCGATCAAGTGTTAGGAGCAGTAGTCTTTGGGCTAGCGGACTCGGTGAACCGGGCTGTAGCGGACTACTATGGCTCATGGAAGCACAAGGCTACATTTCCCCATAAGAGAGGCTACCATGGATAAAAAAAACTAGGTTGTCGGATCCCACACATACCAAGCGTTTCAATCATACACACAATATACTCGATATGTGTAAATACAACATGGCATCACAACATAACTCTACGACTCAAGTATTTATTCATTAGGCTCCGAGGAGCCAGATATTACAAACATGGGTCTCATGACCCAGCATTCAAGTCATACAAGCAATGAGCACACGCGGAATCTTAACTTGTCCGAGTACAGACAACTACAAATGAAAAAGGCTGAGAAGCATGACTATCTACAAGACCCTCCCAAGGGTACAAGATCGTAGCTGAGGTAACAAGCTAAACGTCGAAGTCCACGCGGCACTACTAGCGAGACCGAAGTCTCTCTGCAAAACATTAAATAGGAAAACGTGAGTACAAATGTACCCAGCAAGACTTACATCAGAACTAACTACATATGCATCATTATCAACAAATGGGATGGTGGAGTTTAACTGCAGCAAGCCAGCTTTGACTCGGTGGCTATCCTGAACTATGACTGCAAGTAACTCTTTTGAGGTGGCGCACACGAGTCCACATATTCACCATATCAATACACCACTATGGATCCGCTCCCGTCTACCTACGAGAACGCCATCCATCGCACTCACGCTTATCTTGCATATTTTAGAGTATCCACTTTCACTTGTCTATGAACTGTACAGGCAACCCAGAAGTCCTTTTCCGCGGACACATCTATTCGAATAGATAATGTTAACCCTGCAGGGGTGTACTTCTTCACACACACTCTCGCCACTTCCCACCATGTACACATCGTGTATTTCGGCAACCTTCAAGCGGAAGCCTGGCGAGGGAGTCGGCCACGACCTGACTAACCACACAAGTCTCTAGTCCAGGTTTATCACCTAGTCGGGTTCCATCCGCAAGGAGATCCGACCGGGGTGTCGCTCACGGCCCCAAACGATGTGAGCAGGGTTCCCAAGCCCACCATCCGGGTGCCACTTGGTACACCGTGCCACTGTGCCTAGTCTGTCCCAAGCCCACCTGTACCGAGTGCCACTTGGTAGACTACTAACACTACCTACAAACACCAGAAACTAGTTGCAACTCCTGGACAGAGATCAAGTTGATTAATAAGTCGAGAGAGCTTGGAGCGCCCGGAGCCCAATGTGTGGTAGTAACTATTCATGGATCACAAACACAGAACTCAGTTCCTGAGGACGGCTGCAATGAGACAACCCACCATGTACTCCTACATGGCGTCTCACCGCTACCTTTACCAAATCGTGTTCACACACTTAGCTCTCAACAGTAGGACATGTTCACCACATTCCAATTCATCCCCGATGAATTAGACCTGACACAACTCTAAGCAATAGCAGGCATGACAAACAAGCATGAATGAGTAGGCACGTCAGGGCTCAAACAACTGCTACTCATTGTAGTGGGTTTCATCTATTTACTGTGGCAATGACAGGTCATGCAGAGGAAAGGGGTTCAGCTACCGCAGCAAGTAGCAGATGAATCATTGTTGTCCTAATGCAATAAAAGAGAGCAGGACCGAGAGAGTGGGATTGTATCGGAATGAACAAGGGGGTTTTGCTTGCCTGGCACTTCTGAAAATAATATAGTTCTTCATCGGTGTCATTGATCACGTCGTCGGTACGTCGTCTACCGAGAGGGGACAAACACCGGCAACACAGAAGGAAACACCATCAATGCAATGCACAATATGATGCATGATCATGACATGGCAATATGTTGTGGTTTGAGCTAATGCAACTAGCAACAAGTTAAATAGAGTTGATTTGAATCAAAGATTCAAATTCAAACTCCATATGTGAATATTTAAATGCCAAACATATGATTTGCCCTATTCAGCAACTATAACTTGTTCTAACATGCATGAAAATGGTACAGATGGATAGATTGGATTTTTCTGATCATTTTACATATATAATTTATTTCATTTGGAGTTACGGTTGAACTTCTATGATTTTTAGAAGTTATAACTATTTACTGGAATTTCCTGGATTATTTTAAATCCAGAAAATCACTTACTGCGTCAGCACTACGTCAGGGTGACGTCAGCGAGTCAACGGGTCAGCCCAGGTCAAACCGACCTGTCGGGCCCACTGGTCAGCGACAGAGGGGCTAATCCCGTGTTGACTCCTGCTTTGACTCGCTGCGGGGCCCACTGTCAATGGCTCTGGGGTGGTTAGCTGGCAGTGTTTAGCACTAATCACGCGACCACGTCGGCGCGCCGGAGTTTGGCCGGCGACGACCTCAAGCCGCGGCGGAAGCTCACCGAAAAACCTCTATGGGGCTCGGTTTTGCGTGTGGCTTGCGTCTACGGGTAGCTGAAGGTGCACCGCATCCAACTAGGCGAGCGACAGCGGCTGGGGTGGCTGGAGTAGGCGGCGACGAGGAGCTAGGTGGCGGCCGGAGTTCAGCCTCGGTGGTTTAGTCGCTGTGGTGCACGGGGAAGCTTGCGGAGGGGCTCTACGGACTCCTGGTGACGTGAGGATCTCGGCCCTAAGCTCGGACATGACTGGCGCAAGCTCTAGTGACGGCGGCGGCAAACGCGGCGGCAGGGAGCTTCAGCCATGGTGGCTCGATGGCTAGAGGGCGTGCGCGAGCAGGGTAGAAGGGGGAGATGAATAAGCAGCTTACAGCGGGGTCGACGGCGCAAGAGAGAAGTCAGGGATGCGTTGTCGACGATGAATCGACCGCGGCGATCGCCGGACAGAAGCGGCGATGAAGGCGGCGGAGACGACGCTGCGGTGCGCCCGGCGTCACGTGGGTTGGTGGAGACAAAGAGGAAGGCGCGGCGGTTCTTCTGGAAGCATCGACGGGGCGAGGGGTGGACGATGGCCGCGATGGTGCTCGTCGGTGCTCTCGGGTGCTCGTGGTCGACCGCGGGAGAGAGAGAGAGAGCAGAGGAGGAGGAGGGGGTCCAGAGCGAGAGGGGGGGTTCAGGGGGCTGCGTGGCGCTTGGGGACGACTCCAGCAGCGGAAAGCAGGCAGGAGGTGGCCGTGCGTGTGCCGGCATGCGGTGGCCACGCGCCTCGGTCTTTCTAGCAGAGGAAGGAGAAGACACGGGAGCCCCTGGTGGGATGGGCCGCCAGCTCGGCCACCAGGTGGGCTGGAAGGCCAGGTAAGTGGCTAGGTACTTCTCTCTCTATATATAATTTAGTTTATGTTTTCTATTTTTTTATGCTGCTGTTTTGGCTCTAGTAAAAATACTAAAGCATTTTGTAAAATGCTGGAATAATTTGTGGACACTCTCTGGATTATTCCAGTGGCCCACATTTAATTTCAGCATTACCTGAGCATTTAAATTATTTATAGTGGTTAAATGCCCAAAGTCAAATACAATATGATTTAATTCAAAAAATCCAGGAATGACCTAGAGATATGTGCACCATTTTTTGCAGAGGTTTTAAACCAATCCAAAAATGATGAAATTTTCTGAAGGGCATTTTGGGTTCATTGAGAATATTTTTATTTGAACCTAGTTGATTTGATCCGGTGCTAGGGTTTGAGCAATCCCTATTTCAACTTAAGAGAAATTTAAACATGATGCAACACAAGACTAGCTAACCCAGAGCAGACCAGAACTAGGGATGTGACAACTCACCTGTCACATCCCTAGTTCTGGTATGACTAGACTAGCTAGTCATGTGTGCATCATGTTTAAATTTCATTTAAATTTGAAATGAGGATCTGTGAAACCCTCAGAATCATTTTTAGAAATGACCCAAATAAAAATTGCTCCAAAAAGGTCCAAGAAAATGCTCATGTTGCTCTCTGAAAATATTGGACAGAGATAAAAATCAAACCAATATTTTTAATGAGCTCATAAGTATTTATTTTGGGCATTTGGAATTAATCCAATAATTAATTGCTTTGGATATATATTTGTTATATATATATAATATATGTCCAAAACTTCTGTTAATTGGTGAGGAGTTTTGGAGCAATCCAGCTAGCTCCTAGAAAAAGTGACAGAAGTAAATAAAATGATTTAATATTTTTGTTAAATCAAAACAAATATCAGAAAATAGAAAAGAAACAAAAACAGAAAAGCTTACCTGGCGCTTACCTACAGCCGCCTGGCGCCTCTAGCCGGCCCGTTTCTGTTCTGGCCCAGTCCACCAAGGGCATAGCCGTCTTCCTCCTCTTGCCCGGTGGCGAGGGGAAGCAGTGCCCGACGCCGTGCTGCCGACACGCAGCTGCTGCTGGCTCCCTCTCCTCACGCCCGGGCGTAGCCACCGCCCCCCCAAGTCTCTCTCTCGCTCTCTCCCGTGCCATTCTCTCCTCCCCCTCGCTCCCTCTCCCGCGGCCGAAATCGCCGTCGCCGCAGTTCACAGCCACCGTGGCCTCGGCCACTGCTGCACCTCCCCGACACGCTCCCAACTCCGCCGCGACCCCCTCTACCTCCTCGTCAAGCCACGCACCTCCGGACGGCCTCCGTCGTCGCCATCGTCGTCTCCTTCACAGCCGGCCGCCGTGGATCCCCATCGCCGCCCCGTCGACCACAGCGCGTCCCCGAGCTCGCCGTCAAGCCCATCGAGATCGCTGTGAGCTGCTGCTCCTCCTCCCCTCTCCGTTCTCGCCCTCGCTGCGCGCAGCCGCATCCCCTTCGCGCCCGAACACGGCCGCCGCGCGCGCTCCGCTCCGCGACTCTCGCCACCCCGCAGCCTTCCGTCTGCAGCCACAGATCTTGTGCGAGCACCAAAGACCTCGAGGATGGTCTCCAGCGGCCCATTTGGTCGCCGGAGTGACGATCCCGTGCCCCTCCGCCGCGTTCGGCCTCGCCGGCAGCTAGACGCCGGCGGGATTGACTGGGTTTGACCCCCAGTTGACCCAGATTTGACCCGTATGGGTCAATGACAGGTGGGGCCCGGCCCTGACTAATTTTTAGTTAGGTTGACTAATTAACCTCTGTTAGTTAACAGTGATCTGACGTGTGGACCCCGCGAGTCAGGTTTGACCTGGTCAGCCGCGGTTGACTTGCTGACGTCACAGTGACGCAGTTATTCATTTTCTGGATTTAAATTTATTCAGGAAATTCCAGAAAATGTTTCAAACTTCAAAAAATCATAGAAATTCAATCGTAACTCCAAATGAAATAATTTATATATGAAAAATGATCAGAAAAATCCAATCTATCCATCTGTACCTTTTTTATGCATGTTAGAGCAACTTTTGTTCACAGTTTAGTTCAAATCAAGTGAATGGCATTTAAATAACCATATGTGGAGTTTGAATTTGAACCTTGGGTTCAAACCAACTACACTTAATTGTGTTGCTAATTGCATTAGGCCAAATCACACTCATTTTGCCATGTCACATTCATGCATCATATTTTCGCATTGCATTGATTGTGTTCTTCCTTGTTTGCCGGTGTTTTTCCCCTCTCAGTAAACGACGTACCGACGATGAGCTCGATGACACCGATGAAGAACTATATTATCTTCAGAAGTGACAGGCAAGCAAAACCCCCCTTGTTCATTCCGATACAATCCCACTCTCTCGCTCCTGCTCTCTTTTACTGCATTAGGACAACAACAAATCATCTGTTACTTGCTGCGGTAGCTGAACCCCTTTATCCTCTGCATGACCTGTCATTGCCACAGTAAATAGATGAAACCCACTAGCATGAGTAGGACTTGTTTGAGACCTGATGTGCCTACTCGTTCATGCTTGTTTGTCATGCCTGCTATTGCTTAGAGTTGTGTCAGGTCTGATTCATCAGGGATGAATTGGAGGTGTGTGAACATGTCCTATTGTGTGTGAGCTAAGTGTGTGAACACGATTTGGTAAAGGTAGCGGTGAGAGGCCATGTAGGAGTACATGGTGGGTTGTCTCATTGAAACCGTCCTCGTGAACTGAGTTACGTGTTTGTGATCCATGAACAGCACTACCACACATTGGGTTCCGTAACTCGACCCCTCTCGACTTATTAATCAACATGATCTCTGTCCAGGAGTTGCAACTAATTTCTGGTGTTTGTAGGTAGTGTTAGTAGTCTACCAAGTGGCACCCGGTACAGGTGGGCATGGGACAGATTAGGCACCGTGGCACGGTGTATCAAGCGTAGAACCACCCATCGAGGTGGGCTTGGGAACCCTGCACACATCGTTTGGGGCCGTGAGCGACACCCCGGCCAGATCTCCTTGCGGATGGAACCCGAATAGGCGATAAACCTGGACAAGAGACTTGTGTGGTTAGTCAGGTCGTGGCAGACTCCCTCGCCAGGCTTCCGCTTGAAGGTTGCCGAGATACACGACGTGTACATGGTGGTAAGTGGCGAGAGCGTGTGTGAAGAAGTACACCCCTGCAGGGTTAACATCATCTATTCGAATAGCCGTGTCCGGGGTAAAGGACTTCTGGGTTTCCTGTACAGTTCATAGACAAGTGAAAGTAGATACTATAAAATACGCAAGATAAGCGTGAGTGCTATGGATGGCATTCTCGTAGGGAGACGGGAGTGGATCCATAGTGGTGTATTGATATGGTGAATATGTGGACTCGTATGCGCCACCTCAAAAGAGTTACTTGCAGTCGTAGTTCAGGATAGCCACCGAGTCAAAGCTGGCTTGCTGCAGTTAAACTCCACCACCCCGTTTGTTGATAATGATGCATATGTAGTTAGTTCTGATGTAAGTCTTGCTGAGTACATTTGTACTCAAGTTTGCTTATTTTATGTTTTGCAGAGAGACGTCATTCTCGCTAGTAGTTCCGCTTGGACTTCAACGTTTAGCTTGTTACTTCAGCTACGATCTTGTGCCCTCGGCAGGATCTGGTAGATAGTCAGGCTTCTCAGCCTTTTTCATTTATAGTTGTCTGTACTCAGACATGTTAAGCTTCCGCATGTGTTTGACTTGTATGCTCTGAATGTTGGGTCGTGAGATCATGTTTGTAATATCTCGCTCCTCAGAGCCTAATGAATAAATACTTTGAGTCGTAGAGTTATGTTGTGATGCCATGTTGTATTTACACATATCGAGCATATTGTGTGTATGTTTGAAATGCTTGGTATGTGTGGGATCCGACAATCTAGTTGTTTATCCTTGGCAGCCTCTCTTATGGGGAAATGTAGTCTAGTGCTTCCTTGAGCCATAGTAGTCCGCTACAGCCCAGTTCACCGGAGTCCTGCTAGCCCAGCACTACTGATCAGGACACTTGACTGGCGGCATGTGTTTCACTTCGCTCGTTCTGTATACATCCCTTCGGAAATGTCACGCGTGACATTCGAGTCCTGCCTAGCTGCTACAGCCCGGGTTCCCGAGTCCTGTTAGCCAGTGCTACAGCCCGGATTCACACGCTGGCGACCGACATGCTCGATGTGATTCATGTATGCCCGTCCCCATGGGTTAGTGCCGCTTTGGGTTCATGACTAGCCATGTCGGCCCGGTTCTCTGTCATTTGGATGCTAGCGACACTATCATATACGTGAGCCAAAAGGCAAAACGGTCCCGGCCATGGTAAGGCGACACCCGTGGGAACACCGTGCGTGAGGCCGAAAAGTGATATGAGGTGTTACCGGCTAGATCGATGTGACTTGGAATCGGGGTCCTGACAACTTTGGTATCAGAGCCTGACAGCCTGTAGGTTTACCAAGCCAAACCGGTCGAAGTTGTGTCTAGAAATGCTTTAGTTATGTAAGGGAATTGATTGTGGAAGGGAACGTAAGGCTCTTTTTACTCCTTATACCTCATGGCCTTCTAATCTGAGTCAACCTCTTCTCTTCTACGGGGATTAAGAACTAGGCCTTCTCATCTATCTATCAGGATGACGAGTTACTATGATAGAGACTTATAGGATTGATGGATTTAAGCCCCAATTCGGTTTTTACTACTTCCATGTGTTGTTAGTTAATCTCATAACCTTGATATTGTGATGTTGAGTGGTCATGCCACCATTTTTGCAGGATGTCTCAAATCATTTTGAGCATTTACAGCCGTTATGCTGTCCGAGTCATCCCAGGTTTCTAATTAGTCTGATGCATTTGCAAATCCTTTCTTTCCATTCCCGATGTCCTTTATGGTTAGAATAAGCACACTAACCGGTGCGTTGAGGTAATTTATTGCCTTGACATTTATGTGGGAGCTATTATTATGACTCTAGGTGTCTAGAGTATCACCTAGTAATCCAGCCATGCTTTGTGTTCCCAGTGTGATGATTCTGGCCATCATTCTCTAAAGCATCCCGTGATGCCACTTAGTAGTAGGTATTCTACTCCTGGGTTCTTAACCCAAGATTCACTCTACTTACCTCGTGTTGATAGTGTTTGCTAGTTCCTTTAGGATATTAGTAACCTTTGCATTAGTCCTCGAGGTCCGTGGTATATCCTTCTTCCAAATACCATGAACCATTTTGGCAGAAGTTCTCTTGAACCAAAAGGTCACAACAAGAGTGCTCTCAATGAGTTTCCTATCCTATGTTGTGAATCCGCCAGTCCTACCTTCCCGCATGGGTTATCCGGAAGAAACCTATTGAACTTGATTCGACATACTAACCTATGCATCCACAACTCAGAAAGTTAGATGTTCCTCGAGTTGTTCCTCCTTAGTTGTATTCTGACCCCCGTCTATCAATTGATAGTCAAGGGTATGCGTGCATTCGTTTATCGATGCCTATTACTCTTGTGGTCCGTCAAGCCATTCTATCTGGAATGACTTGGAGAAACAAACTCCAGTACCTCATCCATATCTAGGATTGGGTCAAAGCAGTTGTATTCCGCAGATCAAAATGCCAATCCAGCTTTTGATTCTGTTCTACCCTGAAGTATTACCATCTTTATATCAAGAGTATCATGAGAATTGCACCACCTCTTATGAATTCTTGACGCAGTGATACTTCTCACCATCATTATTCATTCCTCGGTTCCGTGTTGTTGTAACCGGAATGACGACAAGTGAATTGTGGTGTGTGAAATCGATACGCCTAGCAACCCGTTGCTTGGTAGTTAAAGGACAATATTTTCATCCTTAGCATGTTGGTTATTGAATCATCATCCTAAGGTTGATCGTGCTACCTAGTCGTTATTCCCGGTGCACTTTTCAACCAATGAGTTAGGATTGTGTCAATCCCTCGCTCTTTGGATCATATCATCTTGCCTCGCAAGCAAGATTTTTCTCGAGCTTAGTAGCATATTGGTGGTTCGTGATTTTCCGAATATCTTCTCGGAAGTATTACCAGGTTGTCATCTGACCGCTATGTTGAGTTCGTGATCAAGTTGGTCTTCTTGTAACCACCCTTTCTCCAAGAATCTGTGCCGGATACCCTGAGCTAGTTGGTTAAGCTAAACAACAACTTGGAGAGTTGGAAGATAAAAGCTTACCTGACTTAGTTCATCTCCAAGGGATATCCTGGTGTGTGTGTGTTGAAGAAAGATGATATCTTCATCGATTGGTCCCTGTGATCAGTTGTCGGTGCTATTGTCTTATCCAACCCTTGATTTGAGTATGGGCTATCATCAAATCAAATCATAACCAACGATGTTTGTAATGTTGTCTTACTCGTGGTTGATCCCTCGAGCATACACCATTACATCTTTTGGTCCGACCAATGCTATCACCGGGTTCACATGATGGTGGAAGTCCAGTGATATGGAAATTCCAATGAGTTGTTGTTGAGCCCATCAGCAGCATTTTTGTCTCCCCCATGATTCATGTTGAACATCAACCTAGTGTTGAAAACTTTTGTAAGCAATGCCTTCATGTTCCGTTCATGAAGCTTACGCTTGGATGGAAGAAGTGACTTCCTCGAATTCATGTGCATTTGGTGCAAGTTGCCGCCGTGAGTTCGAGAAAGGTTGTTTTTGTTTCCTCTGGAATCATCCCAAGTCAGTCATGCATGTGCGAAGTATTCTATGGTCTGATAGACTGATCATCTTCATTCCATATGAATTTCCTAGCACATCAAGCCACTGATTGATTTGTTCAAGGAGAAGTAGTTCCTTCTTAAGAGCATGCCTTATGCAAGGACTTCAATATCCCCGACTATGGTTCCCCACCTGAACTCGGTAGTGTTTTTTGTAAGACTACCATGTGGTCATGCTTGTCTGGGACAGCGTGTTCACATGTCTTTAGCTGAACCAGCTCATGTTTTGGAGCTTGCTATCTTAGTTCATTCCTCGAGAATCTCGCAACGCCATCTCGTTGAATCGTGTTGCAAACTTCCTTTCAGACATGCTGAGTGTCGGTGTCAAAACTGGCGGATCTCGGGTAGGGGGTCCCGAACTGTGCGTCTAGGCGGATGGTAACAGGAGACAAGGGACACGATGTTTTACCCAGGTTCGGGCCCTCTTGATGGAGGTAAAACCCTACGTCCTGCTTGATTAATATTGATGATGTGTGTTACAAGAGTGGATCTACCACGAGATCAAAGAGGCTAAACCCTAGAAGCTAGCCTATGGTATGATTGTTGTTCGTCCTATGGACTAAAGCCATCCGGTTTATATAGACACCGGAGAGGGCTAGGGTTACACAGAGTCGGTTACAATGGTAGGAGATCTACATATCCGTATCACCAAGCTTGCCTTCCACGCCAAGGAAAGTCCCATCCGGACACGGGACGAAGTCTTCAATCTTGTATCTTCATAGTCTTGGAGTCCAGCCGATGGTGATAGTTCAACTATCCGGACACCCCCTAGTCCGGAACTCCCTCAGTAGCCCCTGAACCAGGCTTCAATGACGACGAGTCCGGCGCGCATATTGTCTTCGGCATTGCAAGGCGGGTTCTTCCTCCGAATAATTTATAGAAGATTGTGAACACTAGGATAGTGTCCGGCTCTGCAAAGAAAAATTCCACGTACCACCGTAGAGAGAATAATGTTACACAAGTTCAATCTGCTGAAGTATTTAGTGGCGTGACGTCATGCCATTACCAAGCCTTTACTCGTTTTTATTTGTTCCACCTCCGTGCGTTTAGCGAGGCGGTTTCCTTGGCACGTCTTGTTGAAGCAGAGATCATGTTCCCCTTATTCCGGGATTCCCATCAATACGGACGTGGGTAACCCAACCGCGCCATTGATTGTGACGCTTGGGAGATAAGCGAGTTTTACCAGGCTGGTGGGGACACATGTTTTCGTCCGCCCATATAAGGGGATAAAGATCCAACCCTTTTACCTGTGCCTTCTTCCTCCTTGGCTTATCCACCTCCGCGAACTCGAGCTCCAGCGCCCAAGTCCGCACTTCTTACCTCAACCTTCTCCAACTATGTCCGGGCGGGAGGCAAGTGGATGGCCTCCTCCGTCCGAGGGGCAGATCCGAGAAGCTGCGCGACGCCGGATATTTGTCCACCAACATTGCGCGCGGGCTCCCGGCGAGGGAGAGCTCGTCCCCAACCCGGGCCCCATGAGAGGGTAGTATTTCTTCCCCATTTCCTCCGCTGGACTGGGCTTCCCTTCATCCCTTTGTCCGGGGCTCATGTTCTACTACGGCCTAGATTTCCATGATCTAGCCCAATTTCATCCTCAACATCTCGGCGTTTATCGTGGTGTGCGAGGCCTTCCTCTGCATCTAGCCCCACTTGACTTGGGCTCAAGACCTTCATGTCAAGCGAAGGTTGTGAAGGGCAGCCAAGCGGAGTCGGAGGCGCCATGGTGGGCGGATGTCCCACGTTACGTGGCTGGAGGGCACTTTCGTGGAAACCATCAAGGGTGGCAATCGGGTGGTTCTACATCACCGAGCCACGTGACCCTGATTGGGCAGCGACCCCAATTCAGATCTGGCATCCCTACATGGCTCACCTCCCGGAAAGAGAGTGGCGGTTTGGGGATTCGGAGGAGCTGACCGGACTCCAAGCCTGTATCCAGAAGCTGGTGGACAAGAAGCTCAAGCTTGTCAATGTAGTCCAGGTCATGCTCATCCGCCGGATTCTCCCGTGCCAGCGATGGGGCTTCAACATGTGGGAGTTTGATCCGGCGCAGCACCAGACCCTGAACGGGCTCTTCGACACTACGTACGAAGATGTCTGGAAGGTGCTATTCAAGCGCGAAGCTCCGCATCCGCTACCAAGATTGCAGGATTCCGCTCGCAGCGTCCAGGTGACGAGGTAAGTGATTTCACCACTTGTTTTCCATAGTTTGGCTCTATGCGGGATCTAAACTCCCTTTACCTTTGACAGAATGGCTGGCGAAGGCGAGCGGACTATCTGTCGGCCCCATTGCCGAGGACCCAGCGGACGCCCGCCTAACTTGAGGGCTGCTGGCTCCGGCACCCACGTGGTGCCGGAGAAGAAAACCAAGAAGACGGCCACGGGACTCGGAAGAGTTCCCTGTTTTCAGGTGCTATCGGATGATGAATCCGAGGCCGACTCCTCCCACCAAGGCGAGGAGGAGAAGAAGAAAGCCTCTCCCAGTGGGGGAAGGAAGAAAAGGAAGGTCTCCCCAACAAGGGAGGCGAAGGGTCAAGAAGGAAAAACTCTTCCCCGGACTGCTCGCTAACGCCAAAGATGGCGACGGGAGGACTGGCCTCCAAGGGCCAAGCCTGGCGAGATCATAAGTATCCGGACTCCCGAATAACTTCAAAGTTTTTTCTTTTCGCCACATAATGTCTTTCTAATGCCGCATACAACCCTGCAATCCGCCCAAGGATGATCTTCCAGTTTCGTCGAGCGGGTCCTTGGGTTCGTCGGATATGGATTCCCTTCTGACTGCCTCCACCCCCCATGCCACGGACTACGCCGAGGTGGGATCCCAGGAAGGGACCCACCAGGAGGAGAAGGCCCCGGAGGTGTCACAGGACACCCTCCCGGATTTTGCACCGGACTCAGCCCCGGAGGCCACAGTGGCTCCGGAGTCCAGCGGGCGACCCCTTCGTAAGATGGGCAAGACCGCGACGCCGGCTACCTCCGTCCAACCAGAGGTGCCGGATGATTTGCTGGAGGCACTCAACGGCGCCTCCATCGAAGAGGAACACCGCACTGCTATGAGTGCGGTGATTCAGAAGGTTCAGCTCGCCAAGAGCGGGCTGACCGAAGCCTGCAGCAGCCTTCTTACAAGCTTTGAGGTAAGAATTTCAATATATGTAAAATGGTACCGCATAGACAGTAGCCCCTGATGCTCGGTTCGGTGTTCGGAAAGAAAAGCCGGACTTAGGATCTTTAGAAAGATAAACGCAGGAGTCATAAAAATTATGTCAATATGGGATTGCAGGTTGTCTGCTTGACCTCCGCCAAGACCGATCATGGAGGTCAATACTTTGAAGGAAAACCTCGGCGGTCCGAGAACGAAGCTCGGCCATGCCAAGAAGCAGCTCGAGGAAAAAGAAGGTGAGTAATACCTTATGAAAATTGTACCTTGCAGAAAAGGATTTGGTTGCAAGAAAAATGACAAGGATAACGTGGGTATTGTAGGGGCCACTAACGAGGTGGCGACCCTGAAGGAGGCGGTGGCATGTCCCGAGCGTATCTGCGCCGCGAGCGCACCGAGCGAGAGAAGCAGGAGGCGCGGGTGGCGGAGGTACAGCAAGAGCTCCAGTATCTCGTGAAAAAACATGAGTGCTTGGAGCGTGACTCGAAGACTCGAGAGTCTGAGCTTGCAACGGCTCTTGAGAGTGCCAAAGCCGCTAAGGCCGAAGCCTACAAGGCCCTCCAGGAGGTTGAGGCGGTGAAGAAAATAGCAGCGGGTAAGGCATTTTTCATGCAAAGTAAGCATGTGAGTGTTAATTACCTGTCGCTTACCCGAATTCGGAGCTCTCCAGGAGCGTTCGCAGATCTTCCTCGCAGCATGTCCGATGTTGCCGCATTCTACCGGGCCGAGGAGGGGAGCTCGACGGAGAAGGTCTTCTGGTCTCGGTATCTTTGAGGCGGACATCAGTGCCCCTTAGCGACCAGGTGAAGCAGCTGGTCGAGCTCCACAAGGCGGCCGAACAGGCCATGAAGGGCCTCATAGTTTGGCTGTGGCCTAAGGAGGCCATGCACAGGAGCTACTTCGGCCTGGTCGGGGCGGCTGATGGATGCGTGCCTGGGTAGAAGTCATCAAGCATTCCGCTTGTATTGAGGGTGCCGTCGGGCCTTGCCAGCGCAAAGGGTGCACTGGGCAAGATGGGTGCCTGAAGCTCGTGGCGGACCCGCCACCAGAGGGCAAGGAGCATCGCACGCCCGAGATGTATTATAAATGTGTCTTTGAAGGGCACCGCACTATTGCGGTGAGTGCTCCAAAGATGTAATATTTGAGTAGGCTCGCATTTTGTTATCGTTCTGCTGAAAACTTAGTTCATATCGCTAAGCAATGCTTGTTAATTTAAAATATTACCTTCGTGTGGCTGTTTATCAAATCGAGAGATGGCAAGTCGTCGGCTTCAGCCCCCATGCCACGAGTCTTTGGGGTGTTCGGATAAACTTGGCGCTCTTGTTCCCATTTTGGGTCCATCTAGGGAGGCGCTCAACACAGCGAACAAGGGCAACCGGACATATAATGCTTGAACACTCTCACTTAGCCATAGAATTCTTTAATTTTAAATTTCGGCGAAGCCCCTAGTCTTCGGAAGGCTGAATTTGGGGCGCTATCCACACCTTGGCTGGACAGTATCCGGCTCCTCGCTCTAAGCGGCATAAGTCTTTAAGGATTCGCAAAAAACCTCTCGAACAGCGACCGGCTCTCGGCTCATCATGACGGTCAGTTTTAGCTTTCTCCACTGAGGCGTTAACCCAGCTCAACTGGGGCGGAATCGCAGTGGTTCTCCCAGTGCTACCTTAGCCGATATAACGGAACGTAAGGTACCAAAACATGGGAGCCGGGCAAACCCAACTATTGACCCAAGACATGATTCGGAGCCGATGCATATAGTGCTATAAGTTCGGGGTGCCGCACTTGTGAAAGTGTTCGGACTCATCATACCATAATGCTGGAAACATAAGCCCCTGGTGTATATTAGCCGTACCAAAGTGTACGGATGCAACATGCCGTGAATGAACATATGTATGAAAAAGAAATGCAATTATAAGCAAAAAGGTGATGTATTGTTTTATTCAATAAGTGATGCTACGAATGCAGAATGATACAAATAGTGCGATAAGCAAGGTATGGGACTGTTAAACATGTCCCCCTCCAGGGGTAGGCTGCAGATTAGTGTACAAAAATGCTCGTAATGGAGACCACCTGTATATTCGTTGTAGCCTTTATCCTTCCCTGGCTGTTGCATCGTGAGTTCGGCAGGTCTGCTGCCGGACAGGGCCTCTGACAAACGGAGTCCTGTGGGTAAAAAGTAAAAGATAAAAGAAAAGAAAAGGAACGACACACTTGAGAGCCCCTGGTGTGGTTGAGCCGCAATCTGGGTTTATCGTGGTCGTGCCCTCTCCCCATGCCCATGGTATCTTGAGCATAATGGTGTACGAAAGGACCTGCTTTTATGTTTCGCAGAGCTGGGGTTGGGGCCACACTGCTACGCGTGCTCAGAACGTGCCAGGTGGTCTTGTTGTAAGTTACTCCGGGCGCGCTTAGCTGTGTCCGGCCGCTTAACGGCCGGACTCTAGAATTGCCTTAAGAGGCTGCATTGCACTTCTACCGCGAGCATTGTATGTTCCTCCGTGCGGAAGAGCGTTCGATGTTTCGTTGACCGTGATGACTCCTCGAGGGCCTGGCATCTTGAGCTTGAGGTATGCGTAGTGCGGCACCGCGTTGAACTTTGCAAACGCGGTACGTCCGAGCAAGGCATGATAGCCGCTGCGAAACGGGACTATGTCGAAGATTAACTCCTCGCTTCGGAAGTTATCCGGGGATCCGAAGACCACTTCCAGTGTAATTGAGCCTGTACAATTGGCTTCTACACCTGGTATGACGCCTTTAAAGGTCGTTTTGGTAGGTTTAATCCTTGAGGGGTCTATGCCCATTTTGCGCACTGTATCCTGGTAAAGCTGGTTCAGGCTGCTGCCGCCATCCATCAGGAATCTGGTTAGGTGAAATCCATCGACGATTGGGTCTAAGACTAGTGCGGCGGATCCGCCGTGGCGGATGCTGGTGGGGTGGTCCCTTCGGTCAAAAGTGATCGGGCAGGAGGACCATGGATTGAACTGGGCAACTGGCTCCATCGGCGTAGACATCCACGAGTGCACTTCCGCTCCCTTTTGGGTATGTGCGTTGCGTATATCATGTTCACCGTCCGCTTTGTGGGGGAAACCATTCATCCTCTATTGTTTGGCGGTTGGGTCTCGTCCTCGTCATCGCTATGCAGTCCCTTGTCATTGTTTTCGGCAATTAACTTGCCTACCTGCTTGAATACCCAACAGTCCTTGTTGGTGTGGTTAGCTAGCTTTTCGAAGTGCCGTATCCGCACAAGCGGTCGAGTATTCGGTCCAAATTGGATGGACCGGAGTAGTTCTTTTGAATGGCTTTTTCCGCTGACCGGGTTTAGAGCCTCTGAATCCGGCATTGATTGCGTATCCTCAATATTGTCGCCGTTAATGCGGCGTTTGTTTTATTACGACGCTGCCTGCTATTTCGGTCCTTGAAGTCCGGACTGCCAGAATTTTTGCCGAGGTTGTTGCTGCGTGCTAGCTAGCTGTCCTCACCAGCCAGAAGCGAGTCATGAGTGATGTGAGGGCTGCCATGGATTTGGCTTTTCTGTCCTAGGTGCGGGCAAGCCACTCGTCACGGATGTTATGCTTGAAGGCGCGAGGGCCTCCGCATCCGGACGGTCGGCGATTTGGTTTTCTTGGTTAAGAACCGTGTCGAATTGTCGGCGATTCGTCTGGCTGCTGAATTATGTGGCTTAGGTCATCAGCGTCTGGTGGTCGCACATAAGTGCCCTGGAAGTTATCGAGGAATGCGGCTTCCAGGTCCTCCCAGCTCCCAATTGACTATGTTGGCAAGCTGTTGAGCCAATGTCGGGCTGGTCCTTTAAGCTTGAGGGGGAGGTATTTGATGGCGTGAAGATCGTCACCGCGGGCCATGTGGATGTGAAGGAGATAGTCTTCGATCCAAACCGCGGGGTCTGTTGTGCCATCATAGGATTCAATATTGACGGGTTTAAACCCTTCGAGGATTTGATGATCCATTACATCTGTGAAGCATAGTGGGTGTGCGGCGCCTCTATACTGAGCGATATCACGACGGAGCTCAAAAGAGCTTTGTCTGTTTTGTTCGGCCCGGCCGGACTTACTATGTCCGGCGCGACGGTTGTCCTCACGTACCGTGGGGTGCCCACGCGATCCATAGATCGATCTTGATTGTCCTGCCTTGTCCTCCAATATATCTCGCAGGTCTGGAGCGTTCCCCTGTGGCCGTGTGCTTTTTGAGCGATGCCGAGTGCGGTTCTAGTGAAGGGCCTAGAGGCCTCTCTGTCGCGACCACGGGTGGTCGGTCACCCGATTGTCTCCTGGTGATGCGGGTTCATAAGCCTCCTCCTCTAATCGGGGAGCAGCTTGCGTTTAGGGTAGCTTTTGGAGGGGCTCGAGCTCATGCTCTTGACGCGAGGACTTCAGTCCATCTGTCGGCTAGCAGATCTGATCAGCTCTAAGCTGTTGCTGCTTTTCTTGAGGCTGTTCGCCGTGGCCATAAGCCTGCGTCTAAAACGCTCTTGTTCGACGGGATCCTCGTGCACACGCGAATTCATCGTCGTCGAGGCTTGCCGTCTCGGAGGAGGCATATAATCCTCTAACTCTTCTTCTGCCCTCTCTCGTGAGGCTGGCGTCTCCATCCTCCTGCGCTGGATCTTCTTTGGAGTGGATTGTCTTCGCACTTTGTCCGGTGTATTGTTATCTCCGGTGCGGAATCTTCATTCTTCTTTGTGGCGGGATTTAGAGCGGCGCCACGACGCCGCGGCGCTTGGGCTATTTCTTGGAGGGTCATCCTCCTCTGTTCCCGCCATTCCCATCCTTTGGGATATCCACCATGTATACGTCATATGATGAGGTGGCTTTCCAGTGCCCGGTAGGCGCTGGTTCTTGTTCGTCTCCGGCATCGTCGTCCATACCATTGATGTCTTCGGAGTCGTAGTCTATCATGTCGGTTAGACCGTCGACAGCGGCTACCAAGTGGGTGGTGGGTGGGCTTTGAATTTCTTTGTCGTCCGCATCCCAACCATCCTGACCGCAGTCCGGCCAGGGCTCTCCTGATAACGAGAGGTACTTTAGCGAACTCAAGATGCCGCCAAAAGGTGAGAGTTGAAAGATGTCCGCTGCGGTGAACTCCATGACCGGCGCCCAATCGGATTCGATCGGAGGGGGCGCGGGAGGTTCGAAGTCCGGCAAGGAGTCCGGCACCTCGGAGTCACGAGCTTTATGAGGGACAAGATCAGTGTTCGGCTCTATCTGTGACACTCCAAAAAAAAATTTCCTTTGGTTTTCTTCAAAATTTTGTTGGATTTGAAGGAGGTCACCAAAACCCTTCGAAAAATCTCTATCAAAAGCTTTTTCCCTCTGGCAAATATTTTACTTTTGCATCTCCTTCAACTCTGGTGTTTGGTTTTAAAATTTTTCCTCTGATTGCTCTCTCCTCAAGGATTCAAGAAAAATCTTTGAAGTTTATTTTTCCTTTCAAAAAGAAACTCTAGGAGTTTTTTCATCCTCTCCCATATTTGAGATCATTTATGGTTTGGCCATACACCACATGGTAAAATCTTCCCAAATATGTCTCCCTCCACCTTGGGCAATCCAAACATTCTGTCTCTACTAGTTAAACCCTCTTCTGAATTTTTATTTCATTTAAATCTCTCCCAAAATCTTTTCTGTCTATTATTTTGAGCCTAGGTAATTTGAAAAGCAAGTACCTTAATGCATTCGAATTTTGACCTCAAACCAACTCCCTTGGATAGTCCTTCGTACCCACAACCTAGAACTATCAAGATCCACTCCTCTCCTGTTCAAAAATTTCAAATTATAGTCTCTGCAAGTTTGGACCAGATTTGCCAAATTTGGTGAAATTCATATCTACACTACTCCAAAAATTCCACAAATATTCAGGCAGCCTCTATATGCAATGAGAGGCCCCTCCACCAAAAACCAGCTCAAGGAAAAATCCCTACATGCCTAGATAAAACTGTCGAACACCTTGCATGCACTGTTTCTGTTCATTTTCAGTTAAGTTCAGAGTTTCAGTGTCGATCTTCGTCAGTAAGTTCAGTCACATGATCACAGTGCACTTGGCACGTTGCTCACGGCCTAGCTTGCTTGTCCGGAGCCTCACACGCGTGCTTGGCGCGTTCCTGGCGTCGGTGGCACCTGGCCGCTGCTTGCCGGCGTGTCTCGCGGCGGCGAACCACCGTGGCGGCCAACAGGGAGCAGAACGGCATAACGCCGTTCGGCGCCGCCCAAACCCCTGGTGGCTCCGCGTGGCCATTTCCTCCAACAGACCGCGCATGCAGCACCGTCGCCGTGCGGCGCGCACGCACAGCCTGACGCGCTCCCTGCCGCCGACGGGCCCGCGCCGCCCCGTTCCGTCAAGCTCCCCCTAAGCAACCAAATCCCGACGCAGATAGCACCTAAACGGAACCATGGAACACCCATGACGACGCTCAACCTCTGAACCCTTCCGTGCAACCACAGCGCCGCCGTAA
This sequence comes from Aegilops longissima, assembly GCA_021605205.1. Classification (NCBI taxonomy): domain Eukaryota; kingdom Viridiplantae; phylum Streptophyta; class Magnoliopsida; order Poales; family Poaceae; genus Aegilops; species Aegilops longissima. The sequence goes on from CM038678.1 coordinate 538,895,799, forward strand.
TCACCTCGCCGGAGAACCCCGTTCTCGGCAACCGCCTCGGGGTGGCTATATATAGCACCCGAGCTTGCTCTCGCCAAGACACCTCCTCTACCCCCTCCAGACCCCGCCAAGTCCCTGGAAGGGCCACGAGGAGCTCTCCTTCCCCGACTCCGGCCACTTCGTTCCGCCTCGGCCTCCACCTTGATTCACTGTGGTGAGGCCATCGCCGGCGCCCAAACCTCGTCCGTAGCCTTCTCTTACACCTAGTGCTCTAACCCCCACCTCAATTCGATCCTTGCAGCCCTCCTCAGCGAGATCCATCAACGCCCGAACCACCGTCCGCCGAAGTTGAGACCGCCGTCAACGTGGTGCTCATCGGCGACCAACTCCACCACCCACCGGTGCGGAAGGACACGGTGAGCACGTTGGTAACCTCCGATCCTCCTGCCTCGCCGTAGATCGCCGCTGGAGATCACCGCGGCCCTCGGGCGCCAAATCTCTGCTTTCGTTTTCAAACCCGACGGGTGGGTCCTCCCCGTCAGCTTTTTCCTTTTTTGAATCGTTTTCTGGAAACGCCTTCGGGCAAAATACGTCTTCCCCACTGGACTAACGTATTCGAGACTGAAGCGTTTTCTGTTTTTATAAAGAAAACCCTGGGAAGTTTCTGTTTCATTACAGAAATGTCCCTGGACTAAAACACTAATAGCTTTTAAACAGAATAGTATTTTTGATTGATTCTTTTTCTGTCCTCTTTGAAATTTTGTCTAGTTTTTTATCAGATTTATTTGAAAAATATTTGGAGTAATTTTTGTGCACCTCATGGTATTTACGTTAGCGCGTATGTTTTCTTTATACCGTAGATACCGAAGGAGGTGACGGAACCGCGAACTTCACCGAGCTAGGCTCCGACTACTCTGAACCAGGCAAGCATGTTTGAACTTTTGATATGATGAGTGTTCTGGCAGGTTTGCATTAAGTAGTTTCATGGCATGTTTGTGAGCATACCGATGAATGTTATTTTCATGCAAAGTTGAGGCAAGTGAGTTCGATAATCCATACGTGTTGGATGTGAATGTGCATGGCCATGTGTTGGCATGAGGATGGGTAAGATGGCAGTGTTGTAGCATGCCAGTCTTATGCCATACTATTTGACTTCAGTGTCAACCCGTATCAGTTCGGTTCCCATCTATTTCCCTTCCTGTACTACTACATGTTTTCCGCAAGGGATATGGCTTAGTAAGTTGCAAACCGCTTTCCTGGTACACACCAAATGGAGAGGCCGTGATGATGGTTCCATGGCCTTGGATTAAAGCCACCATCCGGTCAGGGGCATGGGTGTTTCGGTTGGGACCGAGAGGGGCACCCCTTAGAGCGCGCGAATATAAATTTGATCCCATGCTATTCGAGATTGTGATCTCCCTGTATCAAAAGTTTTTCTTGGACGATGTCTAGGATGATTCCTGGCATCGTGAGGTAGGATGTGTGTGTACTGGTTAGCTGTGTTTCTTCTGAAATACCATAAACGGAACTAGTCGTTCGGGACTACGGAAATCCGTTGGCTGTGGGTAATTTTAGTACAAACTCTGCAGAGTCGTAAACCCTCGAATCATCCTATCCATGTCTAAGTTCTGTATTATCTTATCCTGACAAGTGTCAGTTTTGGTGATAGATACTCCGGTGAATCACATGAGTACTAAATCCGGTTGAAAGTTTATTCATGTGGATGGACTAACCCGTTTATATTCATGTGTTGAATATTTATTGCGAGTGCTATATCTTTGTGATGAAAGCCCCTTCTGTGATGTCGCTCAGACGTCCGATCGCGACATTCTGTCACTTATTGTCATTATAAGCCCTTTACGTGATGTCGCTCGACGTCCATTATGACATCGCTGTTACTTATTTTTATTATAAGCCCCTTTTGTGATGTTGCTCAGACGTCCGACTGCGGCATTGCTGTCACTTATTGTCATTATAAGCCCTTTCTGTGATGTCGCTCAGACATCCGACTGCGGCATTGCTGTTACTTATTTTTATTATAAGCCCTTTCTGTTATGTCGCTCAGACGTCCAACTTCGGCATTTCTGTCACTTATTGTCATTATAATCCCTTTCTGTGATGTCGCTCAGACGTCCGACTGCGGCATTGCTGTTACTTACTTTTATTATAAGCCCTTTCTGTGATGTCGCTCAGACGTCCGACTACGGCACGCATGCATTTTATTTAAATATAAGCCCTTTATGAGGTGTCGCTCAGACGCCCGACTGTGGCAATATTTTGTTTATTTATTCACTCTTCGAGGCGTCGCTTCAGACATCCGATCGGTTTTGAGTTTGTCTCTTTGGGTTTTCGAGCGGACTACCGCCGACTCCCATTTTAATTATTTTTTCTATACTGCTTTAATTGAGCATTGTTGAGATTAACCATGTCGCATTCATGCATTCATTTGTTATATCTTTTGTCCGAACTGTCTTGCGAGTACTTTCATAGTACTCACCGGCTTGTTGATTTGGCGGATCTTGTGAAAGCGATCTCATGGATGAAGAGTTCGATAGCGAGTCCGACGCCTAGAGGAATCCCAATCGGTCTCGTCGACCCTGGATTAGTCCTTGTGAAATATCCGCTTCCGCTACCCAAATAAATCCATCGAGCCTCACCTCGGCGCCGATGAGCCGCCAATCTGATGAGACTTATTAACCACCCCATGTGTTATTCCACCAACCACGCATACTCCAAGTCAATAGTATTTCCACCCCACACCTTGTGCCATATCAGCCATCATGTATAATTATTGGTGTATTGTAATAATTGGTTGGGCATCTTTAGTCCGACCCCTGTAATATTGTATTGCTACTGGCTTCTTGTATCAAAGTTTTGTCTACCGATATGGAGGATTTATCCTCATATTGGATTTCATAGGTCGGTTGTTCAATAAATATTTTTATTGAAAATCCGGTCGTGACAAGCTTGGTACCAGAGCCAGGCTGACTGTAGGAAGCCACTATTTGCGATCGCTAATCGGTTATTAGCATAATAGAGCTATTTTTTTTACAAATGTAGTCAATTTCTGACAGTCAGCATAAATTTATGATTTGACTACTCAGGATTTTTGCCTACTTTTGTAGATGGCCAGCAACGACTGCGAGTCGCAGATGTTCGCCAACATGCCCGATGGGTTTCTCAAGCTTCTCTCCTTCATCGCCCAAGTCGCGATGGGGCCATATGTGCGCCCAGTCTTCTCTCTCTCTCGGCACAAGGTCAATGACCGTCTAACCATGCACCAAGCCGCGGTGGAATTGAAGAGAGGACGAGTTGTGCGTTACCGGTTCGTGGGGAGAGCCATGCCTATAGAGAAGCACGCGCTACAGATGACAGCCCGTGAGGCGATAGCCCGCCTCAGGGATATCCTGCCTTCAATGAAGACTCGTCGCTACCGCTACCTGCCATGTCACGTGCCATACACCTGCCACTACGCGTTCTCTTGCCCCAGAGGAGAACGGGACGAAGCTTTTGAGATGCTCATCGAGTATCTCCGGGCTTTGGAGGCAGCCTTCGACAACCTGGTGGACGACTTTGTAGCTGCCCGCATGGACTCAGTCCATGGCTGTGCCGCCAACAGGAGGGAGCTCCTGCGTGCTGCACCGCCACTGACTTTCGTCTCGTCATCCGCATCGTTCGCTCCTACTGCTCACACCGCTACTCGTCGCCTGCCTACCACGGAGGAGTTCAACCATGTCATTGCGCCTACTCCGGTTCGTTCTGCACCACCCCTCGTGCCCGCTCAGATTCGAGTTGTCCCACACAGGGCACCTGCTCCACCAACTCCGCGCAGCACCTCTCGTCTGGAGCCTATCTCTGAAGAGGAGGTTGAGTCCCCAGCCTCTCTACGCCTCACCCTTGGCAGGCCAAGGGAAATCCTTACCATCTCCGACTAAGTACGCTTAGCCACCATGCGATGTACCGACTTGTACGATATGTTTATATGTAAATAGGCTGTGAGAAGTAGTTTGTTTGCGCATCATGTAGGATCTGGAGGAGTGCACTAGACTAAATAACATGTCAGGATTTATGTACGCATATCCTGAGTGATGTATTGTATAATTACTGCTTGCGTGTAAGATATGTAATGGACAGTCCTTCTCCGTGCGCAAACGTATTTTCTCTTGAAAAATCTTGGGCTTTTAATTTATTTGCCATCCTTATGCATTTATGGACTCAATTTTTGCGACTGCTTTCACTTTCTTATGAGTGTTTCAAAATATATCCCCATAGTAAATTATGTCTCGTCCTTGGACGCGCTCCATGCCAACTCCGACAGAGGAAAATTATGGCACACCCCTAGGAAACAATTTCACACAGGGACAGACAAGTCGACAGGACAGTGAAACGACACTTTCCCAAATGTGCCATCTTTATGAACAAAGTCAGTAGCAGCATCAGGAGATACTGAACCAAGTCATTAATATGGGAAATCACCGTGGACAGTATCAGCAGCAATCCAAGTTATCCGAGCTACAGAAGACGCGTCCCCAAACATTTTCTCACACTGACAAACCTCTGAAAGCCGAGGACTGGCTTCGAGACATGGAGAGAAAATTAATTATCGCCCAGTGTTCAGACCTTGAGAAAGTGCTTTATGCTCCGCACTATCTCACTGGAGCAGCCGCATCATGGTGGGAAAATTTCCTACACATGCACCCCAACGAAAATAATATATCATGGGAGGAATTTAAAGAAGGTATTCGTGGGGCACATATCCCTAAGAGTCTGATGAAGATCAAAAAGAGAGAATTTGATGACTCAAGCAAAGAACAATGACAGTGTCCGAATACAACAGTCAGTTTACCCTGCTGTCTCGCTACGCCAACGAGGAACGAATGACAGAAAACAAAAAGATGGAGAAGTTCCTAGACGGACTGACACCCGCACTTAAATGTCAGTTGGTCATACACACATTTCCAGATTTTAAGACGCTGGTGGATAAGGCCATTACCTTGGAAAATGAGAGACGCAACTTAGAAGATTTCCGCAAGCGGAAGAGGGACCAGTCTAAACACACCCGCAACCACCGCAGCAAGACAGATGTTCAGAAAAACTGGACACCCAAACCCACGACAAACGTCTCACGCCCAAGCAAGAATTTCCACGCAAGGGACAAGGAGTTCACATACCGCCCAGGCGTTACCTGTTACGCTTGTGGAGAAGAAGGGCACTATAACAAGCAGTGCCCCAAGCCAAGGAACTCGGCCCCAAAGCCGAACAACGGAGGCAATAATTCGGCACCAAAGCGCAACAATTTCAACCCAAATAACAACCACAGGAAGGGTCATCTGAACCACGCGACCAAAGAGGAAGCACAAAATGCCCCAGATATCATACTCGGTACGTTTCCTGTCAACACAATACCTGCCATGGTTTTGTTTTATTCCGGAGCTTCTCACTCGTTCGTTTTGAAAAGTTTTGCTTTACAAAATAATTTTTCGATGCTTCCCTTGGGAAAATCTATGATCGTCAAGTCCCCTGGAATTAAGCAAGTTACACAGAATTATTGCCAGGATGTGGTTATCGAGTTTGAAGGGTTGAAGTTTCACGCAAATCTTATCGTATTGGAAAATAAAGGGCTGGATGTCATCTTAGGGATGGATTGGTTAACCACCAACAAAGGTTTTATTGACTACTTCAACAGGACCGTAATTCTCACCCATCACCACGGGAAGACCATAATGGTTTCAGCCAAGGAAAGAAAAATATCCCGGCAACCGAGACTGAACAAGGTAGATATTTCTGAATTGAGCAAAGTGCCAGTAGTGTGTGAATTTCCAGATGTATTCCCCGAAGAACTACCAGGCATGCCACCAGATAGAGAGATTGAATTCAGCATAGAGCTAGCACCCGGAGCCGCTCCCATATACAAGAAACCATACAGAATGGCACCATCCAAATTGGTGGAACTGAAGAAGCAAATAAAGGGTACATACGAGCCAGTTCCTCACCTTGGGGTTCACCAATTTTATTCGCCAAAAAGAAGGATGCAACGCTGAGATTGTGCATAGACTATCGAGCGCTAAAAATGGTCACAATCAAGAACAAATATCTGATGCCACGAATAAATGATTTATTCGATCAACTCGCTAAGGCCAAGGTGTTCTCAAAGATTGACTTGAGATCGGGATACCATCAACTGAAAGTACGAACCGAGGATATTCCCAAGACCGCTTTCACCTCCAGATACGGATTGTACGAGTTCATCGTGATGCCATTCGGACTAACAAACGCCCCCGCATTTTTTCTTCACCTCATGAACAAAGTATTCATGAAGTTTATGGATAAGTTTGTTGTGGTATTTATCGATGATATTCTGGTATACTCCAAAACACCAGAAGAACACACTGAACATCTACGAATTGTACTAGGAGAACTCAGAAACATCGGTTGTACGCTAAATTCAGCAAGTGTGAATTTTGGCTAAAGAAAGTAGGTTTTACGGGCCACGTCTTGACTCAAGAAGGTATCGCCGTGACCCGAAAAAGTCAAGGCCGTGCTTATTGGAAGCCGCCAGCCGTGATTTGATGTATGAACTTTCTTGGGTATGGCAGGATACTACCGAGATTTATTGAAGGATTATCAACCATAGCAAAGCCAATGACGCAACAACTCAAGAAAGACAGGAAGTTTGAATGGACGGAAGCTTGCGAGAAAAGTTTCCAAGAACTGAAGAGGAAACCGACGACAAAGACCAAGACTAATTGTGCGGATATACACAAAATTTTGAGGTATTTTGTGGCGCATCTCGAAAGGGCCTCGGGTGTGTATTGATGCAAGAAGGCAAGGTTGTCGATATGTTTCGGACAACTTCGCAAGCATGAGGAAAATTATCCTACTCATGACCTGGAATTAGCAGCGATTATCCATGCACTCAAGGAATGGAGACACTTTTTACTTGGTAATCGTTGTGAAATATACACGGACCACAAAAGCCTCAAGTATATTTTCACACAACCAGAACTAAATTTACGGCAGCGACGCTGGTTGGAATTAGTAAAGGATTATGATGTTGGGATCCACTACCACCCAGGCAAAGCAAATGTTGTAGCAGATGCTCTGAGTCGGAACCCCAGTCCGGACAACGACAGCATGCCAGACTTAAGACCCGAATTCCAGCAGGAATTCGCAAAGTTCAATCTGATGGTGGTCACCGAAGGCAGCGTGTCAAACTTAGAAGTACAGCCTACCCTGATAGAGAAAGTTAAAGAGGCTCAACATGGACACCCCAGCATTGAAGGCATAAAATGGAAGATGAAGTTGGGCAAGGCCTCAGAATTCATTATTGATGAGCAAGGAATATTGTGGTACGGGAACAGGCTTTGCGTACCAAATATCCATGACCTTAAACAGCAAATCCGGGCTGAAGGCCACACCGATCCATATTCAATCCATCCTGGAGGGACAAAAATGTACAAAGATCTTCAGGAAACATTTTGGTGGCATGGTATAAAAAGAGACATAGCCACGTTTATCGCATGTTGTGACTCTTGTCAACGCATCAAGGCCGAGCACCAGAAACCGGCCGGGCTATTGCAACCAAATAAAATACCCGAGTGGAAATGGGACGAGATTGGAATGGATTTTATTGTTGGACTACCTCAGTCACGACACGGACATGATGCCATATGGGTAATCACTGATAGACTGACTAAAGTAGCTCACTTCATCCCCGTGAAGACAACACACACCACTCAGAAGCTTGCTAGGCTCTACCTCTCCCGTATCGTTTGCCTACATGGATTCCCAAAGAAGATAATCTCGGACAGAGGCACTCAGTTCGTCTCCCGGTTTTGGGATCACTTACAACAAGCTCTGGGAACTCAGCTGGCATTCAAGACCGCATACCATCCCAGACATGATGGGCGGACCGAGCGAGTAAACCAGATTCTAGAAGATATCTTTGAGAGCATGTGTCCTCACCTATGGGACCAGTTGGGAGGAGAGCTTACCATCGCAGAATTTGCATATAACAACAGCTATCACCCAGCCTGCAAATGGCACCATTTGAAGCTCTATACGGACGAAGATGTCGTACCCGCTAAATTGGCGGAAGCCGGAGACAGTCATATCTTGGCCCAGACCTACTCAAAGAGGTGAAGATAAATTCAAGGTAATTAGGACCGACTCAAGACCGCCCAAAGTAGACAAAAGAGTTATTACGATCAGAAGCATCGTGGAGTCCATTTTGAACCCGGTGAATTTGTGTACCTACGAGTATCCCCCATGAGAGGCCTGCACCGATTCAAGATTAAGGGGAAGCTAGCACCAAGATTCATCGGACCTTTCTGTATAGTAGCACGAAGAGGCACGGTGGCCTACCAGCTAGACTTACCCGAAGAATTATCCGACATCCACGAAGTATTCCACGTCTCCCAATTGAGGAAGTGCGTGAGCAACCCAGAGAAACAGGTACCCCATAAAGACATTGACGTGCAACCAGACCTTATGTATCGGGAGCATCCGATAAAAATCTTGGAAGAGTCAGAAAGGAGGACCCGACAGAAAACCATCAAGTTCTTCAAAGTTCAGTGGAGCAACCACACCGAGAGTGAAGCCACTTGGGAAAGAGAGGATTTCCTTCGAGCGGAGCACCCACAATTATTTGAGGATCAACTAGAATCTCGGGGACGAGATTTTTCCTAAGAGGGTAGGTGTTGTGACACTCCAAATTTTTTTTCCTTTGGTTTTCTTCAAAATTTTGTTGGATTTGAAGGAGGTCACCAAAACCCTTCCAAAAATCTCTATCAAAAGCTTTTTCCCTCTGGCAAATATTTTACTTTTGCATCTCCTTCAACTCTGGTGTTTGGTTTTTAAATTTTTCCTCTGATTGCTCTCTCCTCAAGGATTCAAGAAAAATCTTTGAAGTTTATTTTTCCTTTCAAAAAGAAACTCTAGGAGTTTTTTCATCCTCTCCCATATTTGAGATCATTTATGGTTTGGCCATACACCACATGGTAAAATCTTCCCAAATATGTCTCCCTCCACCTTGGGCAATCCAAACATTCTGTCTCTACTAGTTAAACCCTCTTCTGAATTTTTATTTCATTTAAATCTCTCCCAAAATCTTTTCTGTCTATTATTTTGAGCCTAGGTAATTTGCAAAGCAAGTACCTTAATGCATTCAAATTTTGACCTCAAACCAAATCCCTTGGATAGTCCTTGGTACCCACAACCTAGAACTATCAAGATCCACTCCTCTCCTGTTCAAAAGCTTCAAATTATAGTCTCTGCAAGTTTGGACCAGATTTGCCAAATTTGGTGAAATTCATATCTACACTACTCCAAAAATTCCACAAATATTCAGGCAGCCTCTATATGCAATGAGAGGCCCCTCCACCAAAAACCAGCTCAAGGAAAAATCCCTACATGCCTAGATCATTCCGTCGAACACCTTGCATGCACTGTTTCTGTTCATTTTCAGTTAAGTTCAGAGTTTCAGTGTCGATCTTCGTCAGTAAGTTCAGTCACATGATCACAGTGCACTTGGCACGTTGCTCACGGCCTAGCTTGCTTGTCCGGAGCCTCACACGCGTGCTTGGCGCATTCCTGGCGCCGGTGGCACCCTGGCCCGCCTGCGCCGGCGTGTCTCGCGGCGGCCGAACCTCCGTAGCGGCCGACCGGGAGCAGAACGGCGATAACGCCGTTCGGCGCCGCCCAAACCCTGGTGGCTCCAGCGTGGCCATTTCCTCGCCAACAAGACGCATGCAGCACTGTCGCCGTGGCGGCACGCACGCCTGAGCGCACTCCCTGCCGCCGGCGGGCCCGCCGCCCGTTCATCAAGCTCCCCTAAGCAACCAAATCCCAATGCTGTTAGCACCTAAACGGAACCAGGGAACACCCACGACGACACTCAACCTCTAAACCCTTCCGTGCAACCACAGCGCCGCCGTAATCACCTCGCCGGAGAACCCGTTCTCGGCAACCGCCTCGGGGCGGCTATATATAGCACCCCGAGCTTGCTCTCGCCCCCGCACACCTCCTCTACCCCCTCCAGACCCCGCCAAGTCCCTGGAAGGGCCACGAGGAGCTCTCCTTCCCCGACTCCGGTCACTTCGTTCCGCCTCGGCCTCCACCTTGATTCACTGCGGTGAGGCCATCGCCGGCGCCCAAACCTCGTCCGTAGCCTTCTCTTACACCTAATGCTCTAACCCCCACCTCAATTCGATCCTTGCAGCCCTCCTCGGCGAGATCCATCAACGCCCGAACCAACGTCCGCTGGAGTTGAGACCGCCGTCAACGTGGTGCTCATCGGCGACCAACTCCACCACCCACCGGTGCGGAAGGACACGGTGAGCACGTTGGTAACCTCCGATCCTCCTGCGTCGCCGTAGATCGCCGGCGGCGATCACCGCGGCCCTCGGGCGCCAAATCTCTGCTTTCGTTTAAACCCGACGGGTGGGTCCTCCCCGTCAGCTTTTTCTCTTTTTGAATCGTTTTCTGGAAACGCCTTCGGGCAAAATACGTCTTCCCCACTGGACTAACGTGTTCTAGACTGAAGCGTTTTCTGTTTTTATAAAGAAAACCCTGGGAAGTTTCTGTTTCATTACAGAAAGGTCCCTGGACTAAAACACTAATAGCTTTTAAACAGAAGAGTATTTTTGATTAATTCTTTTTCTGTCCTCTTTGAAATTTTGTCTAGTTTTTTATCAGATTTATTTGAAAAATAGTTGGAGTAATTTTTGTGCACCTCACGGTATTTACGTTAGCGCGTATGTTTTCTTTATACCGTAGATACCGAAGGAGGTGACGGAACCGCGAACTTCACCGAGCTAGGCTCCGACTACTCTGAACCAGGCAAGCATGTTTGAACTTTTGATATGATGAGTGTTCTGGCAGGTTTGCATTAAGTAGTTTCATGGCATGTATATGAGCATACCGATGAATGCTACTTTTGTGCAAATTTGAGGCAAGTGAGTTCGATAATCCATACGTGTTGGATGTGAATGTGCATGGCCATGTGTTGGCATGAGGATGGGTAAGATGGCAGTGTTGTAGCATGCCAGTCTTATGCCATACTATTTGACTTCAGTGTCAGCCCGTATCAGTTCGGTTCCCATCTATTTCCCTTCCCGTACTACTACATGTTTTCCGCAAGGGATATGGCTTAGTAAGTTGCAAACCGCTTTCCTGGTACACACCAAATGGAGAGGCCGTGATGATGGTTCCATGGCCTGGATTAAAGCCACCATCCGGTCGGGGGCATGGGTGTTTCGGTTGGGACCGAGAGGGGACACCCTTAGAGCACGCGAATATAAATTTGATCCCATGCTATTCGAGATTGTGATCTCCCGTCTCAAAAGTTTTTCTTGGGCGATGTCTAGGGTGATTCCTGGCATCGTGAGGTAGGATGGGTGTGTACTGGTTAGCTGTGTTTCTTCCGAAATACCATAAACGGAACTAGTCCTTCAGGACTACGGAAATCCGTTGGCTGTGGGTAATTTTAGTACAAACTCTGCAGAGTCATAAACCCTCGAATCATCCTATCCATGTCTAAGTTCTTGACAGATACTCCGGTGAATCACATGAGTACTAAATCCGGTTGAAAGTTTATTCCTGTGGATGGACTAATCTGTTTATATTCATGTGTTGAATATTTATTGCGAGTGCTATATCTTTGTGATGAAAGCCCCTTCTGTGATGTCGCTCAGACGTCCGACTGCGGCATTGCTGTCACTTATTGTCATTATAAGCCCTTTCTGTGATGTCGCTCAGACGTCCGACTGCGGCATTGCTGTTACTTATTTTTATTATAAGCCCTTTCTGTGATGTCGCTCAGACGTCCGACTGCGGCATTGCTGTCACTTATTGTCATTATAATCCCTTTCTGTGATGTCGCTCAGACGTCCGACTGCGGCATTGCTGTTACTTATTTTTATTATAAGCCCTTTACGTGATGTCGCTCGGACGTCCATCATGCACGCATGCATTTTATTTCAATATAAGCCCTTTATGAGGTGTGGCTCGACGCCTCGATCGTGGCAATATTTTGTTTATTTATTCACCCTTGAGGCGCCGCCCGGACACCGATCGGTTTTGAGTTTGTCTCTTTGGGTTTTCGAGCGGACTACCGCCGACTCCCATTTTAATTATTTTTTCTATACTGCTTTAATTGAGCATTGTTGAGATTAACCATGTCGCATTCATGCATTCATTTGTTATATCTTTTGTCCGAACTATCTTGCGAGTACTTTCATAGTACTCACCTGGCTTGTTGATTTGGCGAGATCTTGACGGCGCGATCTCATGGATGAAGAGTTCGATAGCGAGTCCGACGCCTAGAGGAATCCCAGTCAGTCTCGTGCGACCCCTGGATTAGTCCTTGTGAAATATCCGCTTCCGCTACCCAAATAAATCCATCGAGCCTCACCTCGTCGCTCGATGAGCCGCCAGTGCAGTAGACTTATTAACCACCCCACTGTGTTATTCCACCAACCACGCATACTCCAAGTCAGTAGTATTTCCACCCCACACCTTGTGCCGTATCCGCCATCTTGTATAATTATTGGCGTATTGTAATAATTGGTTGGGCATCTTTAGTCCGACCCCTGTAATATTGTAATGCTACTTGCTTCTTGTATCAAAGTTTTGTCTACCAATATGGAGGATTTATCCTCATATTGGATTTCATAGGTCGGTTGTTCAATAAATATTTTTATTGAAAATCCGGTCGTGACACTATCGCCGTAGAGGTTGCAGCCCCCGAGGCGGTGTCTAGCCATCTGTCCCCGATCTGCGCAGCCAGCTCCGAATTGAAGATCGGAGCGGGTTCGAGTGCGGCCTCCAGGGTACTGTCCGGCTGTAGAGCTAAATCATGCTCGCCGTGACAGTGCGGCACGCTCGGCTGTGGCTCGACTCCATCGAGGATCAAGTCCCCGCGGATGTCAGCCGTGAAGTTCAAACTTCCAAATCTGACCTGACGGCCAGGGGTGTAGCTTTCGATCTGCTCCAGATGGCTGCGAATCGGCTGCGGTCGGAAGCCGCCGAATCTGAAGATCTGTCCGGGAGAAAAGTCTCACCGGACCGCGTCGTTGATGATGGTCGAAGAAGCCATCGAGCCTATCGGTGGCGACACGAGGAACTCTCAATGAAAGCACCAATGTCGGTGTCAAACTGGCGGATCTCGGTAGGGGGTCCCGAATCTGTGCGTCTAGGCGGATGGTAACAGAGACAAGGGACACGATGTTTTACCCAGGTTCGGGCCCTCTTGATGGAGGTAAAACCCTCGTCCTGCTTGATTAATATTGATGATGTGTGTTACAACAAAGGATCTACCACGAGATCAAAGAGGCTAAACCCTAGAAGCTAGCCTATGGTATGATTGTTGTTCGTCCTATGGACTAAAGCCATCCGGTTTATATAGACACCGGAGAGGGCTAGGGTTACACAGAGTCGGTTACAATGGTAGGAGATCTACATATCTGTATCGCCAATCTTGCCTTCCACGCCAAGGAAAGTCCCATCCGGACACGGGACGAAGTCTTCAATCTTGTATCTTCATAGTCTTGGAGTCCGGCCGATGATGATAGTTCGGCTATCCGGACACCCCCTAGTCCGGAACTCCCTCACTGAGTCTGAAGTATCCTATCACCAATCGGATCTGAATCTCAGGCAGATATGATGGTTGGAACATTCCCAACAGTTGCATTTTGTTCCCAGCTTGCACTGCCATTGTGCCAATTTCCCATGGGCGGCCCTTCTCAGCAATTGTTGTCCAAGATCATCTTTAATAGTGTACTTGTCAGGGGTCCCATCCATTTCCCATGATAAGCAAAAGTCATCCATTGCATTGTCTTCAACAAGGTAGTCCACATCATCCATCCTAGTCCGAGTATGCCATTCCTTCGAACTCTTTCAATGATCGATTATGATTTGCCTTGGGCTGGTATAAAGAGTTTCAATGATCTTTGTATCAAAGTAATTCTTTTTGCCACTTCAAGGATAAATCTATGAGGCACCTCTCCCAAGGTGCCCCGTCATGGGATCATGGCAATTTCTCCTCGCTAGTTGAAAACCCTTGTCAAACTATTTCCTCCGTCCTTCCCGATGCATGTTTGCCTCTCAGCTCCAAAGAGGTGTCCATTTCTCCCTCCGAGAGATGATCCTGAGTTGATTCGATCTCCGAGAAGATCGACCCTTCTAGAGTTTTTCCTTTCCTCTCGTTGTCTTATGGGATGGAGTTCTCAGAGCAACCATCGAGACAAAGATGGTGATCGATTCAATGTTCTTATGAAGTGCCACCTGGATCGTGAAGATTATGTTAGTTCGCGTCCCCCCTTCATCCTACCCTACGCTTGAATCTCGGGACGAGATTCTTGTTTAGTGGGGGCGAGTTGTCACATCCCTAGTTCTGGCATGACCTAGACTAGCTAGTCATGTGTGCATCATGTTTAAATTTCATTTAAATTTGAAATGAGGATCTGTGAAACCCTCAGAATCATTTTTAGAAATGACCCAAATAAAAAATTGCTCCAAAAGATCCAAGAAAATGCTCATGTTGCTCTCTGAAAATATTGGACAGAGATAAAAATCAAACCAATATTTTTAATGAGCTCATAAGTATTTATTTTGGGCATTTGGAATTAATCCAATAATTAATTGCTCTGGATATATATTTGTTATATATATAATATATGTCCAAAACTTCTGTTAATTGGTGAGGAGTTTTGGAGCAATCCAGCAAGCTCCTACAAAAATTGACAGAAGTAAATAAAATGATTTAATATTTTTGTTAAATCAAAACAAATATCAGAAAATAGAAAAGAAACAAAAATAGAAAAGCTTACCTGGCGCTTACCTACAGCCGGCTGGCACCTCTGGCCGGCCCGTTTCTGTTTTGGCCCAGCCCACTAGGGGCATAGCCGTCTTCCTCCTCTTGCCAGTAGGCAGAGGGGAAGCGGTGCCCGACGCCGTGCACGCCGGCTCGCAGCTGCCTGCCTGGCTCCCTCTCCTCACGCGAGACGTTGCCACGCCCCCCCAAGTCTCTCTCGCTCTCTCCCATGCCATTCTCTCCTCCCCCTCGCTCCCTCTCTCGCGGTCGAAATCGCCGTCGCCGCCGTTCACAGCCACCATGGCCTCGGCCACTACCGCACCTCCCCAACACGCTCCCCAGCTCCGTCGCGACCCCCTCTACCTCCTCGTCGAGCCACGCACCTCCGGACGGCCTCGATCGCCGTCTCCTTCACCGCCGACCGCCGTGGATCCCCATCGCCGCTCCGTCGACCACAGCGCGTCCCCGAGCTCGCCATCAAGCCCATCGAGATCGCTGTGAGCTGCTGCTCCTCCTCCCCCTCTCCGTTCTCGCCCTCGCACACCGTAGCCGCATCCCCGCTCATGCGCGAACACCGGCCGCTGCCGCGAGCTCCGCTCCGGCGAGCTCAGCCGCCCCCGCAGCCTTCCGTCTGCACCCCTGGGATGGTCTCCGCGGCACATTTGGTCGCCGGAGCAACGATCCCGTGCCCCTCCGCCGTGTTCGGCCTCGCCGGCGGCTAGACGCCGTGGGGATTGACTGGGTTTGACCCCCAGTTGACCCAGATTTGACCCATATGGGTCAATGACAGGCGGGCCCGGCCCTGACTAATTTTTAGTTAGGGTGACTAATTAACCTCTGTTAGTTAACTGTGATCTGACGTGTGGACCCCGCGAGTCAGGTTTGACCTGGTCAGCCACAGTTGACTTGCTGACGTCACAGTGATGCAGTGCTGACGCAGTTATTCATTTTCTGGATTTAAATTTATTCAGGAAATTCTAGAAAATGTTTCAAACTTCAAAAAATCATAGAAATTCAACCGTAACACCAAATGAAATAATTTATATATGAAAAATGATCAGAAAAATCCAATCTATCCATTTGTACCTTTTTCATGCATGTTAGAACAACTTTTGTTCACTGTTTAGTTCAAATCAAGTGAATGGCATTTAAATAACCATATGTGGAGTTTGAATTTGAACCTTGGGTTCAAACCAACTACACTTAATTGTGTTGCTAGTTGCATTAGGCCAAATCACACTCATTTTGCCATGTCAGATTCATGCATCATATTGTCGCATTGCATTGATTGTGTTCTTCCTTGTTTGCCGGTGTTTGTCCCCTCTCAGTAAACGACGTACCGACGATGAGCTCGATGACACCTATGAAGAACTATATTATCTTCAGAAGTGTCAGGCAAGCAAAACCCCCCTTGTTCATTCTGATACAATCCCACTCTCTCGCTCCTGCTCTCTTTTACTGCATTAGGACAACAATGAATCATCTGTTACTTGCTGCGGTAGCTGAACCCGTTTATCCTCTGCATGACCTGTCATTGCCACAGTAAATAGATGAAACCCACTAGAATGAGTAGGAGTTGTTTGAGACCTGATGTGCCTACTTGTTCATGCTTGTTTTTCATGCCTGCTATTGCTTAGAGTTGTGTCAGGTCTGATTCATCAGGGATGAATTGGAGGTGTGTGAACATGTCCTACTGTGTGAGCTAAGTGTGTGAACACGATTTGGTAAAGATAGCGGTGAGAGGCCATGTAGGAGTATATGGTGGGTTGTCTCATTGAAACCGTCCTCAGGAACTGAGTTCTGTGTTTGTGATCCATGAACAGTTATTACCACACATTGGGTTCCGGTAACTCGACCCCTCTCGACTTATTAATCAACATGATCTCTGTCCAGTAGTTGCAACTAATTTCTGGTGTTTGTAGGCAGTGTTAGTAGTCTACCAAGTGGCACCCGGTACAGGTGGGCTTGGGACAGACTAGGCACCATGGCACGGTGTACCAAGCGTAGAACCACCCGTCGAGGTGGGCTTGGGAACCCTGCACACATCATTTGGGGCCGTGAGCGACACCCCGGCCGGATCTCCTTGCGGATGGAACCCGAATAGGCGATAAACCTGGACAAGAGACTTGTGTGGTTTGTCAGGTCGTGGCCGACTCCCTCGCGAGGCTTCCGCTTGAAGGTTGCCGAGATACACGACGTGTACATGGTGGTAAGTGGCGAGAGCGTGTGTGAAGAAGTACACCCCGCAGGTTAACATCATCTATTCAATAGGCGTGTCGTGGTAAAGGACTTACGGGTTGCTGTGCAGTTCATAGACAAGTGAAAGTGGATACTCTAAAATACGCAAGATAAGCGTGAGTGCTATGGATGGCATTCTCGTAGGGAGACGGGAGTGGATCCATAGTGGTGTATTGATATGGTGAATATGTGGACTCGTGTGCGCCACCTCAAAAGAGTTACTTGCGAATGTAGTTCAGGATAGCCACCGAGTCAAAGCTGGCTTGCTGCAGTTAAACTCCACCACCCCCTTTGTTGATAATGATGCATATGTAGTTAGTTCTGATGTAAGTCTTGCTGAGTACATTTGTACTCACGTTTGCTTATTTTATGTTTTGCAGAGAGACATCAGTCTCGCTAGTAGTTCCGCGTGGACTTTGACGTTTAGCTTGTTACCTCAGCTATGATCTTGCGCCCTCGGAAGGATCTGGTAGATAGTCAGGCTTCTCAGCCTTTTTCATTTATAGTTGTCTGTACTCAGACATGTTAAGCTTCTGCATGTGTTTGACTTGTATGCTCTGAATGTTGGGTCGTGAGACCATGTTTGTAATATCTCGCTCCTCGGAGCCTAATGAATAAATACTTTGAGTCGTAGAGTTATGTTGTGATGCCATGTTGTATTTACACATATCGAGCATATTGTGTGTATGTTTGAAATGCTTGGTATGTGTGGGATACGACAATCTAGTTGTTTATCCTTGGCAACCTCTCTTATGGGGAAATGTAGTCTAGTGCTTCCTTGAGCCATAGTAGTCCGCTACAGCCCGATTCACGGAGTCCTGCTAGCCCAAACTCTACCGCTCAGACACTTGACTGCCAAAGATGTGTTTCACTTCGTTCTGTGTCATCCCTTCGAAAATGTCACGCGTGACATCCGAGTCTGCCTAGCTTGCTACAGCCGGGTTCCCTGAGTCCTGTTAGCCAGTGCTACAGCCCGGATTCACACGCTGGCTGACCGACATGCTCGATGTGATTCATGTATGCTGTCCCCATGGGTTAGTGCCGCTTTGGGTTCACGACTAGCCATGTCGGCCCGGGTTCTCTGTCATATGGATGCTAGCGACACTATCATATACGTGAGCCAAAAGGCGCAAACGGTCCCGGGCCATGGTAAGGCGACACCCGTGGGAACACCGTGCGTGAGGCTGCAAAGTGATATGAGGTGTTACCGGCTAGATCGATGTTACTTGGAATCGGGGTCCTGACATCACCCCCACTAAACAAGAATCTCGTCCCGAGATTCAAGAGTAGGGTAAGATGAAGGGGGGGGGGACGCAAACTAAGACAATCTTCACGATCCAGGTGTCCTTCTCGAGAATGTTGATTCATTGCATCATCTTGATCTTGACATCTTGCTTTGAGAACTTCATCCAACATGACAACGACAAGAAAGGGAGAATTTTAGAAGACCCAATCTTCTTGAGGTTCGAGCAACTTAGGATCATATTAATGATCACAAGATCAACACACGGAATGAGATGTAGAAACATCTCTGGAGCTGATAGGCAAAACATGTAACAGGAGGGACGACAGAAACAATATGATGAGGGTTTCAAAGTAGCGAGGAAACAATTACCATGATCCCAAACGGGGCGCCTTGGAAGAGGTGACTCGTAGAGTTGTTCCCTTAAGTGGCAAAAAGAATTACTTTTGATATAGAGATCATTAAAACTCTCTATACCAGCCCAAGGAAATTCACAATGATCATTTGAAAGAGTTCGAAGGAATGGCATACTCAGATCGGAAAGGAAACTATGGTTATAGACAACTCGGCAAACAGGAGGCACATTCCAGTGGATACCGAGGATATAACCTAGAGACTGAGTGTGCTCTCAAGAACTTGAGCCTTTCCATACTCATCAAGGTCTTACCAACATCCGTGCCGAGGATCCTGGCAACACATCTTACTACCATGATGAATAGTGATGGTCAATGCAGATGCAAAGGAAGACAACACTTTCTCGGATTTCACCTTAGTGGGGCCAAGGGGACAAAATCTAGATGATCGACCGAGAGACATTTAGCACTCTGCTTCTAATGTTCTCCTTGATGTGCTAGTGCAACCCATTAATTAAAATGGTTTGGTACCCAGAACATCAAGTAAAAGGCCGGACCTTGGGAGCACAAGAATCCATAAGGAATAACTATGGAGTAAAACCTACGAAATCCTCATGGGGAGGTGGCCAACTTCCTTAATCAAGATACTACAATAAGGGGTCTTCTGGTTGGGTGTGCTGGCCACGGCATCCACTTTACCGGTTATCGAGAGACCAATATTATAGTTCTTGGAAAATGCTCCAACCATCATATCTGCCTGAGATTCAGATCTGGTTGGTGTCAGAATATTCCAGACTCACCAAGTCTAGGAAGGAAAATGAAAGTTTGCAACACAAATCGACGAGACGGCGTTGCAAGATTCTCGGGGAATGAACTACGATAGCAAGCTCCAAAACATGAGCTAGTTCTGCTACAACATGTGAACTCGTTGTCCGAGACAAGCATGACCACATAGTAGTCTTATAATAAAACACTACCGAGTTCAGGTGGGGAACCACCATCGAGGACATCGAAGTCCTTGTGCACTTATCGACGAACTTCTTATCCTTGAACAAATCAATCAGTGGCTTGGTGTGCTAGGGACACATTTAGAATGAAGGTTGCAAGTCTCCAAACCATAGAGTACTTCGCACGTATGCATTTCTGATTTGGGGTGACTCCAGAGGAAGCAAAAACAATCTTTCTCAGGTCCACGGAGGCAACTTACATCAAATGTACGTGAATTAGAGGAAGTCACTTCTTTCATCCAACATATGCTCCATGAATGGGACATGAAGATAATGCTTATAAAAGTTTCCAACACTAGGTTGATGTTCAACATGAGTCATGGGGGAGACAAAATGCTACTAATGGGCTCAACAGCAACTCATCGGAATTTCCATATCACTGGACTTCCGCCATCATGTGAACACGGTGATAGTATTGGTCAGACCAAAAGATGTAATGGTGTATGCTCGAGGGATCAACCACGAGTAAGACAACATTACGAATATCGTTGGTTCTAACTTGATTTGACGATAACCCACACTCAAATCAAGGTTTGGACAAGATAATAGATTCAACAACTGATCACGGGGATCAGTCGATGAAGATATCATCTTCTTCAACACACACACACACACACACACACACACACACACACACACACACACACACACACACACACACACACACACACACACACACACACTCAAGGATATCCCTTAGTGATGAACTAAGTCGTACAAGCTTTCATCTTCCAACTCTCCAAGTTGTTGTTTAGCTTAACCAACTAGCTCGGGGGTATCCAACACAGAGTCTTGGAGAATGGGTGGTTTGGAAGAAAACCAACATGATCACGAACTCAACATAGCGGTCAGGTGAAACCTGGTCATACTTCCGAGAAGATATTCGAAACATCACGAACCACCGATATGTTACTAAGCTCGAGAACAATCTTGCTTTTCAGGGCAAGATGATCTGACCAAACAAGAGAGGGATTGATGCAATCCTAACTCATTGATCGAGGGGTGCACCAGAGATAAGGACTAGGTAGCACAATTAGTCTTAGAATGGTGATTAAAGAACCAACACGCTAAGAATGAAGTTATTGTCCATTAACTACCAAGCAACAAGGTTGCTAGGAGTATTGAATTCACACATCATAGTTCACCTGTCGGCATTCCGGTTGCAACAACACATGAACCGAGAAATGAATAATGAGGGTGAGAAGTATCACTGCATCAAGAGTTCATAGGATGGTGTGAAATTCCCATGATATTCTTGATATAAAGATGGTGATACTCCAAGGTAGAACAGACCAAGAGCTGGGTTGCATTTGATCTGCGGAACACAACTGCTTTGACCCAATCCTGGATATGGATGAGGTACTGGAGTTAGTTTCTCCTAGTCATTCCAGAATAGAATGGCTTAACGGATCACAAGGGTAAAATGCATCGATTAACATGAATGCACAACTATTCCTAAATATCACTTGATAGACGGAGATCAGGATACAACTAAAGAGGGACAACTCAAAGGAACATATAACTTTCTGAGTTGTGGATGCATAGGTTAGTAGGTCGAGCAAGCTCAACTTATTTCTTCCGGATAACCCATGCAGAAAGGTAGGACTGGCAGAGTCTCGGCCATAACGGAGAACTCATCAAGAGCACTCTTATTGTGACCTTTTGGTTCAACGAAGAACTTCTGCCATAAGCGGTTCATGGTATTTAGAAGAAGGATATACCACGGACCTCGAAGACTATCACAAAGGTTACTAATATCCTAAAGGGACGAGCAAAGACTATCAACATGAGGTAAGTAGGGTGAATCTCGGGTTCAAAACCCAGGAATAGAATGCCTACTAACTAAATGGCATCATGGGATGCTTCAAGAATAACGGCCAGAATCATCACACTGGGAATGCAAAACATGGTTCGATTACAAGGTGGCACTCTAAGACATCTAGAGTCATAATAATAATTTCAACATATATGTCGAGGCAATAGAATACCTCAACTCACAATTAGTGTGATTAACCTGGCCTAGAGGAACATCGAAACCAGAGGGAAATGATTTTGCAAATGCATCAGATTGTTTGGAAACCTGGGACGACTCGGACAGCATAACGTTAGTAAATGCTCGAAAAATATTTGAGACATCCTGTAAAATGGTGGCATAACCACTCGATCACCTCAATAACAAGATTCTGAGGCCACCTATGAATACACGGAAGTAGTAGGAACTGAAACAAGGCTTAAATCCAACAATCTATAAGTCTACAGATTAGTAACACGTGATCCTGATAGAAAGAAAAGATAGCCTAGTTTCTTAACCCCATAGGAAGGATAAGATGACTCGGATCAGAAGGGCATGAGGTAAAGGAGTAAAAAGAGCCTTACGTTCCATCCCACAATCAATTCCCCTACATAACTAAAGCATTTCTAGACACAACTTTGACCAGTTTGGCTTGGTAATCCTACAGGCAGTCAGGCTCTGATACCAAAGCTGACGGGACCCCGATTCCAAGTCACATCAATCTAGCCGGTAACACCTCATATCACTTTGCGGCCTCACGCACAGTATTCCCACGGTGTCGCCTTACCATGGCCGGGACCGTTTAGCCTTTTGGCTCACGATATGATAGTGTCGCTAGCATCCATATGACAGAGAACCGGGCCGACATGACTAGTCATGAACCCAAAGTGGCACTAACTTACGGGGACAGGCATACATGAATCAACATCGAGCATGTCGGTCGCCAGCGTGCGAATCCGGGCTGTAGCACTGGCTAACAGGACTCCGTGGACCGGGCTGTAGCAGGCTAGGCGTACTCCGGATGTCACCAAGTGACATTTCCCGAAGGGACGTACCACAGAACGGTGATTCACATGCCGCGGCCCGTCAAGTGTTCCGGCGCAGAGTGCTGGGCTAGCAGGACTCCGTGAACCAGGCAGTAGCGGACTACTATGGCTCATGGAAGCACAAGACTACATTTCCCCATAAGAGAGGCTACCATGGATAAACAACTAGGTTGTCGGATCCCACACATACTAAGCATTTCAATCATACACACAATATACTCGATATGTGTAAATACAACATGGCATCACAACATAACTCTATGACTCAAGTATTTATTCATTAGGCTCCGAGGAGCCAGATATTACAAAAATGGATCTCATGACCCAGCATTCAAGTCATACAAGCAATGAGCACACGCGGAAGCTTAACTTGTCCGAGTACAGACAACTACAAATGAAAAAGGCTGAGAAGCATGACTATCTACAGGAATCTCCCAAGGGTACAAGATCGTAGCTGAGGTAACAAGCTAAACGTCGAAGTCCACGTGGCACTACTAGCGAGACCGAAGTCTCTCTACAAAACATTAAATAGGCAAACGTGAGTACAAATGTACCCAGCAAGACTTACATCAGAACTAACTACATATGCATCATTATCAACAAAGGGGATGGTGGAGTTTAACCGCAGCAAGCCCGCTTTGACTCGGTGGCTATCCTGAGCTACGACTGCAAGTAACTCTTTTGAGGTGGCGCACACGCGTCCACATATTCACCCTATCAATACACCGCTATGGATCCGCTCCCGTCTACCTACGAGAACGCTATCCATAGCACTCACGCTTATCTTGCGTATTTTAGATTATCCACTTTCACTTGTCTATGAACTGTACAGGCAACCCAGAAGTCCTTTTCCGCGGACACGGCTATTCGAATAGATAATGTTAACCCTGCAGGGGTGTACTTCTTCACACACGCTCTCGCCACTTACCACCATGTACACATCGTGTATCTCGGCAACCTTCAAGCGGAAGCCTGGCGAGGGAGTCGGCCACGACCTGACTAACCACACAAGTCTCTAGTCCAGGTTTATCGCCTATTCGGGTTCCATCCGCAAGGAGATCCGGCCGGGGTGTCGCTCACGGCCCTAAACGATGTGAGCAGGGTTCCCATGCCCACCATCTGGGTGCCACTTGGTACACCGTGCCACTGTGCCTAGTTTGTCCCAAGCCCACCTGTACCGGGTGCCACTTGGTAGACTACTAACACTACCTACAAACACCAGAAACTAGTTGCAACTCCTGGACAGAGATCAGGTTGATTAATAAGTCGAGAGAGCTCGGAGCGCCCGGAGCCCAATGTGTGGTAATAACTGTTCATGGATCACAAACACATAACTCAGTTCCTGAGGACGGCTGCAATGAGACAACCCACCATGTACTCCTACATGGCCTCTCACCGCTACCTTTACCAAATTGTGTTCACACACTTAGCTCTCAACAGTAGGACATGTTCACCACATTCCAATTCATCCCCGATGAATCAGACCTGACACAACTCTAAGCAATAGCAGGCATGAAAAATAGGCATGAATGAGTAGGCACATCAGGGCTCAAACAACTCCTACTCATGCTAGTGGGTTTCATCTATTTACTGTGGCAATGACAGGTCATGCAGAGAGAAAGGGGTTCAGCTACATGACAAATGTAAGATGAATCATTGTTGTCCTAATACAATAAAAGAGAGCAGGAGCGAGAGAGTGGGATTGTATCAGAATGAACAAGGGGGTTTTGCTTTGCCTGGCACTTCTGAAGATAATATACTTCTTCATCAGTGTCATTGATCACGTCGTTGGTACATCGTCTACCGAGAGGGGACAAACACCGGCAACACAGAAGGAAACACCATCAATGCAATGCATAATATGATGCATGATGATGACATGGCACTATGCTGTGGTTTGAGCTAATGCAACTAGCAACAGGTTAAACAGAGTTGATTTGAATCAAAGATTCAAATTCAAACTCCATATGTGAATATTTAAATGCCAAACATATGATTTGCCCTATTCAGCAACTATAACTTGTTCTAACATGCATGAAAATGGTACAGATGGATAGATTGGATTTTTATGATCATTTTACATATATAATTTATTTCATTTGGAGTTACGGTTGAATTTCTATGATTTTTAGAAGTTATAACTATTTACTGGAATTTCCTGGATTATTTTAAATCCAGAAAATCACTTCATCGTCGACACTATGTCGAGATGACGTCGGAGAAGTCAACAGGTCAGCCCAGTTAAATCGACTGTCGGGCCCACCGTCAGTCGTGACGAGGGCTAATCCCGTGTTAACTCCTGCTTTGACTTGCTGCGGGGCCCACTATCAGTGGCTCTGGGGTGGTTAGCTGGCAGTGTTTAGCACTAATCACGCGGCCACGTCGGCGCGCTGGAGTTTGGCTGGCGACGACCTCAAGCCGCGGCGGAAGCTCGCCGGAAAACCGCTATGGGGCTCGGTTTTGCGTGTGGCTTGCGTCTACGGGTAGCTGAAGGTGCACCGCATCCAACTAAGCGAGCGACAGCGGCTGGGGTGGCCGGAGTAGGCGGCGACGAGGAGCTAGGCGGCGGCCGGAGTTCGGCCTCGGTGGTTTAGTCGCTGTGGTGCACGGGGAAGCTTGCGGAGCGGCTCTATGGACTCTTGGTGATGTGAGGATCTCGACCCTAAGCTCGGACGTGACCGGCGCAAGCTCTAGTGACGGCGGCGGCAAACGCGGCGGCAGGGAGCTTCGGCCATGGTGGCTCGATGGCTAGAGGGCGTGCGCGAGCAGGGTAGAAGGGGGAGATGAAGAAGCAGCTCACAGCGGGGTCGACGACGCGAGAGAGAAGTCGGGGATGCGTTGTCGACGACGAATCGACCACGGCGATCGCCGGACAGAAGCGGCGATGAAGGTGGCGGAGACGACGCTGCGGTGCGCCCGGCGTCAAGTGGGTTGGTGGAGAAAAAGAGGAAGGCGCGGCAGTTCTTCTGGAAACATCGACGGGGCGAGGGGTGGACGATGGCCGCGGTGGTGCTCGTCGGCGCTCTCGGGTGCTCGTGGTCGACCGCGGGAGAGAGAGAGCAGAGGAGGAGGAGGGGGTCCAGAGCGAGAGGGCGGGGGGGGGGAGGGGTTCAGGGGGCTGCGTGGCTCTCGGGGACGACTCCAGCAGCGGCAAGCAGGCAGGAGGTGGCCGTGCGTGTGCCGGCATGTGGTGGCCACGCGCCTCGGTCCTTCTGGCAGAGGAAGGAGAAGACACGGGAGCCCCTGGTGGGCTGGGCCGCCAGTTCGGCCACCAGGTGGGCTGGAAGGCCAGGTTAGTGGCTAGGTACTTCTCTCTCTCTCTCTCTCTCTCTCTCTCTCTCTCTCTCTCTCTCTAATTTAGTTTATGTTTTCTATTTTTTTCTGCTGCTGTTTTGGCTTTAGTAAAAATACTAAAGCATTTTGTAAAATGCTGGAATAATTTGTGGACACTCTCTGGATTATTCTAGTGGCCCACATTTAATTTCAGCATTATCTGAGCATTTAAATTATTTATAGTGTTTAAATGCCCAAAGTCAAATACAATATGATTTAATTCAAAAAATCCAGGAATGACCTAGAGATATGTGCACCATTTTTTGCAAAGGTTTTAAACCAATCAAAAAATGATGAACTTTTTTGAAGGGCATTTTGGGTTCATTGAGAATTTTTTATTTGAACCTAGTTAATTTGATCTGGTGCTAGGGTTTGAGCAATCCCTATTTCAACTTAAGAGAAATTTAAACATGATGCAACACAAGACTAGCTAACACAGAGCAGACCAGAACTAGGGATGTGACATGCATGCAACGCTGAAACATGGCGCCGACATTTCTCAAGCCGAACGTCATGATCAGGTAGCAGAAGGCTCCGAATGGCATGATGAAGGCGGTCTTCAGCCTGTTGGCTGGGTTCAGCTTGATCTAATGATATCCTGAGTATGCATCCAGAAAACTCAATAGCTCGCATCCGGCTGTGGAGTCTATCACTTGGTCAATTCTTGGCAAAGCAAAGGGATCTTTGGGGCAAGCTTTGTTGAGGCTGGTATAACCAGTACACATGCGCCACTGCTTATTCTTCTTCAGCACGAGGACTGGGTTGGCTAACCATTCTGGGAAGAACACTTCCATGATGAAGCCGGTAGCTAGAAGTCGGGCTATCTCTTCTCCAACAACTCTTCTCTTCTCTTCTGACAGGCGGTGCAAGGACTGCCTGACCGGCTTGGCGTCAGGTCGGACATGTAGCTTGTGCTTGGCGAAATCCATCGGAACACCCGACATGTCTTTGGGAGACCATGCAAAGATGTCCCAATTCTCATAGAGGAAATCAACGAGCTCACTTTCCTATTTGCTGTCAAGGTTTGCACCTATGACAGCGTGCCTCTCCGGGTGCTTCGGGTCCAAGGGTATCTTCTTTGTTTCCTTCGCCGGTTTGAAATAGCCTCAGCTTCCGACTCCTTGGGGTTGGGTGACATTTCCGGCTGCTTGCCTGCGATCACCACAACCCGGTCAAGGAGCCGCTTTTCCGCTGCAATCACGAGGGACTCGGCTAGCCGGCTGCTGTCCGCCGCGCAAGCGGACGACTTCTTGTAGTCTCCGACTATGGTTAGGATTCCCTTGGTACTTGGCATCTTCATCTTGAGGTAAGCATAGTGGGGGACCGCCATGAACTTGACCAGAGCAGGCCGACCAAGTAGCGCATGATAGGGGCTCTCAAGGTCCACCACCTCAAACCAGACTGGCTCTCGGCGGAAGTGATCTTTGTCTCCGAAGAGAACGTCAATATGGGTCTTGCCGATTGGTGAGCAGGAAAGGCCAGGAACTATGCCATGGAATACAGTCTGACTGGGGTGAAGCTGCTTCTACTTGATTCCCAACTTCTCCATAGTGTCAAGGTATAGGATGTTGATGTTGCTGCCATCATCTATCAGGAGTCGGGAGAAACGAGCAGCCCGCCTCTCTGTTGCAAAGGTGGCGTCTAAGACCAAGGCATAAGAACCAGGAGAGGGCATCACCTCCGGGTGGTCAGCTCTGCTCCAACTGATAGGCTTCTCAGACCAATGCATGAACTCTAGGGTCTCTGATGCTACTGCATGTACTTCTTGCTGCCGTTGCCGTTTGCTGCGCTTATCGTCGGCCACGCTAGTGAACACGACATAAGCTCCATGCTCCTCAGGATACTCATCTTGTATGGCACCGACTGGCCGAACCGCCGGCTGCTGGGGTGGAGGAGGCAGCAGACTGGCAGGTGGAGGAGGCAGGAGTCCATCCCCCTTGGCGATTCTGGTGAGCCAATGGCACTTCCGAGTGGTGTGGTTGGACGGCTTCGTGCCGCTGTGGAACTTGCAGGGTGCATCAAGAGTTTGGTCGTACAAGAAGGCGGGCAACCAGTTGGGCTTGCCGCCCTTCTGACGCTTGGGTGGAGGCTACCCTTCCGGCTGTTGGTCTTCGACTGTCGCCACCTGCCGGCTTGTGGAAGCCGGATGCATGGCCTTGCACTTGTTGTCAGTCTGCTGTTGACGCCGACTGGTGTCGCCAGCCGGAGTCCGAGGAGCTTGAGGAGTCACTTTGCCGGATGCGTCAACTTGGATCTCCGCCTTCATGGAGGAGTCGGCCGTGGCGTACTTGTCTGCGATGATCAGCAGTTCGTCGAGGGTCCTCGGCTCATCGCAGATGATTTGGTGTTTGAGGAGGGTGCCTTCTCGGCACCCGGCAGTGAAGTATTCGATGGCCTGCACCTTGTGCACGCCCTCGCAAGAGTTGCGCAGCTCGGCCCAACGTGTGAGGTAGTCGTGAGTCGATTCGCTGGGGCCTTGGACCCATAGGGAGAGCTGGCGGGGCTTGGGAGGCCGCTTGTACGTGCTGGTGAAGTTGCGGATGAAGGCTTCGGTGAAATCAACCCAGCTGTTGATGTTGCGGGGCTTCAGGCTGTTCAGCCATGTCCGGGCTGTGCCCTGGAGCATGAGCGGGACGTACTTCATAGCAACACGCTTGTTGCCGTTCGCTATGCTGACGGCCATGGAGTAGTCGACCAGCCAGTCTTCCGGCTTCACGGAGCCGGTGTACTGGGCGTATCTCTTGGAAGCGTGAACCCATTAGGGAAGGGTTCGTCTCGGATTCGAGGGCCAAAACAGGGCGGACCCAAAGCGTCTTCTTCTTCTAGCACCAGGGATCGATTGAGGCGGTCGATCTGGTGGCGGGCGTCGTTCTCTCCGACTCCTTCCCGGCGGCCAAGGAGGTCACCGAGTGTCGTGTGCGTGACAGGCGGCGGGGTGGGATATCTCTCCCCGCGAGCCGGAGGAGGAGGCGGGTTGCCTCATCACTCCACAGCTCGGGGGCGGCCTTCTGCGTCACGCTCGATGGTGAGGCGAGTCCGACTGTGGCTAGCAGTCAGATCCTTGTCTTTTCGCTCGCGGGCGCCGCCCGCAGTTGGCATCCGGGATGTCGCACCGTGATCCTGGCGAGGAGGCAGATCATCATTTCATCGGTTGCGCGCTTCAGTGCGGCAGCTGGCCTCTTGCTGCTCAGCAGCCGCGTCCAGGAGCTGCTGGACGCGCTCCGTCATGTGGCGACGCTCGCCGCCATCGAGCTTATCTAGCTCGTCCGTTGCCGCCTGGGCAGCTCGTATGTTCTCCACAGGCGTGGCGTAGATGGGATGATCCGTCCCGAACATGCTGGTGATGGTCGCGCCACGCTGCCGGATCGAGCCGATGCGGCTAGGCCCACCAGGAGCCGGCGTGCCGCCGACGGCAGGTCCATCTCACGCCGGTAGGCCTCTGAAAGGCGTCTCATGCTGGCCAGCCTGTTGGCACTTTCGACGAGCTGGACGCGGTGTGCCTCCAGCGTCTCGGCGTCGCCGTCTTCTGGGATGGGCGCAGGTCTTGTAGCGCCGCATCGAGTGGGTCTCGAGCACCTTCGCCCAAGTGCTCGCCATTGCTAATGACAAGCACCTTTGTGACGGTGCTCCCGCCGCTGTGCTCGTGAGGAGGCGGCTCGTCGTAGACCACCATGTTGGTGGGGAACATGTCAAGCGATGCCTTGTCGGAGTCGACAATCATCAGGTCGGTGGAGCCTACCGACTCCATGTCCATAGCCAGCTCGCTGGCAACGTGGAGCTGGTCGAGGAGGCTGACGAGGCGGCTCTCGGGGCAATGTGTGCCCGCGTCGGATGCAGGCTCGTCGGAGAGGCGAATCTCGCCAACAAGATCGGCGAGGCAGCTTGCCGCGCATGCGATCTCTGCGCCGTGCAGCACGTCGGTGCTGACGCCGTTGGGCGTGCCGGGCTGGCTGCACTTGCCAGGAAGGAACAGGTTCCCGTCCAGAACAGGTCTCCGGACGACGGTGCACCTCGCCCCACGGTGGGCACCAAATGTCGGGGGTTGGGTGCAACATATGCCAAAGGATGGCTTATCATGGTGGGAGCGAGTAGAACGTCGCCGGTGCCTGGAAGCGGGATGAGGCGGAGACACGTACGCCGGTGCACTTTACCCAGGTTCGGGGCTCTCCTAGGAGATAACACCCCTAGTCCTGCTCTGCGGGATCTCCGCATGATCACTAAGGCACTAGTGAGTACAAAGGTGCTCCTCGAGCTGTATGCTAGAGGTAGAAGAAGGCAAGACTTGCTCCCTTCTCCCCCTAGGTATGAGTCTAGTTCTAACTGGTTGGGAACCCTTTGCATGGGTGCCCTGGGCGGTTTATATAGGCCTACCCCCCAGGGGTACAATGGTAATCTGGCCAGGTGTAGGGCCCGGCTGTCAGTGTCTCCGGTCGCCGGCTTCTCCGCCGGCTGCTGGGGCCCGCCGCCTGGTGGGTCCCCCCGGCTGGTCTGGTACGGAGCCGACAGGCCGCCTCCGCTACTGGCGGGTCTGGTTGGTGGCTGATCACTGTAGCCGCAATGCTAATGACACATGCTTGGTCGGGGGAGGGGCATGGCTGTCCCGTCGCCTGGCGGGAGATCACTGTAGCCTCACCGTGTCTCATCTGGTTAATGGCGCCCGGGCCTCGAGGGAGGATCCGGCTGCCCGCCAGGAGCCGGATCCCCTTGGGTCCGACTGTTTAGGCTAGGCCGCCTTCCGGGCTCTCGCTGCCTGGTAGGGCCCGCCACCTGCAAGCCGTACCGACAGGCCGTCGTGGGAGCAGGCCCCGCCTGACAGGGGTGACGTCAAGGGTGGAGTGGCAACGGTGCCGCGTCGTGCGGAGGTCTCCGCCTGTACGGGGCACTGTGGCCACGCCAAGCCCTAGATATGGGGGTGATGGGCTACACGATAGCTTCACCCTGTCTTGTCTTCTTAATGAGGGGCGCAGACTCTGAGGGCGTTGTGGGCCGCCTGCTATGAGCCGGCCTCTCTGGAGGCCGCCTGCTAGGAGTTGGCCTGTCTTGGTGCCGTCTTCTGGTACTTGGCCGTCTTCTGGCAGCCGGCCATTTGAGCCAGCCGGCCCCCAGAAGGCGGTGCTTCATTCTGGAGGCTCGTGGGACGCAGCCGGCCCAACATCTTAAAAGGTTCAGGGACTCGGGTTAGGCTACCCGTGGCCTATTACTCCGACAACTTGCATTGCATTAAACCTGATTAATTGTCATGATATAGTTTGCCATTATGCTTATGCTTGTTGTGAGATTGCAAGTACATTCAATGTACTGACCTGGCATGTCATGCCAGATTTCAGGAAAGTCTTATCGGATCGGAGTGCTTCCCGTGTCTAGATCACGTCCACATCGGTGTCGCTGTGCGATGGAGTTCCGCTTCGTCATCATTCCACTGCCGCTTAGTTATCGTGATTGAGGCCCCTTCATGTTCATTAAATAATGTACATATTGTTTAGCCGCACTATCTGTGCAGCCTGGCCTCGCTACTTGATGTAATATCAAACCTATGTTTCCGCTAGCATCAATAAAGTGGTTGTTTTCTGTACCAAGTTGTTGTGTGTTGCCATAAGACTTGATCTCTGGGCTGGCAATGCAAGGTAATCCGGTTGCTCTGACCCAGGGTGCCACACGGTGGGGGAGCAATCAGAGCGCCGCCCCGTCCTCCTCCGGCCCGGGCACCGCGGCGACCACGAGCTCGCCCCCTCCCACCTTGCCTCGCGGCGGGCTCCGCCCCTGCATCTTCGGAGGGAGGAGGGAGACGCTGTCAAGCAGAAGTTCTCGTTGCCGCCACTAAGGCAGCACCGCGCCCCCAACCTCTTGCCATGGTGGGCAAGGACTGCTGCAAGAATGGAAGGAGAAGGGTGTGTGGAAAAATGCCTTGCCCCACGTCCCCTTTTATAGACGGGCGGGGTAGGGGGCCAGATTTTTCCATGAAGCCAGCCGCCCCGTTCGACCAGTCCGGCTCCCCCTCGCCATTAATGGCTCGAAGAATCAAGGCCGACCCCCTGCACCAATCCGTGACGCGTGGTTTGC
Source organism: Aegilops longissima (assembly GCA_021605205.1). NCBI lineage: Eukaryota > Viridiplantae > Streptophyta > Magnoliopsida > Poales > Poaceae > Aegilops > Aegilops longissima. Next base: position 538,927,662 of record CM038678.1, read on the forward strand.
TGCCACAACGCTCATTCCCGCACCCTCCGCATCCACCACCAACTTTGCATAGTGCATGCAATACATGTGGCGGAGGTGCTTGGGGCGGGAAAGGTAATGGGGTGGCGGTTATTTCCCCGTGAACGTGGGACATGGGCACCCCACGGATCGTGGCCCATTATCTCTCCCACTACTATCGGTGTTACGCAACGCACGGGAGAACCGAAAAATGACCTCGGCTCAGGTTAATGAAGAAGCAAGGAAGATCTTGAAGGACGAGCAACTACTACCCTCTTGCCTGTGCACTGCATAAGGCTTACCCCGACGACGCCCGACAGCGCACTCGGGCCAGGCCCGGGGGCTCCTGTCGGTGGAACAAACCCTGGGTATGTTGCCCAGATTGTGCATAGGCCTAAAGAGCAAGGTTGCGACATCCAAGACAAGACCAAGAAGAAGAGATAGCTCTTTGAGAAATCAGAGGGCAGATCAAGAAGAAAAAGGAAGCAAGCGATACGTCTCCGTTGTATCTATAATTTTTGATTGTTCCATGCCAATATTCTACAACTTTCATATACTTTTGGCAACTTTTTATACTATTTTTTGGGAGTAAGATATTGATCCGATGCCCAAAGTGCAGTTCACATGCATTGCATGTTTTATGTTTCGCAGAAACCCCATATCAAACGGAGTCCAAACGGGATAAAAACGTACGGAGAATTATTTTGGAATATTTGTGATTTTTGGGAGGAAGAATCAATGCGATACGATGCCCGATGTGGCCACGAGATAGGGGCCCACGCCCACTTAAAGTGGGCGCGCCCCCCACCCTCGTGGGCCACTCGTAAGGCGGTTGATGCCCTTCTTTGGCAGCAAGAAAGCTAATTTTTGGAAAATGATCTGGGCGAAGGTTTCAATCCAATCGAGTTACGGATCTCCAGATATAAAGGAAACGGTGCGAGGCAGAATTCAAGAACGCGAAGAGAGATAGATCCAATCTCGGAGGGGCTCTCGCCCCTCCCACGCCATGGGAGCCAAGGACCAGAGGGGAAACCCTTCTCCCATCTAGGGAGAAGGTCAAGGAAGAAGAGGAAGAAGGCGGGCTCTCCCCCTTGCTTCCGGTGGCGCCGGAATGCCGCCGGGGGCCATCATCATCACCGCGATCTTCATGAACACCTCCATCATCTTCACCAACATCTCCATCACCTTCCCCCATCTATATTCAGCGGTCCACTCTCCCGCAACCCGCTGTACCCTCTACTTGAACATGGTGCTTTATGCTTCATATTATTATCCAATGATGTGTTGCCATCCTATGATGTCTGAGTAGATTTTCGTTGTCCTATTGGTGGTTGATGAATTGCTACGATTGATTTAATTTTTGTGTGGTTATGTTGATGTCCTATTGTGCCCTCCGTGTCGCGCAAGCGTGAGGGATTCCCGCTGTAGGGTGTTGCAATACGTTCATGATTCTTTTATGGTAGGTTGCTTGAGTGACAGAAGCATAAACCCGAGTAAGGGGATTGTTGCGTACGGGATAAAGGGGACTTGATGCTTTAATGCCATGGTTGGGTTTTACCGTAATGAATCTTTAGTAGTTGCGGACGCTTGCTAGAGTTCCAATCATAAGTGCATATGATCGAAGAAGAGAAAGTATGTTAGCTTATGCCTCTCCCACATAAAACTTGCTATCGGTCTAGTAACGTAGTCAATTGCTTAGGGACACTTTCACAACTCCTACCACCACTTTTCCACACTCGCTTTATTTACTTTATTGCATCTTTATCTAAACAGCCTACGCGTTCTTTACTTTCTTGCAAAACTATCCTATCACACCTACAAAGTACTTCTAGTTTCATACTTGTTCTAGGTAAAGCGAACGTCAAGCGTGCGTAGAGTCGTATCAGTGGCCGATAGGACTTGAGAGAGTATTTGTTCTACCTTTAGCTCCTCGTTGGGTTCGACACTCTTACTTATCAAAAGAGGCTACAACTATCCCGTATACTGGCGGGTTATCAAGACCTTTTTCTGGCGCCGTTGCTAGGGAGTCATAGCGTGGGGTGAATATTCTCGTGTGTGCTTGTTTGCTTTATCACTAAGTAATTTTTATTTGCTTTTCTTAGTTGTTCTTTATCATTAGTTATGGATATGGAACACGAAATACCAAAAAAATTAGGTGTACTTGCTACTCATGGAGATGGGGTAACTCCTAAAACCCTCGATTCTCATTATGTGAAAGATATTATGTACTACTTTGATAATCATGAGAAAACCCCATTCAACTTTATAATGGGAGACACATTGGATCAACGTGAATACTTTAGGGCTTATCGCTTTACACAAAAAGGGAAACTATTATGGGATCAAATTAATATGTTGCGTTGGTATGCTCGGGATCTATGCTTGAGATATGATATTACTTGTTGCTCTAGGATGAAGGCTCCACACCTTCCCTTTTCATGCAAATTTAATGATAATGAAACCTTAGCTTCTTATGCTAATGGTATATATGATTACTATGATGTTGAACAAATAAAAGAATTTGTTGCTTTTAAGGCTGCTTATGAAATTGAATCTTTGTTTGAAAAGTATGAAGCTTTTGATGATAATGGTGTTTATAGGCCTGAAAATCTTTCTATACTTAGATATTGCTATGAAAATTATGAATACAATTACAATATTAATGCATTTATTGAGAAAGTCTCCGCTGTCCAAGAAGAGATTAATATTTTGCAGGAAGCTATGTAAGAATAAATTGATGAAACTGTGAGCTCATTGGATGAAAAAGATGATGAGGAGAGCGAAGAACAAAAGGAGGAAGAGCGGATTGATCACCCGTGCCCACCTTCTAATGAGAGTAACTCTTCAACTCATACATTGTTTAATTCCCCTTCGTGGTTACCGAAGGATGATTGCTATGATCCCGTTGATTCTCTTGAAATATCCCTTTTTGATGATGCTTGCTATGCTTGTGGCCAAGATGCCAATATGAATTATGCTTATGGAGATGAACTTGCTATATTTCCGTATGTTAAACATGAAATTATTTCTATTGCACCCACGCATGATAGTCCTATTATCTTTTTGAATTCTCCCGACTACACTATATCGGAGAAGTTTGCCCTTAGTAAGGATTATATTGATGGGTTGCCTTTTACCATTGCACATGATGATTTTGATGAATGTGATATGCATGTGCTTGCTGCTCCTAGTTGCAATTATTATGAGAGAGGAACTATGTCTCCACCTCTCTATGTTTCCAACACGATAGAATTGCAAGAAACTGCTTATAATATGCATTGGCCTTTACTTGGTGTGCATGAATTGTTCTTTTATGACATGCCGATGCATAGGAAGAGGGTTAGACTTCGTCATTTCTTGATATATGTTGCTTTATGCTCACTACTAAATCACAAAACATTGTTAATTAAAATTGGCTTTGATATACCTTGGGATCCGGGTGGATCCATTACTTGAGCACTATATGCGTAGCTTAATGGCTTTAAAGAAAGCGCTGCCAGAGAGACAACCCGGAAGTTTTAGAGAGTCGTTTATTTCTGTTGAGTGCTTTAATATAGTTTAAAAACACAAAAATAAAGAGGGGAACCTAAAAACTTTTCAAAAAGGAAAGTGAAAGTGAGAAAGACAAGCATTGTTGAAGTGGGAGAGCTCCTTGAACTTTGTTCATGCTCACAGAAACTTTGTGAATCTTAATTACAGAAACTTTTCATCAAAAATAATTATCCCCTTGTACAATTCCATTGTATTATAAAAATAATGTGCCAAGGTTTGCCTTTAGGATGTTTACAATGCTTGTTGGTTTGTACGGTGTAGAACAGAAACTTTGGCTGTAGTGAGCGATTTTACATTTTTAACTGGAACGTCAATTGGTTCTGATTATTTTTGCACTGTCTTTCTATACAACTTGTTTATTTGTCCTAATGTTTGTAGAATTTTTGGGATACCATAAGTATGGTGGATGTTCAGATTGCTACAGGTTGTTCTGTTTTTGACAGATTCTGTTTTTGATGCATAGTTTGCTTGTTTTGATGAATCTATCAATTTATATTAGTGGATTAAGCCATGGAAAAGTTATACTACAGTAGAAACAATGCAAAAACAAAATATGAATTGGTTTGCAACATTACTTAGAGTGGTGATTTGCTTTATTATACTAACGTATCTTACCGAGTTTTCTGTTGAAGTTTTGTGTGGATGAAGTGTCTAAACGAGGAGGTCTCGATATGAGCAAAAGGAAGAGAGGCAAGAGCTCAAGCTTGGGGATGCCCGAGGCACCCCAAGTAAATATTCAAGGAGACTCAAGCGTATAAGCTTGGGGATGCCCCGGAAGGCATCCCCTCTTTCTTCAACAAGTATCGGTATGTTTTCGTATTCGTTTCGTTCATGCATTATGTGCAAGTCTTGGAGCGTCTTTTGCATTTTGTTTTCATTTTTATTTTATGCACCATGCTGGTATGAGATAGTCCTTGGTTGATTTATAGAATTCTCATTGCACTTCACTTAAATCTTTTGAGTATGGCTTTATAGAATGCTTCATGTGCTTCACTTATATCATTTGAAGTTTGGATTGCCTGTTTCTCTTCATATAGACAACCGCCATTTGTAGAATACTCTTTTGCTTCACTTATATTTGTTATAGTGTGGGCATATCTTTTGTAGAAAGAATTAAACTCTCTTGCTTCACCTATATCTATTTAAAGAGATGACAGGAATTGGTCATTCACATGGTTAGTCATAAAATCCTACATAAACTTGTAGATCACTGAATATGATATGTTTGATTCCTTGCAATAGTTTTGCGATATAAAGGTGGTGATATTAGAGTCGTGCTAGTTGAGTAATTGTGAAATTGAGAAATACTTGTGTTGAGGTTTGCAAGTTTCGTAGCATGCACGTATGGTGGACCGTTATGTAACGAAGTTGGAGCATGAGGTGTTCTTTGATTGTCTTCCTTATGAGTGGCAGTCGGGGACGAGCGATGGTCTTTTCCTACCAATCTATCCCTCTAGGGGCATGCGTAGGAGTACTTTGCTTCGAGGGCTAAGTAGGCTTTTGCAATAAGTATATGAGTTCTTTATGACTAATGTGAGTCCATGGATATACGCACACTCACCTTTCGGCAATTTGCTAGCCTCTACGGTACCGTGCATTGCCCTTTCTCACCTCGAGAGTTGGTGCAAACTTCGCCGGTGCATCCAAACCCCGTGATATGATATGCTCTATCACACATAAGCCTCCTTATATCTTCCTCAAAACAGCCACCATACCTACCTATTATGGCATTTCCATATAGCCATTCCGAGATATATTGCCATGTAACTTCCATCATCATCATATACATGACTTGAGCATTCATTGTCATATTGCTTTGCATGATCGTAAGATAGCTAGCATGAAGTTTGATGTCATTGCTATGCTAGATCGTTGCACATCCTGGTACACTGCCGGAAGCATTCATATAGAGTCATATCTTTGTTCGAGATATCGAGTTGTAATATTGAGTTGTAAGTAAATAAAAGTGTGATGATCATCATTATTAGAGCATTGCCCCAGTGAGGAAAGGATGAAGGAGACTATGATTCCCCCACAAGTCGGGATGAGACTCCGGACTTTATGAAAAATAAAAGAGGCCAAAGAAGCCCAAATAAGAAAAGAGGCCAAAGAAGCCCACCAAAAAGAAAGAAACAATAAAAAATGAAAAATAAAAGAAAAAAATGAGCGAAAAAGAGAGAAGGGGCAATGTTACTATCCTTTTACCACACTTGTGCTTCAGAGTAGCACCATGTTCTTCGTATAGAGAGTCTCTTGAGTTATCACTTTCATATACTAGTGGGAATTTTCATTATAGAACTTGGCTTGTATATTCCGATGATGGGCTTCCTCAAACGCCCAAGGTCTTCATGAGAAAGCAAGTTGGATGCACACCCACTTAGTTTCCAGTTTGAGCTTTCATACACTTATAGCTCTTAGTGCATCCGTTGCATGGCAATCCCTACTCCTCGCATTTACATCAATTGATGGGAATCTCCATAGCCCATTGATTAGCCGCGTCGATGTGAGACTTTCTCCCTTTTTTGTCTTCTCCACATAAACCTCCACCATCATATTCTATTCCAACTATAGTGCTATGTCCATGGCTTTCGCTCATGTATTGCGTAAGAGTTGAAAAAGCTGAAGCGCGTTAAAAAGTATGAACCAATTGCTCGGCTCGGCATCGGGGTTGAGCATGATTTGAATGCTTTGTGTGATGAAGATGGAGCATAGCCAGACTATATGATTTTGTAGGGATGAGCTTTCTTTGGCTATGTTATTTCGATAAGACATAATTGCTTGGTTGGTATGCTCGAAGTATTATTGTTTTTATGTCAAATGATAGACTATTGCCTTGAATCATTCGTGTCTTAATATTCATGATATGATTAGACATATGATCAAGATTATGCTAGGTAGCATTCCACATCAAAAATTATCTTTTTTATCATTTACCTACTCGAGGACGAGCAGGAATTAAGCTTGGGGATGCTGATCGTCTCCGTCAGATCTATAATTTTTATTGTTCCATGCCAATATTCTACAACTTTCATATACTTTTGGCAACTTTTTATACTATTTTTGGGACTGAAATATTGATCCGATGCCGGTGCCATTTCCCTATGCATTGCATGTTTTATGTTTCGCAGAAACCCCATATCAAACGGAGTCCAAACGGGATAAAAACGGACAGAGAATTATTTTGGAATATTTGTGATTTTTGGGAGGAAGAATCAACGCGATACGATGCCCGATGTGGCCACGAGATAGGGGCCCACGCCCACTTAAAGTGGGCGCGCCCCCCCACCCTCGTGGGCCAATCGTAAGGCAGTTGATAACCTTCTTTGGCCGCAAGAAAGCTAATTTTTGGAAAACGATCTTGGCGAAGGTTTCAATTCAATCGGAGTTATGGATCTCCAGATATAAAGGAAACGGTGCGGGGCAGAATTCGAACGCGAAGCAGAGAGATAGATCCAATCTCGGAGGGCTCTCGCCCTCCCACGCCATGGGAGCCAAGGACCAGAGGGGAAACCCTTCTCCCATCTAGGGAGAAGGTCAAGGAAGAAGAAGAAGAAGGGCGACTCTCTCCCCCTTGCTTCCGGTGGCGCCGGAACGTCGTCGGGGGCCACCATCATCACCACGATCTTCACCAACACCTCCATCATCTTCACCAACATCTCCATCACCTTCCCCCATCTATATTCAGCGGTCCACTCTCCCGCAACCCGCTGTACCCTCTACTTGAACATGGTGCTTTATGCTTCATATTATTATCCAATGATGTGTTGCCATCCTATGATGTCTGAGTAGATTTTCGTTGTCCTATTGGTGGTTGATGAATTGATATGATTGATTTAGTTTGCTTGTGGTTATGTTGCTGTCCTATTGTGCCCTCCGTGTCGTGCAAGCGTGGGGAATTCCCGCTGTAGGGTGTTGCAATACGTTCATGATTCTGTTATGGTGGGTTGCTTGAGTGACAGAAGCATAAACCCGAGTAAGGGGATTGTTGCGTACAGGATAAAGGGGACTTGATGCTTTAATGCTATGGTTGGGTTTTACCTTAATGAATCTTTAGTAGTTGCGGACGCTTGCTAGAGTTCCAATCATAAGTGCATATGATCGAAGAAGAGAAAGTATGTTAGCTTATGCCTCTCCCACATAAAACTTGCTATCGGTCTAGTAATGTAGTCAATTGCTTAGGGACACTTTCACAACTCCTACCACCACTTTTCCACACTCGCTTTATTTACTTTATTACATCTTTATCTAAACAGCCCCTAGTTTTTATTTACGCGTTCTTTACATTATTGCAAAACTATCCTATCACACCTACAAAGTACTTCTAGTTTCATACTTGTTCTAGGTAAAGCGAACGTCAAGCATGCGTAGAGTCGTATCTGTGGCTGATAGGACTTGAGAGAGTATTTGTTCTACCTGTAGCTCCTCGTTGGGTTCGACACTCTTACTTATCGAAAGAGGCTACAACTATCCCGTATACTTGCGGGTTATCAGCAAGACACCACTAAGGGAAAGCCTCCCATGCCGGGCAGGTGAGCCTGGCAAGGTCGGGTGCTCTGAAGACAAGCCTCAAGACTGCCCCGGCAGGCCTGCCGGGCATGATGAAGGCAAACTACCCCGCCAAGGCTTCGCCGCTCCACCTCACAGCGACACAAGTCATCGATCGGTGCGGTGTCAAGCCCCCAAGTGACTAAGTAGCTGTTTCTTGACACATGTCAGCCATTTCCTATGGAAATCACCTTCAAATGACACCCGTCCAGAGACGTGTCAAGCAGACAGACAAGAAGGTGGCCGAACATCCCGGCAAAGCTTGCCGGGCGTGCCATGATGTGACACTAAGCGACGCATTTGATGCGCCCTGACCTGCCTGCAGAGTTAGGTATGATAGCACTGTTTTCTATCTAATCAGTACACAATGACTGATTTGCCACTATGGTGACCCCTTGATCTATAAAAGGAGGGCCATGGCAACCATAGAAAGGATTCGGACCCTTGTACACTCAAACGCGCATAGCCGTTCTCGTCCCGAGGCAACCCAGTCGGGCTAGAGCGCTGCGTTTCCACCACAATCCACCATCAATCCACCAAAGCAGGAGTAGGGTTTTACGCCTCGTGGTGGCCCGAACCTGGGTAAAACTGCCCGTGTGATCTCTGTCATGTCGTGCTATGATTCTCTGCTCTTTATGCAATGTGCTCAGCCCCCTGCTGAACCATAAGGGACTGATGGCCCCATAGGTGGCCGTGGTTTCCCACGACACTTCACCATGATTTGGGCCTAGGGGAAGGCATTGGGAAGTAATAACTAGATGATGGGTTGCTAGAGTGACAGGAGCTTAAACCCTAGTTTATGCGTTGCTTTGTAAGGGGCTGATTTGGATCCACATGTTTCATGCTATGGTTAGATTTATCTTAATTCTTCTTTCGTAGTTGCGGATGCTTTCTAATCAAAAGTGGGAGGCTTGTCCAAGTAAGGACATCACCGAGGCACCGGTCCACCCACATATTAAATTATGAAAGTAACGAACGCGAATCATATGAGCATGATGAAAACTAAATTGACAATAATTCCCATGTGTCCTCGGGAGCGCTTTGCTTTATATAAGAGTTCATCCGAGCTTATCTTTGCTACAAAAAGGATTGGGCCACCTTGCTGCACCTTTGTTACACTTGTTACTTGTTACTCGTTACGAATTATCTTATCACAAAACTATCTATTACCGATAGTTTCAGTGCTTGCAGAAAATACCTTGCTGAAAACCGTTTGTCATTTCCTTCTGCTCCTCATTGGGTTCGACACTCTTACTTATCGAAAGGACTACGATAGACCCCCTATACTTGTGGGTCATCAAATGACAAGTTAATAAACACTCATCTTGAGAATAACACATCTAATATGGAAAATATTGGCTGCCCCTGCCGCTTCATGAACTGTACGGGCGCACAAAAAGGAAATTCATTTTGGAAATTAGAGATGGGACATACAAATTTGCTTAGAACGGCACAGAAATACCGCATATATGTAGGTATGGTGGACTCATTAGTAATAGCTATCCCCCACTACTAGGAATTCTCTATCCTCTCCTTGAGCCACATCATCAAAATTAATGTAGCCGTTAGATGAACTAAATCAGTCCATAATAGCCATCTAATCTAGACGTTGAGAGGCTCCGCACTAAGCCACATGCAAGCCTGCGGAAATACCGTGGCATGCATGTGAGTGGGTTTTAAATCACATCAACATGTCTGCATGCAAGCATGCACCGGTAGCATGCATGTAAGTGAGATTTTAAGTCCCATTAAAATGTCAAAAAGGAAAATACAATCCCATTATGCAGTAGGAGTTGGCTGATCTTTTTTCCTTACGTGGGATGATCTAAATGATGATGGGAGTTTATTTAGTTTGGCTACCACATTTGTCATGCGGTTATAGAGTTTTTTTTTAGTTCTATGAAATCAATGATTTTGCGCAGAGAGATATACGGCTGTTCCGCAGCAACGCGCGGGGACTCATCTAGTAATATTTAGGAACGGAGGGAGTACTATGTAAAGAGTTAGGTGTCGCACAGTGATAGTGTGAGGTGGGTGCAACGCCCCGGATTCGATGCGCCAGGTGTCCGCCAGTTATTTGCCGTCGTTGCCATGTCATTTGCTTGCGTGTTGCACTTTTCCATGTCATCATCTGCATTTCATATCATGTCATCATGTGCATTTCATTTTGCATACGTGTTCGTTGTCCGTTTTCCAATCCGGCACTCCTATGTCCCCCGGCGTCCCCTTTTACATTTTTCCATGAGCGGGTACTAAACTTTCTCGGAATGGATCGAGGTTTGTCAAGCGGCCTTGGTATACCACCGGTAGACCGCCTGTCAAGTTTCGTGCCATTTGGAGGTCGTTTGATACTCCAACGGTTAACCGGGTAACCGTAAAAGCTTCCTTATCTTTTCAGCCCAACACCCCTTTCACAGTGGCCCAAAACCCACCAAACTCCCATCCATGCTCTCGGTCGTTCGATCACGATCGTGTGGCCGAAAACCGCTCCTCATTTGGACTCTCCTAGCTCCCTCTACCTATTTATAAGCCCCTCCCCCCGAAATTCGCGGATCAATTGCACCCCTAACCCTAAAAACCTCCCTACCCGCAGCCGGACATGTCCGTCCAGCCGCCGGACATGTCCAACCGCCCCCGCGCCCAATCAGAAGCCGCCAAGTGTCCTCCGCCGCCGCCCCGCGCCGGCCCACGAACCCGCCTCCGCCCGCCCGCCCACCCACTCGCCGCCGCCGCCCGCCGCAGGGGCGCCCAGCGCGCCCGCCGCCCGCGCTTGCGCCGGCGCCCGCCCTCCGGCCGCGCGCCCCGCCGCCGCCGCGCGCCGCCAACCGCCCGTGGCTCGCTCGCCGCTCGCCGCCTCCGCCTCCCGCCTTGTCGGCGCCCTACGCCGCCGTCCTAAGCGCACCGCGCCCATGCTCGCCCGCCGCCCGCCGCCCGGCGACCGGCGCCGCCGCGCCACCCTGCGCCTCCTCCTTCCCTCCGCCATGCCGCTTCGCCTCCGCCCGCCATGCCCGCGCCAGCGCGCCGTCCCGACCCTGCTCGCGCAGCTCCTCGCGCCGCTTCGCCGCCTCCGCGCGCCGCCCGTCGCTCCCTCGCGGCGCCGCGCCTCCCTCGCCGAATCCGCCTCCTCGTCGGAGCTCGCCGGCCGGATCCGGTGGATCGGGATGAGATCCACCGCGAGCCCATCCAAACGCCTCTGCCTCGTCCCGGATCCCCTCGTCCCGCACGCCTCCGTCCCGGGTTGATTTTTCCCGGAGGTAAAATTCCACCAAGTCCCCAGATTTGCACATTATCATGCCATGTTCATAGCATTGTATCTCTGCATCCGTAGCTCCGTTTTGTGCGTGTAATATGTCAAATTGTTCACCCCAACGAGCACTTCATTTCGTCCCATTGCACCATTTCCATTTGAGTTCATCTTGATGCCTGAATCATCGTTGCAAGAGTGCTATGTGATGTTAATCTGCTGAAACATGATTGATGTGTGCATCCTATGAGGTTGATGTCTACATATGTTTTGAACTATGTCATGCCATATTAACAGTGGTGTCATCTATGGATTTTTGTGGGTCTTGTAGTGAGTGCATCGAGCTTGTTAAGTAGGGTACTTGCTGTTGCTGTTTTGCTAGGCTGATTCTGTTATATTATGATGCTATGTAAACCTGCTTCTACAAGCCATTCTATGCATAATCTGGAGATGTTCAATAAGGATGTTTTGTTCTACATGTCATGCTCTATCCATCCATGCCCCTGGTTGCATTTATAGCCTACTATAACTTGTTGTAATCTTACTCTCAAATTGCTAAATAATGTTGTTGTCAGCCTGTTAACTTTAAGTTTAATGTTGCCATGATTGTTGCTAGTGATCCATGCACTCTATGAACTTTCTCTTGCCATGCTTAGATTCATAAACATGTCTTCTTACTGTGAGTTGCCTTGCCATGCCATGTATTGCTCTGTGGTGAGTGATTCAAGCTCACCAACATGCCTACTTATTGCTGTTCCTGCCATGTATGAATCTGTAATATAACTTGCTATGTTTACATGAGTGCCATCATTTCTCCTGATCCTTTTTGGCTTATGGTCAGTAAAGGACTTTTGTTCTACGCATTTAGTAGTATCATGCCATGCCTTGTTTGCCATGATAAGTTCCTGTAACATGTTGTTTGATAGCTCTAAACATTGCAACCTGATGTTATTTCCTGTTAAGTCTGAAACTGTTATTATTTGCAATCTTGCCATGTCATTTTGAGCATGTTCTAGTGATTTCTGGAGATAGCTCAGTGTTCATGTTTTGTCATGCTTTACTCGTACATCATGTCCATGCCTTTTGTTTTCTCATTGAGGTCCTGTAGCATGTTATTTTGATGCTTGCAATATGCCTAGTTGCTGTTTTGGACAGATTGTTGTCATGACTTGTATAGGGTGTATGTGTTGATCCGATTGCTCCGTTTTGAGTGTGCTCTATATGAAACTTGCTTAGAATTGCATGTAGTTTCATATTATCATGTTGCATCCTTGATTTGAGGTGTTTGCTTGATGTTTGTATGCATTTAGCATCAATGCCATGCTTATCTTGTTTTGCTCATATCTTCTAGGCCGTAGCTCCGAATTAAATGAACTTTATATGTAACTTGACTAGAATTTCATGTAGATCATCTTGGTGCATCTTAACTTGCTGTTTAACAACTTGAACATAAGGTTTATTCAGATCTGGACCAATTTCGAAATTTGCATATGAGGACTTACCGGAATTGTTCTATGTTGTTACCGGCCTCATTTAAACTTGCCTTGATGTGTTGCTCTTGTTTGCATCATATCTTGCCATGAGTAGCTTCATGTAGTCTTGTCATGCATCATGCTTGTTTGTGCATCATGCCTTGTTCATGTGTGGTGTGTTTACCTTGTTGTGTGCTTCTTTTCGATAGTTCCCGTTTCGTTGCGATCGTGAGGATTCGTTCATCTACGCTTGGTTCGTCTTCGTGGCTTCATCTTCTTCATGGACTTGTTCTTCTTCCTAGCGGGATTTCAGGCAAGATGACCGTCACCTTGGATCTCATTACTATCATTGCTATGCTAGTTGCTTCGTTCTTTCGCTATGCTGTGCTACCTATCATTTGCTCTTCAAGCCTCCCAAATTGCCATGTCAGCCTCTAACCTTTGTCACCCTTCCTAGCAAACCGTTGTTTGGCTATGCTACCGCTTTTGCTCAGCCCCTCTTATAGCGTTGCTAGTTGCAGGTGAAGATGAAGATTGCTCCATGTTGGATTATGGTTATGTTGGGATATCACAATATCTCTTATATTTATTAATGCATCTATATATTGGGTAAAGGGTGGAAGGCTCGGCCTTATGCCTGGTGTTTTGTTCCACTCTTGCCGCCCTAGTTTCCGTCATATCGGTATTATGTTCCCGGATTTTTGCGTCCCTAACGCGGTCGGGTGATTTATGGGACCCCCTTGACAGTTAAGCTTTGAATCGACTTTTCGGCAAGGCCCAACATTGGTTTTACCATTTTCCTGACCTATTACCTTTTTCCCTTGGGAGTCGCGCATCCCAAGGGTCATCTTTATTTTAGCCCCCCCGGGCCAATGCTTGTCTAAGTGTTGGTCCAAACTAGAGTCCTTTGCAGCGCCACCTCGGGGAAACTCGAGGGCTGGTTTTAGTTGTACGGTGTGCTCATCCGGTGTTGCCCTGAGAACGAGATATGTGCAGCTCCTATCGGGATTGTCGGCGCATCGGACGGTCTTGCTGGTCTTGTTTTATTGCTGTCGAAATGTCTTGTAGCCGGGATTCCGAGAATGATCGGGTCTTCCCGGGGAGAAGGAATATCCTTCGTTGATCGCGAGCTTATCATGGGCTAAGTTGGGACACCCTGCAGGGTTTGAACTTTCGAAAGCCGTGCAGCGGTTATGTGGCAGATGGGAATTTGTTAATATCCGGTTGTAGTAAACTTGAAGCAAACTCTTCTAAAATACACCAACCGTAATGCGTAACCGTGAGTGTCTCTTTTTCGGGGTTGATCGAGAGGAGAACACGGTTTCGGGTTATGTCGGCGTAAGTAGGAGTTCAGGATCACTTCTTGATCATTACTAGTTGACGACCATTCCTTTGTTTCTCTTCTCGCTCTCATTTGCGTATGTTAGCCACCATACATGCTTAGTCGCTGCTGCAGCCTCACCACTTTACCCCTTCCTTTCCCTTTAAGCTTTGCTAGTCTTGATACCCATGGTAATGGGATTGCTGAGTCCTCGTGGCTCACAGATTACTACACCACCAGTTGCAGGTACAGGTTTGCGATGATCGTGGCGCGAGGCGATGTTTGCTTGTTTGGAGTTCTTCTTACGCTTCTTGATCGGGGATAGGTTCGGTCGGCAGCCTGGGCTAGCAGGGTGGATGTCGTTTGAGTTTCTGTTTATGTTTCATCCGTAGTCGGGTGTTGTTGTTGTATTGTTGTATTCATGTGACATTGTATGTATTGGATGTATCCCTACCTATTATGTAATGTTGATGTAATGATATCCACTTTGCAAAAGCGTTTCAAAATGCGGGTCTATCCTTGGTGGGACCTTCGAGTTACTTTTGGATAGGGTCGCATATTGGGCGTGACAAGTTGGTATCAGAGCCTCGACCGACCCTAGGAGCCCCCTTGATTGATCGTGTAGTTTGGCCGTTGTTGAGTCTAGAAGAAAACTTTTCGGAGTCTAGTTATATCGGAGAGTAGGAATTCTTTTTACTCCTCAGCCCCTTCATCGCTCGGGTAAGGAATCTTGACGCAGGTGTTTTGAATTACTCCTCTTCCCGTTCAAATTTTTCTTTAGGATCACGTGGTTAGTTTCGTGAGTTGTCCATCCTCTTTTGTCCGGTGCATTTCTCGTCAAGTTTACTCGAGCCTCTTCATCGTTGTCAAGTTCAATCCCCAGTTGTTTTCTTTTCCCACCCACCCTCCCTTCATCTTCTCGAATCCGGAGTCCGTAATCGAGTATCCATCCTACTTATGCGAAGTCTTTGCTTTCTTTCCTCAATGATTTCAACAAGTGTTTTCTCTTCAAGATATTCGTCGATTTCCCCTTCCAAGTTGCCTTTGTTTTTCCCGCCCTCCCACCCTCTTCTTCCCGGAGCCTGAGTCTATTTCGAGCATCAATTTCATTCGTACGGAGTCTCTTCAGTCTTCCCTCAATCATTTCAACCGGTGAATTCTCGTCTCGTTCGTCATTCTTCATCTCTTTTTCTTTCCCGGTGGTTTCAATTCAAGTTTTTCTTTTTTCCATTAAAGTGTTCCTTAATCAGCTCATGATCTCTTTGTTCTTTTGTTTCTTATATGGAGTTCTTGTTTCACCTCTTCCTCTTTCTCTTCCGTCTCGGTCCTAAGATCTCGGGACGAGATCTCTTGTTAGTGGAGGAGTGTTATAGCGCCCGGTTTGATCGCCTGTATCCGCCAGTTATTTGCCGTCGTTGCCATGTCATTTGCTTGCGTGTTGCACTTTGCCATGTCATCATCTGCATTTCATATCATGTCATCATGTGCATTTCATTTTGCATACGTGTTCGTCTCATGCATCCGAGCGTTTTCCCCGTTGTCCGTTTTCCAATCCGGCACTCCTATGTCCCTTGGCGTCCCCTTTTACATTTTTCCATGAGCGGGTATTAAACTTTCTCGGAATGGACCGAGGTTTGTCAAGCGGCCTTGGTATACCACCGGTAGACCGCCTGTCAAGTTTCGTGCCATTTGGAGGTCGTTTGATACTCCAACGGTTAGCCGGGTAACCGTAAAAGCCTCCTTCTCTATGCAGCCCAACACCCCTTTCACAGTGGCCCAAAACCCACCAAACTCCCCTCCATCCTCTCGGTCGTTCGATCACGATCGCGTGGCCGAAAACCGCTCCTCATTTGGACTCTCCTAGCTCCCTCTACCTATTTATAAGCCCCTCCCCCCGAAATTCGCGGATCAATTGCACCCCTAACCCTAAAAACCTCCCTACCCGCAGCCGGACATGTCCGTCCAGCCGCCGGACATGTCCAACCGCCCCCGCGCCTAATCAGAAGCCGCCAAGTGTCCTCCGCCGCCACCCCCACGCCGCCCGCCAGGCCCTCCCGCCCGCCAGCCAACTCCGCCCGCCGCCGCCGCCCGCGGGCGCCATACGCGCCAGCGCGCCCCCGCCTCGGCGGCGCGCCTTCCCCGCCGTTCGCCGCCGCCAGCCGCCCAGCTCGCCCATCGCCGCCTCCGCCTCCCGCCTTGCAGCGCCCTCGCCGCCGTCCTAAGCGCACAGCGCCCAGCGATCGCCCGCCGCGCCGCCGCCCGTGACAGCGCCCGCCCGCGCTGCCCTGCGCCTCCTCCTTCCTCCGCCATGGCGCTTCGCCTCCGCCCGGCCATGCCCGCGCCAGCCGCGCCGTCCCGACCCTGCTCGGCCGCAACTCCTCCAGCGCCGCTTCGCCGCCTCGGCCGCCCGCCCGTCGCTCCCTACGCGCGCCGCGCCTCCCCTCGCCGAATCCGCCTCCTCGTCGGGCTCGCCCGCCGGATCCGGTGGATCAGGATGAGATCCACCGGGAGCCCATCCAAACGCCTCTGCCTCATCCGGGATCCCCTCGTCCCGCACGCCTCCGTCCCGGGTTGATTTTTCCCGGAGATAAATTCCACCAAGTCCCCAGATTTGCACATTATCATGCCATGTTCATAGCATTGTATCTCTGCATCCGTAGCTCCGTTTTGTGCGTGTAATATGTCAAATTGTTCGACCCAACGAGTTCTTCATTTCGTTCCATTGCACCATTTCCATTTGAGTTCATCTTGATGCCTGAATCATCGTTGCAAGAGTGCTATGTGATGTTAATCTGCTGAAACAGTTATAACTTGATGATTTGTCATTTTTGCCATGATTGATGTGTGCATCCTATGAGGTTGATGTCTACATATGTTTTGAACTATGTCATGCCATATTCACAGTGGTGTCATCCATGGATTTTTTTTGGGTCTTGTAGTGAGTGCATCGAGCTTGTTAAGTAGGGTACTTGATGTTGCTGTTTTGCTAGGCTGATTCTGTTATAGTATGATGCTATGTAAACCTGCTTCTACAAGCCATTCTATGCATAATCTGGAGATGTTCAATAAGGATGTTTTGTTCTACATGTCATGCTCTATCCATCCATGCCCCTGGTTGCATTTATAGCCTACTGTAACTTGTTGTAATCTTGCTCTCAAATTGCTAAATAATGTTGCTGTCAGCCTGTTAACTTTAAGTTCAATGTTGCCATGATTGTTGCTAGTGATCCATGCACTCTATGAACTTTATCTTGCCATGCTTAGCTTCATAAACATGTCTTCTTACTGTGAGTTGCCTTGCCATGCCATGTATTGCTCTGTGGTGAGTGATTCAAGCTCACCAACATGCCTACTTGTTGTTGTTCCTGCCATGTATGAATCTGTAATATAACTTGCTATGTTTACATGAGTGCCATCATATCTCCTGATCCTTTTTGGCTTATGGTCAGTAAAGGACTTTTGTTCTATGCATTTAGTAGTATCATGCCATGTCTTTGTTTGCCATGATAAGTTCCTGTAACATGTTGTTTGATAGCTCTAAACATTGCAACCCGATGTTATTTCCTGTTAAGTCTGAAACTGTTATTATTTGCAATCTTGCCATGTCATTTTGAGCATGTTCTAGTGATTTCTGGAGATAGCTCAGTGTTCATGTTTTGTCATGCTTTACCTGTACATCATGTCCATGCCTTTTGTTTTCTCGTTGAGGTCCTGTAGCATGTTGTTTTGATGCTTGCAATATGCCTCGGATCACCAAACAAATACTACGCCAAAGAATAAATACTACGCCAAAGAATAAATCTTCGGCACGTTCCCACCATGCGGTAATTTACCATACGCAAATGGGACGAACCACGTTGGCTGGATCCCGCGTGGTAGATCACTCAGGACAACACCATGTGATGTAATCACACCTATTGGCAAGGTCGAATCCCGCCCTCAGGGCGGCTATCATACAGCTGCCGGAGTAGCGAGTCGCGCATGCCTATCAAGATTTTGATATGACAGGCGACTATCCGGACACCAACCGAGGAGTCTGCACTACCCAACGGTCTAACGACTGAGCTTACCAGGGCCCGATCAGGAGCCCTCGGACCAACCACAAGAGGACGCTCGGCTACCCCCGAGTATTTGCCTTATAAACTAACTTTGATGCAGAGCAAGATAGGTGACGTGGAATCAGCTGGGACACACAAGGAGCCCCCTTAAAGAAGGCAGTCCGGATTCACTCCCGATCCACTGACAACTCCCTCCAGTTCGGCCATTACAGGTTCCGCCCAAAAACACCTCTTTTCATAATCATACATCGTACTCATATGCATAGACATATCATTTTGCTACAATATGTAGACTTAAATAAACACTTATCGGACGTCGCTTCTCATCGACACCTGGTGTTACGCCAGGGGCTTCATAATACGGCAATAAAAGTCTGACCACCTTCTCGGTCATCCGGCACCCCGAACTTATAGCACTATATGCATCAGCTCCGAATCATGTCTTGGGTCATTGGTTGGGTTTGCCCTGCTCCCTTGTTTTGGTACCTTATGTTCCGTTATATCGGGTAAGGTAGTGCAGGGAGAACTACTGCGATTGTGTCCCAGATCTGCCGGACGAGCACCTCAGTAGAGAAATCCGAAAACCGACTGTCATGATACAGCGAGAGCTGGTCAGCTGTTCGACAGGTTGTAAAATCCCTAAAGATTTATTCCGCACAATGCCATTATAAATGCAGTCGACGGATCGATCTTCGATCGGCGCCAATAGAGCCCCTAGTTGACCTTAGAACACTAGGGGCTCTTGCCATCATACTCAATTCCTATGGCTAAGTGAGAGTAATAAAGCTTTATAGTCCGATTGCCTGGTTCGTGGTGAGAAACGCCTCCGCATAGGGACCCAACTATGGGATGAAGAGCGTTCAGTTATATCCCGAACACCCCTGTATTCTTTTTACATGGGGGCAGAAGCCGACGACTGGCCAACTCTCAGGATTTACATACATTAAACAGCCTCACAGGAAGAACATATGTTCAAACAAAACAGGCAATATATAAACGCCATAATCTCATATTACAAGAAGTGGCACGAATGCCCTCAGGGAAGTATAATGTCTTTGGTACATTTCTCCGCCGCAAGGTGGGCACCTTTCATTACACCTTCATAGTACAGTTCGGGCTTGCGATGCTCCTTACCCTCTGGCGGCCCCTCAGTCATCAGCTTCTCCGCGTCAAGCTTCCCCCAATGAACTTTTGCACGGGCAAATGCCATACGTGCACCCTCTATGCAGACCGATCGCTTAATAGCATCAAACCGAGGACACGCACCCGCAATCCGCTTCACGAGCCCGAAGTAACTGCTCGGAATTGGCTCCGCCCGCCACACGGACAATCAAATCCTTCATGGCTAGTTCGGCCGCTGGTGCGATTCGACCAGCTGCTTCAGTGATCGATAAAGGGCACCGGATAGTTCGATGCCAAATCTGCGACCAAAATCCCTCTCCGCAGTCTTCTTTTCCTTGGTTCGGTAGAATTGGGCGGCGTCTGATATGCTGCGAGGAAGATCCGCAAACGCCCCTGGAAAAACAAGAATTCAGCTTGCCGCTTAGAATTCTTCCATCATCACGGATAAATGGCTAAGAATACAGAAGGCCTTAGCAGCCGCAACTTTACGGGCATCTTGAATGTCCCGTACAGCACCTCGGGCTTCCTCCCGGGCATCTTCCGCAGCTTGGAGCACTTGGGCGAGTTCGGCTTCTTTCTCCACTACACTTTGCTCCAAGCCCTCGCTTTTCTTCACAGCCTCCTGGAGCTCCAGCTCAGCTGTGACAACCCTGGCCTCGTGTTTTTCACGGAGTGCTGTTCGTGACACCTTCTTGTTGGCATCATCTACAGCCTTCTTGATTGCCTCATATTGGCACTCACTCCTAGGCGTACAACACAAATACTTTTCAACAAGCACAATTACTTATTCGTGCCTAATACAAGACAATGTTTTGTCATACCTTGTTTATCTTCTAATTGCTTCCTCCAGCGGCCAAGTTCTTACTCGGCCCGTTCGAACTCCGCTTGGTTCGGACACTTCCGCTTTATGGTGGTCGTCCTCTCCGCAGATGCTGTATTCAAACAAAGAGGTACATGTCATTAACATAAGTTCCCA
Source organism: Aegilops longissima (assembly GCA_021605205.1). Classification (NCBI taxonomy): domain Eukaryota; kingdom Viridiplantae; phylum Streptophyta; class Magnoliopsida; order Poales; family Poaceae; genus Aegilops; species Aegilops longissima. The sequence continues at coordinate 538,947,949 of CM038678.1, forward strand.
CGACAAGAGAGGATTTGATCCCCTGCCCGGCTCCCTCTCCTTTGCCGGACAGTGTATCAGGGGCTACTACTCATATAATGACGATTCCTCAAAGGTTTCTTGGAAAACATACCTCAAAGGCCTTTATAAGTGAAAGTGCTAGTTATCGACTAGAGAGGGGGGGGGGTTGAATAGGAGATTTTAACAAAGTCTTCAAAACACGGATGTTTTGAAGACAAACAATAGAAATGACCTAATTGATTGCAGCGGAAGATGAACTACAACAAGCAAACCATAGTCTAGTATGCAATAACGTGAAAGAACAAGACTAATAGCAGCTTCGTAGTAGGATCAAGATGGAAGATAGTATGAAGCCAAACAATGATAGTAGTCAAGCAATGAAGTCAAGCAGATAAGGCATATAAGCAATGACTTCACGAAGACTAACTCAAAGTAAAGGAGGAAGGGATAGAACCGATCCTTGTTGAAGACACATGATTTGTTGGACCAGTTCGATTGCCGTGACAAGCTGTACATCTGGTTAGGGAGGCTGAGATTCAACTCGAAGACCGCGTCTTCACCTTATTCCCCTTGAGCTAAGGACACACAGTCCTCGCCCAATCACTCTGGTAAGTCTTCAAGGTAGACTTCGAACCTTCCTGAGAATCGTTCACGGCAATCCACAATGACTCTTGGATGCTCGAGCGACGCCAGAACAAGTTGGAGGATTCACAGGTCCTCAAGTGTAATAAGTCTTCAGGTCACACAGACAAGAAAGACTTGATGATGCCTAACACTCTTTGGCTCTGGGTTTTGGGCTTTGTCCTCATGAAGTTTCTCTCTCTCAAAGGCTTGAGGTGGGTTGCTCTCAAGCGACAAAAGCTGTGCACTAACTCTGAGCAGCCACCAATTTATGGTGTAGGGGTGGGCTATTTATAGCCACTAGGCAACCCGACCTGTTATGTCGAAATGACCACAGGTCACTAAGGAACCGACACATGTTCAATGGTCAGATTTCAAACACACACGGCAACTTTACTTGGGCTACAAGCAAAGCTGACTCATCCACTCTGGATAAGTTTTGCTCTCATTGTCTTCGCTCGAAGACATAGGATTTAGGTTGAGCATCACTTGATCATTACGACTATGATCACTTGGACCCCACTTAACGATGCGGTGGTTCCTCGACTCAACAAAGAAGAAAGGAAACAACGAAGCGACATAGTCTTCAGCGCTCCATAGTCTTCACTCAATGTCTTCTCATGTCATAGTCTTCAAAGTGAATATCTTCACATACCACCATTGTCGTCAATGTCTTCATACATTTTAGGGGTCGTCTCCGGTGAGGTAAACCCGAATCAATGAGGGACACTACCTGCGTTATCCTGCAATTCTCACAAACGCATTAGTCCCTCAACCACATTTGTCGCCAATACTCCAAAACCAACTAGGGGTGGCACTAGATGAACTTACAATCTCCCCATTTTTGGTGATTGATGACAAACTGGTTGAAGTTTTCAACGGGGATAAAATATGTAAAATTGTAAAGGATAGGGAATTGTCTTCATAAGTGGCAAAGGCTCCCCCTGAAGATGTGCATATAAGTAGTTTGCTTTTGGAATGCAAATGCACATGGCAGGTTGTACTTGTGGAGATCCTCTTCAACTTATGACGATAATTCATCATGCATGAAATGATATAGCTAAGAGAATGGCATGCATAATGAGAAATGGGCGTCTGCGAGAATGATCTAAGTCACGGAAGTTATAAATCGCACATGCGGAATTTATCATCGCACGAGTAAAGCAAATAAGTAGCAGACGACCATCGAGTTTAAGTGTTACAACTCAAAGAACCAAATGTATCAAAAACGAGAGTTGTAAAACACTAGGCAAAATATTATGCAACCGCCCTTATGAACCCGCTTGAAAACTATCAAACTCATATGCTTCTCCCCTTTTGTCGATGGGACCAAAAGGTTTGAAGACATAGAGCATCTACTCGTCATCTTCAGAAGTAGATGATGCAGCAGGGTTGTCGGTGTTGGATGGCGGTGCAGACGAGCTTGGTGCAGTGTCGATGCGTGCAGAAGGAGGAGGTGGTGAAGTAGCATCGGCTTCATCATCGATCACTCTAGCATTGACAGTTGCCGCGGAGGAAGAATAGTCAGAGTCTTCAAGGGATGGAGTTCGTCGTAGGACTACATTCCGTGGAGGAGTGGAGTCAAACTTGAAGCGTTCAGTGAAACCACCGTCTTGAAGATCTGCTTCAGCACTAAGCAGGGTCAAATTCTTCCATGATCGCCGACAGGTCTCGTGAGTGACAAAAGCATTCTTGGTGGCAAGGTTTTGAATGCGATTGACGTCCACCAAGAGGCTTTGCATTTGTCGTTTGAGCCAGGAGTGATGCCTATCTTGTTTCTGATGCAGTGCGACAAGAAGTTCTCGATCATTGAGGACTCGAGAGCGCTTCCTAGGCCTTTGGCCAATTGTGCTCTCAGTGGCTTCAGTCCGCGCATGATGAGGCAGATGTGTGTTCCCAGCCAGAGGATAAACACGTGATACCGCTTGGACGCCTTCAATGGGTTGAGAGAAGTTGTGGTGATCTGCATTCTGAAGACAAAGTGGCGTTTTGGCAGGCTCAGGGTATATGGCTTCAACAGACATATCAACCTCTGGTAGAAAGATCAGATGATTGCGAGAAGAGGGTTGATAGTTGATAGCACAGTGCATCTTGATGAGGCGCATGACCCATGGAGCATAAAACTTCAGACCAAACAGATTAGATCCAGACACAGCCAATTGTCGGATGAAGAATTCTTGCGTGTTGAAGCTAATGCCATTGAGGATGTAAAAGACCAATGTCTTCATTGCTCCTTCAAGTTTTGCAGACGATGAATGCCCTTTGATTGGCCATAGAGTTCGCCTGATGATGTGATATATTGTACGAGGCAGATACTCAAGGTCATCAACAAAGAAGTGCTGAGGTATTCAGCGTCATGTGGAAGTGGCTTCATCATACTCAACATCTGACTCATGTCGGGTTCTGGTTTATGAAATATGCTCTCCAAGGCATCATGGTGGAGTTGACATCCAGGTTCAAACAGTTCTCCGGGAGTGGGTAGGCCTGTGAGCTCAATGATGTCAAGAGCTTTGGCTTCATGATGAACATTTCCTGTCATCCACTCGAGAACCCATGTCTTCGTATCTACTGTAGTAGCAGCGGATGTGGAGGTAGCATAGAATTGAAGCACAAGTTCTTCGTTCGAGTGTTCTTTATGCATGACAAAGCCAAGCGAACTGCATCTCGAAAGCGATCAAGTGCTTCTTCTAAGCACGGCAGTCCGGCAATAGCCCGATGTCGAGGCATATGAGGAAAAATCGCCCTTGATCATCTGAGAACACATGAGTAATAGCCGTTGTTGATAACTCGAAGCGATCGGATGATATCCTTGGCCTTGTATAGGGGTTCTTTGCTCTGTCAAAGAAAGTGTTGCAGACCTTGAAGCCATTAGAATTGAATGACCCGATAGATGTGGCGGTGCACAGGAGCGTTGGCGATCTTGGCTTTGGTTTACGGACACGAGGCCTATGCGCAATGTGATACTCGAGGCGAGGACGAGGCATGGGCGGAGGGACGAGCGAACCATCGGACAATAATTAGCTGACCATAGTTGTATGCTTGGTCAATTGTATGAGGCCTTGGTGGCGGAGCAGGGCGATGGCTACAAGCGAGGCTTGGGCTGTGCAATAGGTGCCGAGGCGGTTGCCTCATTGGCCGAACACGTTAGCCTCATTGACTTCAGGAGCATGTGCTTCATCGGCTACATGAGAAGTTGGTGCAGGCTCCACATTCGCTTCAACTATGACAACGTCAGTGGCTTCATTGGTGTTGGTGGTGGCAGCCTCAATGTTTTCAACCTCCACTTGCTGAGCTGGAGGGTCGGGCACTGGCACGTTGATATCATGAATAACTTCTTCAATAACTGGGGGAGTAGGGACACGTTCTGCTTCTTCTTGGGGTTCATCGGCTGATGCAGCCGGATTGTCTTCAGCAGCCTTAGCTTCAGACTCAGAGACATTCACAGTTGGAGTGGCTTCTGAAAACACTTGACGTGCAACAGGTTGGTGGTGCACTTCTCCTTCTGGAATGCTCGAAAGAGGGGCTTGAGGCCTTTGTCCTTTGCGAAGCCTGCGGAATGCTGGCGACGCCTTTGGAGATGGAGTTGGTTGGTCCTCAAATTCTTCCTCTTCTTCTTGTTGTTGCTGTTGGGGAGTGACTTGTTGTTGTTGGGGGGTACTTGGGGAGTCTTGTTGATGTGGGTGATCAGCCCACGATGCATCCTGAGCAATTGGCGTCAGAGGACGACCAATGCTGATGAGTTCGCTGTTAAATCGAGCGGCGATGATCTGGGTTTGGTTCGATCTGAGGAAGAACGTCATCATCTTCAACATTGTCTTGGGGACCAATGTCTTGGCAACAATGGGGTCAAGCTGCTGGAATGTCTTGACTTCATGAGCCTCTGTGGGAGCAGGCTCATGAACTATCATCCGTCGTTCTTGGATAGCGAGAGCGGGGCGAACCATAGAAATAGGTTCAACAACCAAGGGCTCTGTAGGAGCAGCCGATTCTTCTTGGTCTTAAGCTTCTTCTTGGAGGAGCAGCATCGAGGCGTCGAGGATTTTTCCTTTTACGGCTTCAGCCTCGGCAGCCCTCGTCTTCTTACATTGAAGCGGTTGACCGGACCTTTGGCTTGAGCCAGTCATGCTGCTTGGGAAGACTATGCGGGGCTCTTCCTGCCTTGAAGGTGCAGCTTGGTCAGTTGAAGACTTCTTTTTCTTTGCAGCCATTCTGGGGTCAATGCCAGGATGGCCAAGTGCTTTGCGCTTCTCAGCCTCATTGTAGGCAAGCACACACTTGTCATCTAGAGCCTTCATGCGCTCGCGAGAGACTCTGGCTTCTTCACGCTTCTTGACAAAGGCTTCCTTGAGGTCGTGCAGCATGACCTTGAAGTTTTTGACGTCTTGCAGGCTGAGTGCTGACATATGCTTCTTGAACTGAGCTTTCTCATAGTTCTTATGCTTCAGTTCAACAATGCGCTGAGCAAGAGCTAGCTCAGAAGCAATGGCTCCATTGAAGGAGGCAGCGAGGCCAATAGGAAGTTGCAGATCTTCAAAGCTGATGTTGGGGTGTCAAACCACTCATCAATGAAGTGATGGATGATTGCCACATCAAAGAGAGGCAAATTGTTGAAGATTTCGCTTCTTCTTTGCTCTTGATAAGTTGCTCAAGGGCATCATCTGCAAGATCTTCATCCTTGGACAGATCAATGTGCTCTTCACGCAGAATGGCAGCGAGTCGGTGTCGAGTTCAGTGTTTTGACAATTTTCTTTCTCTTCTCCGTCTTCTTGGAGATCGGATTGATCTTGGACCGCTGCGGCTTGGGAGGTGCGATGGCGGTGGCTTCACGTGAAGCTTTTGGAGGAGCAGCTGACTTTGAAGCCTTGACTTTCTTAAGCTTCTGCGGCTTTGGAGCAGGATCAGGAGCTGGAGCTGGGGCTTCATCAGACTCAGCATAGTCATCAAAGTGATCCACTTTGGCACCTTGGACCAGGATGTAGGTGATGAGGCCATCAAGGTTTGAAAAGGGACCGATGACATTGGGTTCAGCATCACGTGAGCCGTCAGCACGGGGAGCAGAGGGACCAGGGTTGAAGTCTAATCCCAATGACTTCTTGTTTTCCTTTGCAGAAGCCTTTGCGTGCTGGAAATTGCGCTTGAAGAGATTATCGTCGCGACACCAGAGCAAAGGCGTTGGGTCGGCATTTTCAGGCTGAAGTCCATGGACCATACAAGGATAGAAACCTTGTGCAATAGCTTCAGCCATGTTCTTGGGAGGAAGGCCTCGGAAGAGAATATCACCCCAAGGGATTCTGATAGCATTCTTCTCGGCATATTCTTGGGTGACGAAATTGTACTTGAACCACTGTTCAGCCCAATATCGCTGAATCCATTGGATTCGCGTCTTGCGCTGATTGTAAGTCTCTTCGGGATCTGTCTTGTACAACTCTGCGAGGTCATCAGGCAGATCTTTTGAGGTTCCCTCACGACGTTGTCTGCCGCCCTTCCTGACTGATTTCTCTGAAGCCATGAATTTCAAACTGAATGGCTTCACGTTCAAAGGCTTCAAAGGCTTGTGTTTGCTGGATTAGCGGGACTGGCTTCGGAGAGTTAGTTTGATCTTGTAAGAATTCTGCAAGCGAATGCGAATATGAGAACCAAGGGATTCTCCACGGACATGTACATGTGACAGCATTAGAGATCGAGGGAAGGGAAGAGGTCATATGCATTCTCGGAAGATTTTGAAGATAAATCGGTTTGAAGACATTGACCTCATGATGCGAAGACATTCACTTATCTGGCTGGGAGTTGGTTCCAGATTTATGCGAATCCGTGAATAAGTACAAGTGAGGAATCTAACTAGTTGTGAAGCTTAAGTGAATATACTAGGCAGTACGAGATGTAGACAGAATAGATCTAACACAGTATAGGCAGAAACCAATTTTAGCGAGTAGGATGAATCTTGAAGATCAAAAAGATGGTAAAAATAGAGTTATATTTACCACTTCGAAGAACTGCTAGACGGGAAGAAAGGAGGCCGAGCAGTTCAATCCACCGTGCCCTAACTTGGCGACGGGGGACACATACGGCGGCGACGGAGATGACGATGTTCGCGGCCGGTGTGAGGACGGCGTCGGAGAAGTCGCGACAGCTAAGCGCTTCGTCGCCGGCGTCGTCGAGAGCTAGCGATGGCGCTAGGGTTTTGACGAGGTGGAGAGGTGGAAGAAGATTTTCTTTACCGCAGGGGACACGTATTTATAAGCAGGTGTGCGACATAGTGAAATTACGCAGGTGCCCCTGGCGGTTCACATCTGAGGGGCACGTGGCAAGCATGCAACATGCAATGAGATGTCCCACGTTCCCACGCCCGCCAGGTCTGTCGGATGGTCGTTCCGGCTTCTCCGGAGTTCAACAGTAATGATGAATCATTTAAAACAGACTTAAAGTTTGTCTCTGTGTCTTGGCGACAAGGGCGAGAGAAGACATTCGACAGTTTCAATAGAATGCATATGATTTGGACAGATAGAGTTTGATATAGGAAGCATAGAGAGATTGGGGTCCGATCACATTCACTTATTTCAAAAGATTCAACTTGGAAGACATAGCTATAAGTGAATGATGTAGAGGATAGAACACTATATATATATATATATATATATATATATATATATATATATATATATATATATATATATATATATATATATATATATATATATATATATATATATATATATATATATATATATATATCAAACCAATTCAACATAGTGAAGAAAATCATGAAGATAGGTTGAAGTTGAAGACAAATCAAATCTGACGATATTGCAGAAATAGCCATGGTGAAACACTTCAAACAAAGAAATTTGGTGGTGGGGTTACCCACCATATAGGAAATATTAGACCCAGACGGCGCACAATTATCGTGGCGCTCGAAGTCAAATGCCACGTTAATGTATTCACACTCGAGAATGTAAGTCTTCATTGATTGAAGATATCGTTACTTAGTGTTGCACATCTAAGTCATCAACATGCATAAGTGTTAGAAGACATAGCTATAAGTGAATGATGTAGAGGATAGAACACATATATATATATATATATATATATATATATATATATATATATATATATATATATATATATATATATATATATATATATATATCAACAACCAATTCAACATAGTGAAGAAAATCATGAAGATAGGTTGAAGTTGAAGACAAATCAAATGCGACGATATTGCAGAAATAACGCCATGAGTGAAACACTTCAAACAAAGAAATTTGGTGGTGGGGTTACCCACCATATAGGAAGTATTAGACCCAGACGCGGCGCACAATTATCGTGGCGCTCCGAAGTCAAATGCCACGTTAATGTATTCACACTCAGAATGTAAGTCTTCATTGATTGAAGATATACGTTACTTCGTGTGTTGCACATCTAAGTCATCAACATGCATAAGTGTTAGAATGTGTGCTTGATCACAGGACATTTGAGGATTCCAAGATATTTAGCTCACACCGTAACTTGCAAAACCTTTTCTCATCCAAGGGCTTTGTGAAGATATCGCGGTTGCTCTTGGTGTTGGCGTGAATGATGTCAATATCTTTCTTCATGACATGATCCACGAGAAAATGATGGCGAATTTCAATGTGCTTTGTCTTGAGTGTTGGACTGGATTGTTGGCAATCTTGATGGCGCTTCGTTGTCGCGAAGAGAGAGTACTTGTGTCGATTGATGCCATAGTCCTTGAGAGTCTGCTTCATCCATAGAAGTGAGCACGGCAAGATCCAAAGCAGCAATGTATTCAGATTCAGCGATTGATGGTGATACAGTTTTGCTTCTTTGAAGACCAACAGACAAGTGATAGTCGAAAAGTGACATGTGCACGATGTAGACTTGCGATCCACCTTGTCACCAGCATAATCAGCATCCAAAAATCAGCAAATCAAATTTTGAGCCCTTTGGATACCATAATCCGAGTGTTGGGGTGTGAGCCAAATATCAAAGAATTAAACTTCACAGCTAAGTGATGCGATTCCTTTAGTGCCGCTTGGAATCGAGCACACATGCAAACACTAAGCATAATATCTGGCCTAGATGCACATAGGTAAAGTAAGGAACCAATCATGGGCGATATACCTTTTGATCGAACACTTTACCATTGTCGTCGGGACCCAGATGGTGTTTGGCTGGCATTGGCGTCGTGTATCCTTTGCACTCTTGCATTCCAAACTTCTTCAAACAATCTTGGAGGTATTTTTCTTGAGATATAAAGATGCCATTCCTTTCTTGTGAATTTGAAGACCAAGGAAGAACTTGAGCTCTCCCATCATGGACATCTGATATTGTTCTTGCATCATGTATCCAAATTCATCACTATACTTCTGGTTGGTGCAGTCGAAGATAATGTCATCCACATATATTTGGCATACAAACAGTTCACCATCATATGTCTTCATGAAGAGTGTGGGATCAAGGGATCCAGGTTTGAAGCCTTTGCTCTTCAAGAAGTCTTTGATTGTATCATACGGTGAAGCCCCCGATTCAATCGTACACTAATCATGCACGCAAACGTGTATGATCAAGATCAGGGACTCATGGGAAGATATCACAACACAACTCTAAAACATAAATAAGTCATACAAGCATCATAATACAAGCCGGGGCCTCGAGGGCTCGAATACAAGTTCTCGGTCATAGGCGAGTCAGCGGAAGCAACAATATTTGAGTCTGAGACATAAGTTAAACAAGTTTGCCTTAAGAAGGCTAGCACAAAGCTGGGATCTGAGATAGAAAGAGGCGCATGCCTCCTGCACGGATCCTCTAACTACTCCTGGTCATCGTCGGTGGGCTGCTGCGTAGTAGTAGGCGCCTCCGATGTAGTAGTCATCATCGGCGGTGGCGTCGGCTCCTGGCTCCATCGTGCAGTCGCAGCAACCGGGTAAAGAAAGGGGGAAAAGGGGAACAAGGCAACCGTGAGTACTCATCAAAGTACTACTAAACAAGGAGCTGCACTACATATGCATGGATATATGTGTAAAGGGCCATGTCGAGTGGACTGAACTGCGAGAATGCGAGAATAAGAGGGGGATATCTAATCCTGTCGAAGACTACGCTTCTGGCAGCCTCCGTCTTGCAGCAAGTAGAAGAGAGTAGACTGAAGTCCTCCAAGTAGCATCGCATAGCATAATCCTACCCGGCGATCCCCTCCTCGTCGCCCTATTAGAGAGCGATCACCGGGTTGTATCTGGCACTTGGAAGGGTGTGTTTTATTAAGTATCCACTTCTAGTTGTCATAAGGTCAAGGTACAACTCCAAGTCGTCCTGTTACCGAAGATCACGGCTATTCGAATAGATTAACTTCCCTGCATGGTTGCACCACATTACCCGACACGCTCGATCCCATTTGGCCGGACACACTTTTCTGGGTCATGCCCGGCCGCGGAAGATCGACACGTCGCAGCCCCACCTAGGCATAACAGAGAGGTCAGCACGCCGGTCAAAACCTATGCGCCGGGGTTTGGGCCCATCGCCCTTACACACCTGCGTTGCGTGGCGGCAGAAAGCGAGCGTAGCCTAGCAGGCGTTCGATCCAATCCGCGTAGCGCCCTCGATTCGTGACGTCGAAATGCTTGGTGATACCACGGCGCGGTTGCCCATATCTTGTCCCACGTGGTGGTTAGTGCGTATAAGGTCAACGACCCAACTCAGATCAAATACCAAGATCTCGTTAACCGTGTTAAGTATCCATGAAACGCCCGAACAGGGCCAGGCCCACCTCTCTCTAAGCGGTCAGAACCTGCCCGTCGCTCGCCACAAAGATCCACCACGAGGGCCGTCGGGACAAAGGTCCTTTCAGCCCCCAATCCGTGAATCACTCGTGGGTGCTCCTCGAGCCGACCCGACTTTAGTCACCACATGTATGATGTATAAAGTATATAGTATATACCCGTGCTCACCTCCCGAGTGATCACGGCCCGATAGTATAGCATGGCAGACGGACAAGAAGGTAGGGCCACAGATGAAATACTAGCATCCTATACTAAGCGATGAGGATAGCGGTAAGGGTAACAAGCTGTAGCAACAATGACATGCTATGCAGCAGAATAGGATTAACAGCGGTAACATGCTACACTACTCTAATGCAAGCAGTATAGAGAAGAATAGGCGATATCTGGTGATCAAAGGGGGGGCTTGCCTGGTTGCTCTGGCAAGAGAGAGGGCTCGTCAACACCGTAGTCGACCACAGGGGCATCAGCATCGTCACGGGGTCTACCGAAGATAAGAGGGGGAGAAACAGTAAATACATAACAAGCAAGTGCATAACAGTACAACAGGCAGAGCTAGACGTGTTCTAACGTGGTGTTACACGATACCGGTGAAGGGAGAAGTCAACGAGAATGTTTTCCCGTTAGGACATCATCGAACGGTGAACCGGAGGGAAAGGTTCAACGTTTGCTATGCTAGGGGCGTGTGTTAGGCGAGCGGAGGGCGTAACGGATTAATCTCTTTGTTCTGAGCAACTTTCATGTATAAAACTTTTTCATCCGAGCTACGGTTTAATTTTTTATTAATTTTCAAAGATTTAAACAATATTATGAAATTCCCTGAAATTCTGCTAAGTCTGAGAGTTCGTCAGTTTTAAACATCTTTTAGCTGTTTTGAAAAGGCTACAACTATGGATCTGTAAGTCCTATGATTTTGTGCCTTATATCAATTTTGATCATTTTTCTGTGATCTACAAGATAGTATCACTTTTATCCATATTAGAGTTCATTTGCTTGATCAACAACAGCTCTAAGGTAGCTATGAAAACAAAGCTGTTTTCAGTTTTTCTATTAACAGAACATTGAACTTTGTGATTTTCGTAGGAATTAATCCATAGATCAAAAGGATTTGGTTCAGTGGGATAAAATGGAGTTTATCATGTATACTTTGTACTCATATTTTCTATGGCCTGTTAGTAATTGTTTAACCGCTGATTAGAGGCTGCCAAAGGAGTTAGTCGATGTAATATTATAAAGCTAGCCATAGCTCTGATGGCGAATGTTACTTTTGTAGCACAATGGCAACAGAGTCAACGGCATGCCCACGAGCTGGGCGTGAGGCCTGACCCTGCACGGCATGAGGCTTGGCGGTGGTGGCGCGAGGCGAGGCAAGGCAGGCAGCAGTTGCAGGGCGGCTAGGCATGGCCGACGCGGCCGAGGCGTCTTGATCCGGTTGCCACCTGTGCCTGGCGGCAGCTGCTGACATGAGCAGCAATAGCGGGAGGAGGCGTGAGGCGAGGCTCGCGCCTGACTGGGCGCTGTTGCTGGCGCGCGCCGGGCCGGTGGCGGTCGGCGCGGTAAAGCGGCGTGCGACGACGGCAACGATGGCAGCGCCAGCGGCTGCGGCGGCGAGCTAACCGCAGCAACAGCGGTCATCTGAGGAAGTGGCGACAAAGCAACAGGTGGCGGAAGCGGTAGCAACAGCATAGCACCATAGCAAGCCACGGCGAGGCCACACACGGGAGCATGCGCAGAGCAGCAGCCGCGACAGCACATGAGAAGCAAAGGCATGTACGCGTACGCATGGGGGAGTGGGTTGAACACGACGGCCTACTACGACGAAATCAAGAGGGGAAGGAGGAGCAGCGGAGGGGCTCACGTTGAGGCACACGGTGGCGGCGGGAGCTTAGTAGCAGCAGTGGCGAAATCGACGGAGTTCGCGGCGACCGAGGAGGAGGAAAGGCGTCGTGGGGCTCGATGCAGCGCTCCCGGCTCGGTCTAGTCGTCTAAGAGGAAGCGAGGGACGGCGGTGGTCGATCTAGCACCGAGGCGAGGCGAGGCGGCGCTAATCGCGAGCTCGGCAAGCGGCAACGGTGGAGGCGTCGGGTGTGTGCAGGGGAGCGAATAATGGCGCGAGAGGGGGAAGAGGTGGCGGCTAGGGTTCGACCGGGGGAGTGAGGAGCGTCCAGGGGGAAGGTATAGGCGCTGGCGGGGGCATGGATGGGTGCCACGGCGATGGCCGGGGCCGTGGCGGCCATCGGCGCTGTCCACGCCTCCTCTGTGAACAGAGGAGGGGGACAGGGTGCAGTGGGCTGGCCTGGCCAGCTAGCTGGGCCAAGGCCCAGGGGAGGAGAGGTTTTATCTTTCTTTAATGTTTTCTTTTATTCTTTTCTGTTTATCGTTTTCCCATTTTATTTTATTATTATTTTAGCTTATTAAAAATATGAGACCCACACCTAAATTAGTGTTTTAGTTTAACCCTCTGCCACAAAAAGTGTCACTCATAAATAAAATAGTTCAATATTTTAGAAATTATAGAAGGCATTTATATAATTGTTTAAGCCAAGGTTCTATTTATTTTGGGACATTTAAACACATTATAGAAGTGTGGTTTCTATACGATAAATATCCAAAGATTATTTGCTACACTTTGAACATTTTATTTTGTATGTTTGAGAAATTTGAAAGTTGGACTTTGATTCGAATTTGAAATTTGAACCGGTTTCGAACCAACGTGAGTTTAACAACAGTAATCATGATGATGTGGCATCATTAGGAGGGAATTAATGTAGCTTAATTATCCGGGCGTCACACATACCAGGCGCGAGGAGCTTGTTTGAGGCCATACAGTGCTTTATTTAGCTTGTACACCATATCAGGATGTTTTGGATCTTCAAAGCCAGGTGGTTGAGCGACATATACTTCTTCTTCAATCTTGCCATTTAGAAATGCACTCTTCACATCCATTTGATAGAGCAAGATGTTGTGGTGGTTAGCATAGGCTAGTAGTATGCGAATGGCTTCAAGCCTAGCTACAGGAGCAAATGTTTCATCGAAGTCAATTCCTTCAACTTGAGTATATCCTTGAGCCACAAGTCGTGCTTTGTTTCTGACGACTTGACCATGCTCATCTTGCTTGTTTTGATATATCCATTTGGTGCCAATAATATTATGCTTGCGAGGGTCAGGACGCTTGACAAGTTCCCAAACATTGTTTAGCTTGAACTGTTGAAGTTCTTCTTGCATAGCTTGTATCCATTCTGGTTCCATAAAGGCTTCAACAACTTTCTTGGGTTCTGATATTGACACAAAAGAAAAGTGCCCGCAGAAATTTGCTAGCTGTGTTGCTCTTGAGCGAGTAAGCGGACCAGGTGCATTGATGCTATCGATTATCTTCTCAATCTGTACTTCATTTGCAACTCGTGGATGAACTGGACGAAGACTTTGCTCATGCTGATCATTGTCATCATTGGGAGGATTGTCTTGGTGAGCATTGTCTTCAGTTGGTTAGGTGCAGAAATGATAAGTTCCTCTTGAGTTGTGCTTGAAGGCATGATTTCACGGTTCCGTCGACTTGATAGATTAAGCTGGGCGGAGCTTCGTCTAGTGTGCTTGGCAGGAACTCTCTTTGTGAACCATTGGTTTCATCAAATCGCACGTCCACAGTTTCGACGATTTTGTAGAGATAGAGGTTGAAGACTCTGTAGGATTGCGAGTCCTTTCCGTAACCGAGCATGAAGCCTTCGTGAGCTTTGGGTTCAAATTTTGACTTGTGATGGGGATCCTTGATCCAGCACCTAACCCCAAATACTCTGAAGTAGCTGACATTTGGCTTCTTGCCAGTAAGGAGCTCATAGGAAGTTTTGTTCAGAAGCTTATGGATATACACACGGTTGATGACGTGACAAGCTGTATCAATGGCTTTAGGCCAGAACTTTCTTGGTGTCTTGTACTCGTCGAGCATCGTTAGAGCCATCTCAATGAGGGTTCTGTTCTTGCGCTCCATGATGCCATTTTGCTGAGGTGTGTATGGAGCAGAGAACTCGTGAGTGATTCCCATGGTATCCAGATAAAGATCAAATCCGGTGTTCTTGAATTCAGTGCAGTTATCACTTCTGATATGCTTGATCTTGACGCCATAATTGTTCATTGCTCAATTGGCGAAGCGTCTGAAGACATCTTGCACTTCAATCTTGTAGAGAATTATGTGCACCCATGTGTATCTTGAGTAGTCATCAACAATGACGAAGCCATAGAGACAGGCAGTTGTTGTGAGGGTAGAGTAATGAGTAGGGCCAAACAAATCCATGTGTAACAGCTCAAAGGGTTGAGATGTCGTCATGATTGTCTTTGAGGGTGCTTTGCCTAGTCATTTTTCCAGCATGAGCACCACACAAATGATCCTTCTTGAACTTGACACCTTGATGCCTATGACATGCTTCTTCTTGGCGAGTGTGTGTAAGTTCCTCATGCCAACATGCCCCACTTCGATGCTAGAGCCAACATTCGAAGCTTTTGCAAGAAGACATCTGACAAGTTGTGGACCTGCTGAGAAATCTACCATATATAGATCATCTTTCCTATACCCTTCAAAGACTAGAGACTTGTCGATTCCATTAGTACAAGGCAGCGATATTTTCCGAATATCACAATCATGTTCAAGTCACAAAGCATTGAGGCAGACATCAAGTTGAAACCAAGGGATTCAACAAGCATCACTTTATCCATGTGTTGATCCTTTGAGATTGCAACTCTACCTAGACCCAATACCTTGCTTTTACCGGTGTAAACCAAATGTGATGTGACTCTTGTGCGATGGGCGTAAGGTTGAGTCCATGAGAAGACTTGATCACCGATCATATGATTAGTGCATCCACATCCATAATCCATTAAAAGCATGAGGTGTCATACCCTCTGATGCGATTAGGGGATAAGCTTCACCAAGAGCATTGTGAAGCATAAACATTTGACGGGCAAGTGGATTATTGAAGCTTAAATCAAGATTAGGACTGATAGGATGAATGGCAAACGATTCAGGAACAAAATACATAGTGAGACCATTTGGGCATTTGATCTTGTGCCCTACAAGATGTTTTAGGTCCCCAGCAATAGCATCAGACGCCTTTGATTTTCGGCTGGAGACCCTTTCCTGCAAAAGAGAGTTAATTCTTCTTAACCACCCACATCTTCAGGGGTGGCTTAGAAGCAATGAGTCTAAGTGCAGCATCTGAGAACTTCGGCTTTGGAGCCCTAGCAAATAGCCTTGCAGGAGATGAATGATACTCATATGAATAAGCAGAAAAGTTCTTAGTTCTATGAACATAGCGGTTTGAAGACACACGCTCATATTCATAAATTTGAGTACGGTTTCCCTGCAAAACATTGGCGTTAGGGTGACTCAGGTGAGTCCTCTGTGCATGTGAAGCCTTTGGACCATATGACGCCTTAGGTCTGGGGTTTGTCTTCTTCCCAGGTGGTGTCATGATGACATTCACTGGAAGATTCTCAAGACAGCTTTTGGGAACCCAGATCTTCTTCATAGGCGGTCCATTCCTGCAGTTAGTACCAATATACCTGGCAAACACTTCACCATTCTGATTCTTGAACAACTTATAGTTTGCATCAAAGGATTCATCAATGATAATAGGGTTAGCACAGGTAAAGCCAGATAAGGTGGATGGATCCACTGAAGGTCCCTTTGCAGCAACCCATGTGGTTTTGGGATACTGCTCAGGCTTCCAGTAGGAACCATCAACATTCATTTTACTTCGAACCCAACACCCCATTTCCTAGGGTTTCGATTCAGAATCTGCTTTTGAGGACATCATAAAGTGTCGATGCCCTTTTAGACTTTTATACATCCTGTTTCAAGCAATGTCTTCAACCTAGCATTTTCATCGGCAATAGTAGTGGTATCCTCCGCAGAGGGTTAGTTAGGCATACCGTTGACCTCTTTGTGCTCTTGTCGATAGTGATGGTGCGATTGAATGAACTTCTTGAGGCGGTGACACCTTCAGTTGGGAGCGCCGTTCTTGAAGAGTTCAATGCATCGCTCTGTTGTAGTAATTTCAAAAATTTTCCTCGATCACGCAAGACCATGGTGATGCATAGCAGAGATGAGAGTGTTGTCTCGTACCCTCGTAGACCAACAGCGAGCGTTGGCGCAGCGTGAGGAAGTAGTCGTACTTCTTCCCGATCCAACGATCAAGTACGAGCGTCGGCACCTCCGAGTTCTGCACCGTTCAGCTCGATGGCGTCCCTCGAACTCCGATCCAGCCGAGTGTTGAGGAGAGTTTAAATCGACCTGGCGGCGTGGTGGCGATGATGATGTTCCACGGCGCGAGGGCTTCGCCTAAGCTCCATAGCGGTATATTCGAGGTGTAGTTTGGTGGAAGGGGCACCGCTGCGGCTGAGAGCGATCTCAATGATCAACTTGTGTGTCATGGGGTGCCCTCTGCCCTGTATATAAAGGAGGGAAGGGGAGGGCTGGCGGCCACCAGGGCTGCGCACAGGGAGTCCTACTCCCACGGGGTGAGGATTCCTCCCAATCCTAGTCCAACTAGGATTGGCCAAGTGGGAAGGAGAGAGGCGCCCCCTTCTCCTAGTCCTAATAGGACTAGGGAAGGGGAAGAGTCTGACCAGCACTGGGCCCCTTTCCTCCTTTCCACTAAGGCCCATCAAGGCCCATTGACCCCCGGGAGGTTCAGTAACCCCGGTACTCGGTAAAATTCCCAATTTCACCGGAGTGATTCGGAATCAAACATAGGCTTCAATATATCAATCTTTATGTCTCGACCATTTGAGACTCCTCGTCATGTCCGTGATCTCATCCGGGACTCGAACAACCTTGGTACATCAATATCATATAAACTCATAATAAGCATCATCGAAGCGTTAAGCGTGCGGACCCTACGGGTTCGAGAACTATGTAGACATGACCGAGACACCTCTCGGTCAATAACCAATAAGCGGGACCTGGATGCCCATATTGGTTCCTACATATTCTCTGAAGATCTTTATCGGTCGAGACCGCATAACAACATCGTTGTTCCCTTTGTCATCGGTATGTTACTTGCCGAGATTGATCGTCGGTATCAATACCTAGTTCAATCTAAATTCTTGGCAAGTCTCTTTTCTCGTTCGTAATACATCATCTCACAACTAACACATTTAGTTGCAATGCTTGCAAGGCTTATGTGATGTGCATTACCGAGAGGGCCGAGAGATACCTCTCAGAGCAATCGGATGACAAATCCTAATCTCGAAATATACCAACCCAACATGTACCTTGGAGACACACTAATGTACCTTTATAATCACCCGATTCGTTGTGGCGTTTGGTAGCACCAAAGTGTTCCTCGGGCAAGCAGGGTTGCATAATCTCATAGTCATAGGAACATGTATAAGTCATGAAGAAAAGCACTAGCAACAAACTATCGATCAGGTGCTATGCTAATGGAATGGGTCATGTCAATCAGATCATTCAACCAATGATGTGATCCGTTAATCAAATAACAACTCCTTGTTCATGGTTAGGAAACATAACCATCTTTGATTAACGAGCTAGTCAAATAGAGGCATACTAGTGACACTCTGTAGGTTTATGTATTCACACATGTATTATGTTTCCGGTTAATACAATTCTAGCATGAATAATAAACATTTATCATGATATAAGAAATAAATAATAACATTATTATTGCCTCTAGGGCATATTTCCTTGATCTCCCACTTGCACTAGAGTCAATAATCTAGATTACGATAATGATTCTAACACCCATGGAGTCTTGGTGCTGATCATGTTTTGCTCGTGGAAGAGGCTTAGTCAGCGAATGCGCAACATTCAGATCCGTATGTATCTTGCATATCTCTATGTCTCCCACGGACCAAATCCGGATGGAGTTAGGCGTCTTTTGATGTGCTTGGTTCTCTTGTGAAATCTGGATTCCTTTGCCAAGGCAATTGCACGATATTGTCACAAAGATTTTCATTGGACCCGATACACTAGGTACAACACCTAGATCGGTTATGAACTCCTTCATCCAGACTCCTTCATTAGCTGCTTCGAAGCAGCTATGTACTCAACTTCACATGTAGATCCATAGCGGCGCTTTGTTTGGAACTGCACCAATGACAGCTCCACCGTTTAATGTAAATCGTATCCGGTTTGCGATTTAGAATCGTCGGATCGGTGTCAAAACTTGCATCGGCGTAACCGTTCTGACGAGCTCTTTGTCACCGCCATAAATGAAAACATATCCTTAGTTCTTCTCAAGTACTTAAGGATGTTCTTGACCGCTATCGATGATCCACTCTGGATTACTTTGGTACTGCTGCTAAACTTACAGACAAGGCACACATCAGGTCTGGTACACAGCATTGCATACATGATAGAGCCTATGGCTGAAGCATAGGAACATCTTTCATTTTCTCTCTATCTTCTGCGGTGGTGGGCATTGAGTCTTACTCAACTTCACACCTTGTAATACCGGCAAGAACCCTTTCTTTGCTGATCCATTTGAACTTTTCAAAACTTTATCAAGGTATGTGCTTTGTGAAAGTCCTATTAAGCGTCTTGATCTATCTCTATAGATCTTAATGCCCAATATGTAAGCAGCTTCACGAGGTCTTTCATCGAAAACTCTTATTCAAGTATCCTTTATGCTATCAGAAATTCTATATCATTTCCGATCAATAATATGTCATCCACATATAATATCAGAAATGCTCTGAGCTCCACTCACTTTCTTGTAAATCTGAGGCTTCTCCAAAGTGCATATAAAACCAAATCTTTGATCACACTATCAAAGCGTTTATTCCAACTCGAGAGGCTTGCAGTCCATAAATGGATCGCTGGAGCTTGCACACTTTGTTAGCTCCTTTGGATCGACAAAACCTTCTGGTTGCATCATATACAACTCTTCTTCCGAAATCCATTCAGGAATGCAGTTTTAACATCCATTTGCCAAATTTCATAATCATAAAATCCCTTGCTAACATGATTGAGACGGACTTAAGCATCGCTTCTGGTGAGAAAGGTCTCATCGTAGTCAATCCCTTGAACTTGTCGAAAACCTTTTGCAACAAGTCGAGCTTTATAAACGATAACATTACCATCAGCGTCGATCTTCTTCTTGAAGATCCATTTATTCTCAATTGCTTGCCGATCATCGGGCAAGTCAACCAAAATCCATACTTTGTTCTCATACATGGATCCCATCTCAGATTTCATGGCCTCAAGCCATTTTGTGGAATCTGGGCTCACCATCGCTTCTTCATAGTTAGTGGGTTCATCATGTTCGATAACATGACTTCCAAAATAGGATTACCGTACCACTCAGTGCGGATCTTGCTCTGGTTGATCTCTGAAGTTCTGTAGAAACTTGATCTGAAGTTTCATGATCATCATCATTAGCTTCCTCCTATTTGGTGTAGGTGTCACGAAACTGTTTTACGTGATGTACTACTTCTCAATAAGGGAGTAGATACTGATTATCTCATCAAGTTCTACTTTCCTCCCTCACTTCTTTAAGTGAAACTCTTTCTCAAAAGTTTCGAATTTAGCAACAAAATCTTGCCTTGGATCTGTGATAGAAGGTGTACCCAACTGTCTCCTTTGGGTATCCTATGAAGACACATTTCTCCGATTTGGGTTCGAGCTTATCAGGTTGAAGCTTTTCACATAAGCATCGCAGCCCCAAACTTTCAAAAGCGACAACTTTGGTTTCTTGCCAAACCACAGTTCATAAGGCGTCGTCTCAGCAGTTTAGATGGTGCCCTATTTAAAGTGAATGTAGCCGTCTCTAAAGCATAACCCCAAAGCGATAGCGGTAAATCGGTAAGAGACATCATAGATCGCACCATATCTAATAAAATGCGATTCTGACGTTCGGACACACCATTACGTTGTGGTGTTCGGTGGCGTAAGTTCGAAACTATTCGCATTGTTTCAAATGTAGGCCAAACTTCGTAACTCAAATATTCTCCTCCACGATCAGATCGTAGAAACTTTATTTTCTTATTCGATGATTTTCCACTTCACTCTGAAATTCTTTGAACTTTTCAAATGTTTCAGACTTGTGTTTCATTAAGTAGATATACCCATATCTGCTCAAATCATCTGTGAAGGTGAGAAAATAACGATATCATACGAGCCTCAACATTCATTGGACCACATACATCGGTATGTATGATTTCCAATAAATCTGTTGCTCTCTCCATAGTTCGGAGAAGCGGTGTTTTAGTCATCTTGCCCATAAGGCACGGTTACATAAGTGCCAAGTGATTCATAATCAAGTGACTCCAAAAGTCCATCGATATGGAGTTTCTTCATCGCTTTACACGATATGACCTAAGCGGCGGTGCCACAAATAAGTTGCACCATCATTATCAACTCTGCATCTTTTGGTTTCAACATTATGAATATGTGTATCACTACTATCAAGATTAAGTAAAACAAACCATTCTTCAATGGTGCATGACCATAAAGATATTATTCATATAAATAGAACAACCATTATTCTCGATTTAAATGAATAACGTCTGCATCAAACAAGATCCAGATATAATGTTCATGCTCAGCGCTGGTACTAAATAACAATTATTTAGGTCTAATACTAATCCGAAGGTAGATGTAGAGGTAGCGTGCCGATTGCGATCACATCGACTTTGGAACCATTTCCCACAGCGCATTGTCACCTCGTCCTTAGCCAATCTTAAGCAATCCGTAGCCCTGTTTGAGTTGCAAATATTATGCAGAACGATATCAAATACCAGGTGCTCTGCGAGTATTAGTAAGGTACACATCAATAACATGTATATCACATATACCTTTGTTAACCTTGCCATCCTTCTTATCCGCCAAATACTTGGGGCAGTTCCTTCGGTGACCAGCCTGCTTGCAATAAAGCACTCGATTTGAGGCTTAGGACCAGACTTGGGTTTCTTCTCTTGATCAACAACTTGCTTGCGCTCTTTTGAAGTTTCCTTTTTCTTTCCTTTGCCTTTTTCTTGAAACTAGTGGTTTTGTTAACCATCAACACTTGATGCTCCTTTTGATTTCTACCTCCATGACTTTCGGCATCGCGAAGAGCTCGGGCATTGTTTTGGTCATCCCTTGCATATTATAGTTCATCACGAAGCTCTTGTAGCTTGGTGGCGATGATTGGAGAATTACATCAATGGCGCAATCATCCGGAAGATTAACTCCAGTTGAATCAAGTGATTGTTATATCGGACATTACGAGTATATGCTCCTTGTGAGAACGTTCTCCTCCATCTTACAGCTATAGAACTTATTGGAGACTTCATATCTCTCAATCCGGGCATTACGCTTGGAATATTAACTTCAACTCTGGAACATCTCATATGCCCCATGGTGTTCAAAGCAGCGTTGAAGTCCGGTTCTAAGCCGTAAAGCATGGCACCTTGAACTATAGAGTAGTCATCAGCTTTGCTTTGCGGGCGTTCATAACCTGGCGCAGCCCTTACACCAGGCACGGCACCTAGCGGTGCTTCGGGGCGTAATTCTTCTGTGCAGCAATAAGGATAATCCTCAAATTCTGGACCCGTCCGTGTAATTGCTACCATCATCTTTCAACTTTGCTTTCTCAAGGAGCATTAAAATTCAGCGGAACAACGGCACGAGCCATCTATCTACACATCATAGACAAGCAAGATACTATCGGTACTAAGTTCATGATAAATTTAAGTTCAATTAATCATATTACTTAAGAACTCCCACTTAGAAAATATCCTCAATTCTCTAAGTGATTGCGTGATCCATATCAACTACACCATGACCGATCATCACGTGTGATGGAGTAGTTTCAATGGTGAACATCAATATGTTGATCATATCTACTATATGATTCACGCTCGACCTTCGGTCTCCGTGTTCGAGGTCATATCTTATATGCATAGCTCGTCAAGTATAACCTGAGTATTCGCGTGTGCAACTGTTTTGCACCGTTGTATTTGAGCGTAGAGCCTATCACACCCGATCATCACGTGGTGTCTCGTACGAAGAACTTTCATAGCGGTGCATACTCGGGAGAACACTTCTTGATAATTTAGTAAGGGATCATCTTATAATGCTACCGTCAATCAAAGCAAGATAAGATGCATAAAGGATTAACATCACATGCAATCAATATAAGTGATATGATATGGCCATCATCATCTTGTGCTTGTGATCTCCATCTCGAAGCTTACCGTCATGATCACCATCGTCACCGGTAGCGACACCTTGATCTCCATCGTAGCATCGTTGTCGTCTAGCCAACTATTGCTTCTCGACTATCGCTACTCCTTAGTGATAAAGTAAAGCAATTACATAGCGTTGCATTTCATACAATAAGCGACAACCATATGGCTCCTGCCGATTGCGATAACTTCGGTTACAAAACATGATCATCTCATACAATAAAATATAGCATCACGTCTTGACCATATCACATCACAACATGCCTGCAAAAACAAGTTAGGCGTCCTCTACTTTGTTGTTGCAAGTTTTACGTGGCTGCTACGGGCTGAGCAAGAACCGTTCTTACCTCGCATCAAAACCACAGCGATACTTCGTCAAATAGACTCCGTTTAACCTTCTCAAGGACGGGCGTATGCTTTCAGTTCAACTAAAGTGAGAGAGCAGACACCCTTGATCACCTTTAAGCAGCGAGTGCTCACGGCGGTGAAACCAGTCTCGCGTAAGCGTCTGGCGTAATGTCGGTCGGGCGCTTCATCTCACAATACCGCTGAACAAAGTATGACATCTGGTAGGTAGTATGACTTGTATCGCCCACAACTCACTTGTGTTCTACTCGTGCATATGACATCAGCGCATAAAACCAGGCTCGGATGCCCTTTGTTGGGGAGCGTAGTAATTTCAAAAATTTTCCTCGATCACGCAAGACCATGGTGATGCATAGCAGAGATGAGAGTGTTGTCTCGTACCCTCGTGAGACCAGCAGCGAGCGTTGGCGCAGCGTAGAGGAAGTAGTCGTACTTCTTCCCGATCCAACGATCAAGTACGAGCGTCGGCACCTCCGAGTTCTGCACCGTTCAGCTCGATGGCGTCCCTCGAACTCCGATCCAGCCGAGTGTTGAGGAGAGTTTAAATCGACCTGACGGCGTGGTGGCGATGATGATGTTCCACGGCGCGGGGGCCGCCTAAGCTCATAGCGGTATATTCGAGGTGTAGTTTGGTGGAAGGGGCACCGCACACAGCTGAGAGCGATCTCAATGATCAACTTGTGTGTCATGGGGTGCCCTCTGCCCTGTATATAAAGGAGGGAAGGGGAGGGGCTGGCCGGCCACCAGGGGCTGCGCACAGGGTCCTACTCCCACTAGGGTAAGATTCCTCCCAATCCTAGTCCAACTAGGATTGGCCAAGTGGGAAGGGAGAGAGGCGCCACCTTCTCCTAGTCCTAATAGGACTAGGGAAGGGAAAGGTCTGACCAGCACTTGGGCCCCTTTCCTCCTTTCCACTAAGGCCCATCAAGGCCCATTGACCCCCGGGAGGTTCGGTAACCCCGGTACTCGGTAAAATTCCCAATTTCACCGGAGTGATTCGGAGTCAAACATAGGCTTCAATATATCAATCTTTATGTCTCGACCATTTGAGACTCCTCGTCATGTCCGTGATCTCATCAGGGACTCGAACAACCTTGGTACATCAATATCATATAAACTCATAATAAGCATCGCCGAAGCGTTAAGCGTGCGGACCCTACGGGTTCGAGAACTATGTGAACATGACCGAGACACCTCTCGGTCAATAACCAATAAGCGGGACCTGGATGCCCATATTGGTTCCTACATATTCTCTGAAGATCTTTATCGGTCGGACCGCATAACAACATCGTTGTTCCTTTGTCATCGGTATGTTACTTGCCGAGATTGATCGTCGGTATCAATACCTAGTTCAATCTAAATTCTTGGCAAGTCTCTTTTCTCGTTCCGTAATACATCATCTCACAACTAACACATTTAGTTGCAATGCTTGCAAGGCTTATGTGATGTGCATTACGAGAGGGCCGGAGATACCTCTCCGAGCAATCGGATGACAAATCCTAATCTCGAAATATACCAACCCAACATGTACCTTCGGAGACACATAATGTACCTTTATAATCACCCGATTCGTTGTGGCGTTTGGTAGCACCAAAAGTGTTCCTCGGGCAAGCAGGAGTTGCATAATCTCATAGTCATAGGAACATGTATAAGTCATGAAGAAAAGCACTAGCAACAAACTATCGATCAGGTGCTATGCTAATGGAATGGGTCATATCAATCAGATCATTCAACCAATGATGTGATCCGTTAATCAAATAACAACTCCTTGTTCATGGTTAGGAAACATAACCATCTTTGATTAACGAGCTAGTCAAATAGAGGCATACTAGTGACACTCTGTAGGTTTATGTATTCACACATGTATTATGTTTCCGGTTAATACAATTCTAGCATGAATAATAAACATTTATCATGATATAAGAAATAAATAATAACATTATTATTGCCTCTAGGGCATATTTCCTTCAAACTGTTTCTCCATCCTGCGGACCTCCACGAGATATGCTTCCATGTGTTGCGTCCTTCAGCTCGTATACCTTGTTGGAGAAGTTGACGAGGAGTTGTGAATCGCCCTTGATGATGAGGCGCTTTATCCCCAAGGCGGCTGCAGCTTTCAAGCCTGCTATCAGGCCCTCGTACTCTTCTATGTTGTTGGAGACCTTCTAAAAGTGCAACTATCCCTAGGTGGTTTTGGTAATTCATAACAACATATAGCTCATTGAGCTAATGCTATTCCAAGACTATTATTTCAGGAAAGCTCAATGAATGGAATGGCATGGATGATGAAAGTGGATCCCTCAAAATGCTAATGACAAAGGATTGGCTCAAGCTC
The DNA here is from genome assembly GCA_021605205.1 of Aegilops longissima. NCBI lineage: Eukaryota > Viridiplantae > Streptophyta > Magnoliopsida > Poales > Poaceae > Aegilops > Aegilops longissima. The sequence goes on from CM038678.1 coordinate 538,973,227, forward strand.
AAAAGCTCAAGACTCTTCATTTTATATTTTAGTGATCCAAGATCACATTGAGTCTATAGGAAAAGCCAATACTATCAAGGAGGGATGAAGGTGTTGTAATGAGCCTCTTGCTTCATGTGCTTAGTGATATGCTCCAAAACCCTCATTTACTTTCTCCACATCCACAAATGACCTAAACATAAAAAGCCAAAATCGGTCACGATTCTTCCTATCAGGCGCCACGTGCCGATTGTACTAAATGAGAAAGTACCTAGTATCCAGAACATGCTGCAGGCGATTCTGACACCAGCAGCAAGGCTTGCCCGGGTGACCAAGGTCCTCCGTTAGTTCCTTTGGAGCCATTCAAGAACAAAGCCCGGCAGGGGCAAGGCCCGGCAAGGAGGGCTTGCTTGGGAAGATAACAAGGCATCTCAAGGAACTTGCGCTGACGCCTTGCCATCCGGCAAGGCCGGTGGTGACAAGCTTCGGATAGCGACAAGACAGCGACCATGGCAAAGGCGCTTGCAGCGGCGGACTACCAATCTGTACTGCGCTCCGGCACATCCACTAGCGTGTCGCCCACAGGACCTTTCGGTAGCGTGTGAAGAAAACTGTCTTGACCAAGCCGGTGACGATGTGGCAGCGGCATGACAAGATTGCCATCGTGGCGGCGGTGGCGTCACAGCGGATCCTGTTTGCCTTTGTTTGGAGCGTGTGAGCGGGCATTTAATGCCCTTGTCCCCTGCCGTCGGGGTTAGGTATGATACCTTTATGCGAATTGGTTGTACCAACGCATTCTTTTCCCATTTTACCCTTGTCTACATTGCCACCATCGGAGACCCTTGAGCATATAAAGGAGGCCCATGCGCAGCGTAGAAGGGGTGGGAGGGGATTCGAGAGGTTGGAATGGCGAAGACACCCATGCTCGGTCTACGTTAGCAGCTACGTGTGTCTTTGTGCTTTCGGCGCTCGAGCAAGAACTCAATACACTCAGACATGCAGCAGTGGGAGTTTTATCTCTCCGGAGAGCTCGAAGCTGGGTAAAATGCTCGTGTGCCGCCTCGATCTGCTCTTACGTGCGATCTCCGCCCCCGCCCGAACGAAAGGGCTCCGTTACGCCGGTCCCATAGGTGTTAGTGGATCAACTTCCCGACATCTTTGGCGGCGCCAGGTAAAGCGTCGAGATTGTCGCGAACCTGATCCGGCGTTCACTACGAGCTAATTTTCATCTTCTTCATCGACATGCCACGAAGAAGAAGGCTTGGCGGCGATGTTCCATCCCGTCGATCCACATGCCACGAACAAGCAGTTGGTGGGGTAAGCGTCAGCGGAAGAAGCGATGCGTCGGCGAAAGCCGCGGTGCTGCCGGTCCAGGACAAGGTTGCGCAGACCTCGGCGTCCGTGCATGCACGCGCCCATCTCGGGAAGCCTTGGGACCGACAGCGTCATGGTACTCGCGATACCATCGTTCGTTGGGCCAAAGATCGAGCTGGTGGATCTCGGGATGCTCAAGACCAGCATGCCGCCATGTGAGCAGCACGGCGAAACGCGATGCTGGGCGGGATACTGCTCCTTCTAACATAGTTAGAAGTCCGAGCATATCCGCTCCCTCGCCGTTCGCCCTCCACCGCCACTCAGCGGAAGCTTTGGCGCTGACTCAACTTCTCCTAGATTACCCTCCAGCGGCGGACAAGATCGATGAATGGAGGCCACCATTCAAAGTCTCGCCGGCTTTGCCATGCAGCGACACTCGCGGCAGCGAGTACATCGCTGCGCCCGGCAGGACTACCAAGCACGAGCGGTGGCGGCAGAACCGGTGGAGGTGCAACCACCATGCACTCTCCACCCGAAGGCCAAGATCGCCGACTCGTCGGATCCACCTCGACAGCGACTCCACGCGTCGTCGGATCCACGAGCCCATCGCGATCAGCGCCAAGTTCTTCCTGACGGCAGCAAGAAGGCGCTCGAACTTCGCCTCGGCGCCCGAAGAAGCGCGGCGTCAATCGGACCAACCGCGCTTGGGCCCTCTGTCGACATCGTGTGCCGGGGAACAGGCGACTTGCGTGCGTGGTAGGTTGCCCTGCGTTCACTCGTGAGCTGCGGCAAATCGGTGGCCCAGACATGAAGAATTTCAAGCGCAGACGTGCGAGAGAAGTATGGCGGCAAGTCGCATCCGTCGAGTTCCTCAACATCTACACCATCGCGGTGCAAGCTGCGAAGCGAGGCGACAAGATCTGGCCAACTACTTCCCGCTGGTGCTCAAGCCCTAACGTCGGATCTGGCTCATGCACTTGCGGACAACTCCATATCCTCTGGGCAGACCTATGCCATCAGTTTGTCGGCGCCTTTACGGTGACCACAAGCCTCATGGCCAAGAGCAACCTTCATCTGCTCACCCGAAGGAAGGAGAGCCCTGCGCAAGTTCATTGGAAGATTCAGCAGCGTCTGACACAACATCCCGGATGTCCACCCTACATGATAATGTTGGCGTTCCATCGAGCGTCTTGAAACCGCGAGATCTTGAGGAGGATATGGCGATGTGCAAGATCGAAGGCGTCGATGAGCTATATGCCCTAGCCGACAAGTGTGCCGTCTGCTGAGAAAGGAGGAGACTCCCGGAGCTAACTATCTGAAGCGGGAGGATCGATGGTGAGAGGCTGCCCGGCAAAGAAGAACGGCGAGCGGAACAACAGGAAGAAGAAAGGCAAAGATGTGCTGGTCGTTGAGCAGTCCGGCAGCGGAGGTGGCGCAAAGAAAGCCAAAGCTGGTAGCTCGGCAAGGAGATTGCATGGTACCAACTGCCGGGCTGTGGCGATCGCCGACAAGCGGGGCGGCACCAACAAGCGATCTTGCAAGATCCACCGCACAAGGGTCATGACCTCCAAAGCTGCAAGAAGGTCGAGCAGCTTGTCGAAGCAACAAAGGCTGAATCTGACGGCGACAAGGAGAAAACCCGAGGAAGGTCTTTGGAGGAGTCGAGCAAAAACGCCCGAGGGAGGGGCCTTGCAGCAAGGCAAAACAAGCGGCAAGGAGACAGACCTCCAGCGGCGCGACAAGGATGAAGATAGCGATGGCGATGAAGATATGGATGATGGCAGAGACCGATGAGCGGGAGTTCGAGAAAGCCACGGAGGTCACATGCGTTGGCCGGCGGTGCTTCTCTGCATACTTCACCGCCAGCTCAAGCGATGGATCGCGGGAAGTCAATCTGGCGAGAACCATCCGTCGAGTCCGCATAAGCCTACGAAATGGTCCAGCGCCTATCATCTTTGATATTGAGGACCACCCTGATCGCATAACTGCGGTCGGTGCTTGCCGATATTGGTTTCACCAACTATCCGCAACCTCAAGGTCACTAAGATGCTAGTTGATGGCGGGGCGGCTTGAACCTGATCTCCTCCGCGGTACTCGAAACTCCGGATCACGATGGCGAGCTCGAAGAAGGCGGCATTCAATGGAATCAATCCGGGAAGGAGCAAGCCAAAGGGAAAGATCCGTTGCGGTGACATTTGGCAGCGAGTTGAACTTCTGGGTGAGAGGTCACTTTTGGCGTTGCTGACTTTCCATTGCCTTACAATGGGATACTTGGCGTCGGCACTCGCCAAATTCATGGCAGCCTCTCATTATGCATACAACATCTTTGAAGATGCGGGCCCGATAAGTGTCATCTCATCCTGGCGACAAGAAGGATGCTCTTATCTGCGCCGACAAGATCTCTGGAAGCAGCAGCGCAACAAATCGCAAATCACTTGCCGTTGAAGCTCCGGGGCGAAGAAGAAGACCAAGTCCGGCAAGAGTTACGATGCCCACTCGGCAAGCGCACCTCTTGAGTGCTGCGCTACCGTCGAGGGCGCACCATCGAGCTCCACGGCAAGTGTAAGAAAGACGATGGCAGCTCCACGAGGACCAAGAGGTGTCCGCCAAGGAGGATGGCTTGGTGGTACCTTCACCATCGGTGCCACTCTCGACCCTAAATAGGAAGCGCCTTCGTTGCTTTCCTGCGGGTGAACGTCGGCGTATTTGCATAGCAGCGTCGACATCCCGGTGTTCGAGGAAAATGTCGAGCACCATCTTGCCGTTTGTCCTCATCGCGTGGCCCGTCAAGCAAAAAGTCGAGAGCGAGCGTTGGGCGCCAGAATTCATCGCGAAGAAATCAAGAAATTGGAAGCAGCGGGCCTTGTCGGAGTGCTCCATCCTCGTGGTTGGCCAATCACACAATCGATGCGCAAAGCGAATGGGAAATGGAGGTTTGTATCGACTTTACCGATGTTAATAAAGCTTGTCCCAAAGACCCATTTCCTTTGCGCGCATCGGTCAGTTATTGACTCCACGGCGGATGTGACTTGCTTTCATTTCTTGATGCATACTCGAGATACCATCAGATCTTCATGGCGAGAAGAGGATGAGGAAGACGCATTCATCACCCATGTGGCACCTACTGTTTACGTCTGGATGCCTTTCGGTTTAAAGAATGCTGGTTCAACGTTTGCAAGGGTGGTCCATGGCGCTTTTGAGCCGCAAATGCACAGAAATGTGGAGGCCTACATGGATGACATAGTGGTCGAGCAAGGACAAAGCGACTCGATTCAAGATTTAGACAAAACCTTTGCAAATCTGCATAAGATCAACCTCAAGCTCAACCCGAGAAGTGTGTGTTTGGAGTCCCCTCCGGCAAGCTTCTCGGGTTCTTCATGTCTCGGCGAAATTGAAGCCAATCCCGACAAGATCAAGGCCATTGAGCAGATTGAAGCACCAAAGCGCGTCAAGGATGTCTGAAGGCTTGCGGTTGCGTAGCTGCTCTCGGCGAGTTTATTTCTGGAGTCTCTGGCGGCATACGCCATTTTCAAAATATTGAAAAAGGCAGGTCAATGAAATGGACTCGGAGCGGAGGCTGCGGCTGCAGACTTAAAGAGATACATCCTCCACTCCAATACTTATCGCACCTAAGCCACAAGAGAAGTTGCTGCTATATATAGCGGCAACCAATCAAGTGGTTAGTGTTGCGTTAGTGCGGAGAGGAGGCGGATGATGAGCCGACAACCACGGCGGATGCATCCGGCGACAAGCAAGGACTTCACGGCAAGCTCTTGTCCGGACAAGGATGGATCTGCTTGAGGCGTGTGAAGATCACGAAAAGGAATGGTGCAGCGCCCAGTTTACTTTCAGTTCCCTTCTGCGGGGGCTAGGTCAAAGGTACTCGGTGTGCGAAATTGCTTTTGGCCTTCTCATGGCCTCGAAAGCTCGCCATTACTTCCAAGCACATGAGATCACAGTCGTCACTCATTTCCGGCTGAGAGGATCTTGCAAAATCCGGAAGCAACAGGCAGGATTGTCAGTGGGCCTTTGGAACTGTCAAGCTTTGGCCTCAAGTTTGAAAGCACTTCAACTATCAAAAGCGAGCATTGGCGGAGTTCATAGCAGAATGGGCGTAACACAAGATGAAGAAATTCGAAGCGAGCATCCCGTCAAGGAAGCAAGCAAAAGTGGCTGATGTACTTTGATGGTGCCTTCTCGCTGCAAAGCGCCCGGTCTTGAGCGTGCTACTTGGCACCACGGAGAGCACCTCAAGTCGTAGTCGGATGCACTTTCCCAAGGAGCAAGCAACAAACAATCTGCAGAGTATGAAGGTTTGCTTGCGGTCTCGAGATCATGATGAACCTTGGGATCAAAAGCTCATTATCGGGGTGACTCACGACTTGTCGTCCGCCAAGTGAACAAAATTATCGAGTCCGTTGATGGAAGCTTCGTTGATGAAGTGAAAGCTAGAAGAGCACTTTGGCGGCCTCTGATGGAACATGTTCAAGAGCTCGAACGACATTGCCGATGGCCTGTCAAATCGCCGCCTTAAGCTACACAATGGAACCGGGGATCTTTGTGCTCAAAGCTGACTCAACCATCTGTGGCGCCATCAAGCTGGACGAGAACAAGAAGAGGAAGTTGATTTGGAGACTACTTTCCGTGAGCTCCCGAAGCCACCACCAAGAAGGTCCTCAAGATCAACACCAAAGGGTCTTTGAGGCGATCTGCTCGGCAAGCCCTAGGGTTTGTTTCATTGAAGCGAGCGCTCCCGACAAGTTTTGCTCCGGCAAGCTTGCGGGGCGTCAAGCTCGGCGAGCCGCGAGTTCTCGCTAGAAGCGGATGTTCCCGCAGCGGCAGATGTGCCTTTAGTCCTTGTTGTCGAGCATAGCTCCAGCGCCATGGACACTGCAATGATTGTCCGTTTCCTTGAACGGAGAACTTCCGAAGAGCAAGAGAAAGCGGAAAGAGTAGCCCGGCGATCAAGTATGTACGGTTTGTCGATGACACCTTTGCGAGAAGAAGACTCAACAGTGTGAAATGAAGTGTATTCACGGGAAGATGGACAAAAGCTGTTGGCGAGAGATACATGGAGGCATATGTGGTCACCACATTGGCGCCAAAACACTTGCCGGCAAAGCGTTCGGCAAGGTTTCTTTTGCCGACAGCCCTCGAGGATGCAAGCGCACAAGTAACCAAGTGTGAAGCGTGCCAGTTCCATTCCAAGCATATACCAGCCAGCTCAAGCTCTCGGGCGATCCCTTTATCCTGGCCATTTTCGATGCAGGGGCTCGACATTCTCGGCCCCTTTCCCGAGCTGTCGGGGCTTTGATACTTATGCGTTGCAATCGACAAGTTCACAAAGTGGTCGGAAGTGGAAGCGATGAGGAAGGTGACTGCCGCAGTCGGCGATCAAGTTCTTGGTCGATTGTTTGCCGTTTGGGATCCCTAACGGAATCATCACCGACAACGACCGCAATTCCGAGAGCCGCACCTTCATGCGATGCGTCCAAGATCTTGGCGCCAAGGTCGCTTAAACCATTGCTCATCAGAAATAGCGGTCAAGCGGAGAGGGTGAATCTGAAGTGCTGCGGCGGGCTCAAGACCAGGACTTCGGCAGGCTGCGCAAGTCACGGAAAAGAAGCTGGATTGAGGAAGCTGCAGGTGGTTCTTTGGTCGTCGGGGCGGCGCCGTCGAGCCACTGGCCAGAGACACCTTCGCTCTAGTTTATGGGCAAGGCAGTTCTCCCCACGGAACTCGTATCTGGGATCACCTTGAGTCCTCGCTTATGATGAGCTTGAGCAAGAAGCGATTTGCGACAAGATGACGCTGCTCCTTGAGGAGGACCGTCTTGAACTGCTCTTGTCACGAGCTGCTCGATACCAGCAAGCTTTGCGCCCGCTACCATAGCCGCAAAGTTAATGCGAAGTCTCGAGGAAGCGACCTTGTTCTTGGTAGCGTTCAGTCCATGAAATTCCAACAAGTTGACACGAAGTGGGAAGGCCCTTACCGGGTGAAGCGAGTCACTAGGCTGGCGCTGTCATGCCTTGAGACCGAAGATGGCATTCGGTGAGCAACTCACGGAACATTGAGCATCTTCGTAAGTTTTACCCGTGAAGCGCGATTGCGGAACCTGTTCCGGCAACCACCTTTTGTACAAGTCTTGCCGATGTTGCATGTAATCCTTTGTACAAAGCCGGGTGCAGACCCCGTGCATAAGTAAAGCTCATGCGCTCCGCACATCTTGTCAATTTCATGCTTTCTACTGTATTTTTGCATGCATTATCTGACACTTTGTGCAGCGCCTACCTCCGGTAAGCAATAATGAGCCGTAAGGCTCCATATCTTTATTTTCTCTTCTTTCTCTTTCTCAAAGAAAGGAAGGTTCCCTCGCCCACAAGTTTGCCGGGGGGAAAGGAGAAGATAATGCTGTGGACCAAGCGTCGCTCGGGGAAGTTTCGCCTTACCGGGAAGCAAACGACAGAAAAGCTAAGTTGCTAAAGTTTGAGCAATCAGTTTTAAAATATTTTTAAGTTATCTTCCTCGAGCGACCGTGCTTTGTATGGAAAACACTGTCTTGGCATGGAGGAACCAACTCGTAGCTAGTTAGCCCTTACTTTGTTTGAGTCCGCTCAACAACTTAAGTGAGCTGCAACTAGTTGCGACAAAGTTTCTTGTCGGCATCGCCGAACGAGCTCTTGGCGTCCACTTTTCGGTGCTCCGGCTAAGGTGCCTGCGCGACAAGTTCCCTAAAAGCGTGGGGCAAAAACATACAAAGGAAGGAATCAAGTAAAGGAAATAACATATCAATCACTACCGAAATAGAGTCATATTACTGAGATAGCTTGTGCAGCTCTAATAGATTGTTCTCATAACATGACCAGCAGCGACAAGAAAAAGAAAGCAGGCGGCCTAATATCGTGATCGCCCTCAACCCTCTTGATCCTGCTCACCTTGTCCACAATGGGTGCGACAAGGGTCTTGACGCTTCCACATCGACATCCGGCGGCAAGGTCTTGAGGATGTTGGTGAGGTTGAGAACTGGGTTGCGTAAGGCCACCTTCATGACACCTTTGAAGAGCTCCAGCGCAGATCTGGCGCGACTCATCGACCAGCTGCTTTGGGATCTCTTCCGGTCGCCGGGAGGCCGTCATACGCCTTTGAAGAACAAGCTGAGTTTGGCGCTGGGTTGGAGGTGCTCATGCCGAGAATACCGAGATCCTCCATCCCAGTGCGCCCGACTCCTTGTCGATGGCTGCGGCATCATCCGAGACCCTTGGTCTAGTGCTCCACATTCTCCCTAAAAGTGTTACGGCGGCGGCACTTCTCGCTGACAGCGCCTCGTGGCCTTGATCTTCTCCTTCAAGGCCACCTCCTGCTCCCTGGCGCCCGTCCAGCGTCCCCGAGTCCAGGTGGACAACTTCAACTCAAGATCTGCGTTGGAGTCCTTGGCGGCGCTAAGCTCCTTGCTCCTCTCGGCGAGGCGACCACGCAGCTCACCAAGGGTGTAGGCGTCCTTCTCGCGCTCACGCTTGAAAGCGTGGCAAGCTCCTCGCCCGCTCTCCTTGAGATTGGCCTCCAGCTGCGCCACCTTCGTCTCCAGCTCCTTCTTGGCGGCCTCGGCAGCTGCGGCAGCATCATTTGCTTCCTTGAGGCCCGACAAATGTTTGCTGGCGGCAGCGTAAGATCCTCCTCGTGGCTGTCAAGGTTAACCTTCCTTCGCCAACTTCGCCTTCTGCGCCTGCTGAGCAGCTACCGGCGACAAGCCGTTGTTGCTCTTCACTTCGGCCTTCGAGGAGGAAGCTTTCGCTCCTCGGCGATTGCTCCGCTCCTTTGCGAGGGGACGGAGAGCTTCCTGGTTGAGGCCCGGAGCTCCTCCAGCGCTTCTCGATGTCTGCTCCGCCTTGGCGCTTCTCGGGACACCATCTTGGCTTGTCGGTGCGGTAGAAGCGACAACAGCTTCGCGGCGGCTGCTCCTCCTCGGGCTCACGGCTGCTTTGCTGCTTTCGGCGTGTCGACCAGCGTCGGCCAGTGGAGAAGCGAGCAGCTCTTCATCAAAGGTTTCTCCTTGGTTGCGCCACAGGCTCGGCGGCTCGGGGAGTTTGATGAAAGGCGCCATCGCCCGGCCTTCAAATAAACACCGGTTGGGGCTCTTGAACTGGCGCTGCAGCGGCAGCGGAGGATCGTGATCGGCGTGCGCTGGCGCTCCTGCGGCCTCGGGGCCGTCGGTCGATCGCCGGACCCCTCGCCCGGCCTGCGGCGGCAGCTTTGACCTCTTCGCCCGTAGGATCGTCGCCGCGGCTTCTTCTTCGATGACAATGGCGTCGTCGGTATCGCCCGCGTCGTTCTCCTCGCCAGCGACCTCGGTTTCCATCGGCTCCATGGCGGATGGATCTAAAAACCGGAAAAGAAAGAAAAAGTCAAGCAAATATCAAAAAAAATCAGAAGAAAGAAGAACACAAGGGAAGTTTTCAAGCAGAGGGTTACTGTACTAGGATCTGCGATCGTGGTCTCAACCACTGGGAGGTCATGGTGCTATCCCTTGCGGAGAACTGCCTTGCGGAGAATCTCCTTTGAGAGAACACTCCCTTGCGGAGTATCCTCCCTTGGCGGTGTAGTCAAGGCAGATGGCATTTGGGGCGGCTTAGGGCCCTCATGGTGAGCTGCTCTGCTCCTACAAACCCACGGTCGAGATATCGGCAAAGAAAGAGCACCCATACGCCTAACAGCAGGAAGTAAACCATATACTTACGATGGGGGCTGTATTGAAGCTACTTTGAGAAAATCGCCGGGTCCGGCAAGGTGGTCTCGGGCGCGACTCCTGTTTGTCATGATGGGTTCGTCCTCGATGACAATCACGGG